>JARHVA010000611.1:3430000-3630000 GCA_037957365.1 Torreya grandis | reverse complement strand
CTAAAAATTATATATCCCCTCTATTGGTGTCATATGTTCTAATCACTATAGGAGGTAATATATGAAGTGGTTATTTACCCTTTTTGAGTATCTTGATTGTTTATTTCCATTATGCCTATTTTGTAATCATATTTGGAGTGTGTTTATCTAATATATTTGATGACTATGGATATGGGAAATCCACATCCAAATATACCTCTAAATGTGTCTCAGTCCCAATTTTTTTTCTAATCACAAAGATGCATAACATAGATGTCTAAATGATTTGGATGGATCATATTGTAATTTCTCCTTAAGAGGAAGAATAAGGCCTTTATCAAAAATGTATTTCACTTCTAAATATGTTGGCTGGTAGATCAATATATGCATACATGTTTTAAATCTTAAAATTTATTCATTCACTATTTCTGAATGGCCCTTGTGTAGTGAAGGCAACCTCTAATATGTGACTCTCAGTCCCTTGTTCTAAACACAATGCATGAGAAATGCCTCTTATAACTCATCATATGTGTATAGTGAACCACTAGGGAATGAATGATGAAACCACTCTATTTCTTAACCCTTTAGAGTCCTAGGAAAGAACTATTAAAGAATCAAATTTATAATGACATGTGGCATATATTTCCTATAAGATTCAACATGCAAGTATTGATCTCCATGTCCATAAAACTTTGGTAATGTTTGTATCTATAAATTTGATATAAAAATTAAATTAAAAAGTATGTATGGGATGGATTATTATGGATGGCATTAGAATCCTTCCATGAGTGATACACTTACTTTCCAATGTGAGATGGTGTTCTTATTGTTATAATTCACCCACCAAATGCATCAAATATATTACCTATTATGAAGGTTTATGAACATTATCATGGGGTTTATTTAATTATTAAGTCTTATTATTAATCTTAACCATTGGTACACCACATCATAAAATGGTACTAGTTTTTCTCACTATAACCTTTGGAGAGGTAATATCTTGGACCTGGTTAGAGGTAAATAAGTTATGATCCTTGTGTATGTTAGGATGAGAAATGGGTTCTACTGTAGTAAAGGGGGTTGAGGGAGATTCATTATTGTCTCTTTTTTCATTAATTTCTAAATAAGTATACCTTGTTAAAGTATAGAAGATACATTATTATCATGTGAATGTAATTTATATAAACTATGAACATAAGAACAAGTTTGTGAGTGTGTTTTTAAGTTTTTGAACTAGTGTTATTTTTAACATGAGAGATGGGTGAAGTAGAGAAATAAATATAAGGTTTAGACTCAATGTCTTCTTTACCAAAATCATATTAATCATCATTATTATAAGGTTCATCAAAATAAAATTTTATTTTACTTGTAGAATTAAGAGTAGAAGAATTATCATTTCCATACTCACTAAGAAAGAGTAAGAGAATATTTTAAATTTTTAATATTATGCAATATATCATCATGTGTGGGTGTAATGCAATGCATGTCTTCACTAGCTATGTGTGGAGTACATTTATTATTATTAATTTCAATATTGGAGTCAAGGGTAGTAGAATTAGTAAGCATGTTTTCATTTGGCATATTATGACATGTAGGAGAAGAGATATAGATATTTACATTATCAAAAAAATTTAAAGAATCATTGTGTTGAGATTGGAATGTAAAAGAAGGTGATAAAATAATTTTTTCTACTTTAGTTTGTGCATTGTTAAAATATGTAATATCATTTGTAGATGTTTTTTCAAATCTAATTGACAAGGGTAAATAATATGCATTTTTATTTTCTATGTTGCTTGAATCATGCAAAATTAGATTTCATTTATTACACTTATATTATTTTAATTTGAATAAGGAGGTAACAAAAGTGGTTGAAATGGAAAAAAACACTACCAAAAAGAGTTTATTTTGGTATTATATTGTTAGTTTTATTTTTAGGTGTAGGATAAGAGGGAGAGGAAAGAGAAGAAGATGCATCTAATATATCCTCATCAACACTTTCAATTTCATTCTCATAGTAATCATCATATCCATCATTACAATAATAATCATCACATCATTATAAATTAAATAATTATCATGTGATATTTTGAAATATTGAAAATTTGTCCATTCATTATTTTAATTATGAGAAAAATAAAAAAATCATCAACTAGGTGATGGGTAAGAGGCTTTTTGGATGTCATTTTAAATTTTCCAAAGAAGATAATGTAAATAATTAATAATAAAAACATAGTAAGTAGAGTTTAATCTAACATAGGTATATGCAAAACTATGATAAATATTCAACATAATGTATACAAAAAATTAGGATTGTACTTGAAACCCTAAAGCTAGTATTTAAATGTATAAGGACATAATATGTGGATCTAGGGTTTGATGAGGATTGTTTGGCAAAAAATTAAATTATATTAAATTAATAAAACCATAATATAGGACTTATTTGTATGAGTTAGGTTGTGCCCAAAATTAGGAATAAATATAAGTTTGTAACCCTAATTTAATGCATAAAAATGAAGAAAGTAAACCCTAGTCTAAACTAGGGTTTTAAGCAGTATTTGAAGTAAGTTTGGTTCACCAAATGTGTAAGCTTTTTAGGACTTATTAAATGTTAATAATAGGTTTTTAATGGGATGAGTATAGAAATAACTTGAAATAAATATATAAAATAGTTAATTTCACAAGATCTTCCCAAAATAGTAAAGAGAGTGAGAATGTGTGCTTATTTGAAACAAAATAGGCTTTTTTATAAATTAGGAGGCTGGAGATCAACCAGACATATTTTGTTTTATGACATTAGTTTAAAATAGTATTAGATAATATAACCCTTATAATTATAGTATTTATAATTAAAATAATGTTCAATTATGTCACTAGTGTCTTTTAGAAGAGTTTCCTCAAACTTTCACATATGCTAAGAGAGAGGTTTAGAGACTTGTAGGCAATTCTATGACTTTTGTAATTTCATATATGTTACTATTTTTCTTTTATATATTTAAAAACCCTAATGAATAATTTCACACATTAAATAACACCATATCAAATGCAAAGGAAAGGTAGAAATTGGGGTGTGTGATATTATGATAGTGTGGAACATAACCCATGTTGTCTTGGTCACTAACTACATTAACCCCAATTCTATGGGTCTCAAATTCCATTTTTTCTCCCTTAATTAACATGAATAATCAACAAACATGGTATGCTAGAATGACTTTCACTTAGTTCTTATTTGATCAAGCATGCAAGTCTAGATGTGATAGCTAAGTAATATATAGTGTGTTGAGATGTATTATTGATTGATTTTATGTAACTATGTGCCAAGATAATAAGTTCTAAATTTAAAATGCTTTGTGAGGATAATTATATATAAATAACTTTTATTTTAATGTAAGACCTTATTTTTTATCATATAAGACACAAAAGAGGGATAAAAACATAAGAGAAGGCTCAAAGGAGTGTTAGGACCCAAAACATAGAATAAAATGACCATTGGACATTAGCACCAAAAGTGGACACTAGTGCCATTGGTGATACTATCCATATAATGGTGTTAATGTCCTAAGGTCTCAAAATACATCAAAGACTAAGTAGGATAGGCTAGGGTGATGTGACTGGGAGGGGATGACTTAGGACCACTAGGGGTGAAACAAATAGGGAAAATGAGACATGATAAATAAAAAATACCAATAATGACCATGAAAACAAGAGTTACATTCATCATTAAGACCTTCCTATGAAAGAGAAACAAAAGACATATTACTTGTGGTTGTTTGACCATATTAGGGTGTATACACATTTAATCCTATAGTAATCAAAATACACCCATATATACCACTCAAATTCATGCTCAAATGGTTCAAAAAATGAATGTTATGAAAACAATCAACAATTCCCAAATGATGCAAATACAACATCACATCATGTAAATGACTAATCAACCTCTTTTTTTTCATGCCTCAAAATGACCAAAATTTTAGTCCCCATCCTCTTCGAGATGCCAATGGTAATGACATCACTCAACCTCTTATACAAAACTAGATGCTTCAACATATTTAAAATGAACCATTATCTCCTTTCATCCATTGATATTGGAAACATTTCTCCAACCATTAAATATGATGGAACTAAATACCCTACTTCTTTTCTTAAATCATTTGGTAATCTCTACAAGGAATGATTCAAAACAATATTTTCACTACCAATAAGCTTATGGTCAAAAATATAACTATAAATGCTTTCGAATGGTGGAATCAACTCCCTCAACATTCCATCTCACAACTAGAGGATTTATTCAATGCTTTAGATAAAGAATTTCAACAAAATAATATCCAATAAAATTGTCTTATCTATTTCAATAATGTTAAACAATTAACCTATGAATCATCTCACACTTTCATTAAATGGTGGAAATCATTAGCTTAAAAATAAGACCACAACATGATTGATGCTAATCTTTTTAAACTATTATCACTAATTTAAAACCTTCTATTCAATACAAGGTTTTAATTTTTTCCTCATAAACATTAAAAGAGGCATTTTATCAAGATAAAATACAATAACTCCTTATGAACCAATTTTATCCATTGCATAATTCAATCAAAAAATCATTCCAAGATTCAACAAACATGATTATTAGTTCAAATTCACATTTTCAATCCCCTTCAACAAAAATAGGAATAGTCAAATTAGATAATCAAATTCCTTCCCACCTACTATTAATGGTATCAAAAATTAATTAGTCACTTTTTCCATATAAACCCTTCATCTATAATGATATCTCCCCCTATCATGATATGATACTAATAAATTATGTTGGTTCCACACTGGCATTCATCATTCTCATGAGACTATCATAGGATTATCAAATTTGTGGCTTCTTTAATGTTAGGTGATGCATTTTATCATTATTTTATGATCAAATTATGCTATCCTAATTATCTCAAAACTTCCCCAAAAAAATAATTTACCATACCCTCAAAATATTACAAATCCTCATCTAATCCTAATACACAACATTTAAATGATATTATTTATGTAGTTGATGCTAATTATTATCAATATTACACTAATTCTTAATATATGAGTGAAACTAAAGTTAATTATCATCATAATCCTACTCAAAAGGACCATGTGAATAAACTTAATAAATCTTATACTAACAAACAACTATTTAGAGATACTTTAACTACTTCACCAACATATTTAGAACCAAATACTAGTGATGAGACATTTCCACAACTAGAACCTCAACCTATTTCTTCTATCCCTATAAAAAAATGTCATTTCCTAGAAATGTCACACTGGCTCTTCATCCTATAAATCTCATTGGAATTTCTTAGAATAACATAACTCAATGCCTTATAAAATCCCCCTTATGCAATTAGTCTTAAATTCTCCTTATCACCATAAATTCCTTATGCAAAAATTAAAAAATATTAAAGAACCATAATATCATGATTTTTAACTCCCTTCTAATGGTCCTCCACTTATAGAAGTTTATACAATCAAAATAATATTTTCATCCACAAAACCCTCCATAGAATTTCTAGAAGAAAATATGATTAATTATGAAATTCTTTTTTAGGAGAATGATCTACCTCTCTTTATCAAAATTAGAATAAAAAACACCCTCATTTTTAAATTCTTATTAGATGAAGGATTTGGCATTCTTATCACCTCTCATTGGTTAATTCAACAAGTTGAATACACCAAAGAAAACATCAAACAAACTCATCTCACATGTAGAGGATTTGATAAAACCAATAAAAAACCATTTGGTTACATTTGGTTCCCTCTTACCATTAGACCCAAGACAATTTTCACCAAAATTATGGTTTTTGATCTTCATTTATATTATAACATGCTTGTAAGTCACCCATGGACCCATTGTATGCCTTATATTACCTATTTAGGTATCTAGTGCATCAAATTCATAAATAATTGAAAATGATACAAAAATGAGGTTGATCCCAATCCTTAGAGCATCCAATTACCAAATCCTAAAGCTCAATATTTCATTCCTACTATTTATCACATTGACAGTGCACCTCTTCATGAATTTACTAACACAAATTCTGATTTACATGTCACTCTTATAGATTAGATGATGAAAAACCAAATTAATTAAAAAATACTTGTAATACCACTCACTTACCTCTGTATATTAAGTAATGGATCCCTCCTTCTCTACTCCTCGGTGGTCACAATATTCCATTAATCAATGATATTTCTAAAACTCATCCCCCATACAATGCATATTAAGCGACTTATATAGAGTAAGATTTCACTTGTAATGAATGTGGCTCAGCTAAAATACACACCTTTAACTGTGATATTCATGTCATTCATATCTCATCTAATATTGAATCATAACCTAAAGGTTATATACACCATATTAACCTACCATTGTTATATACTTCATGGGTAATCCAATAAGTATGAAGAATCTTGAGTATTAAATATCAAAGCATATCATTTACATGGTTTATTGAAAACTTTTATAAGTTTAAAATAGTTATTTTTTACAACCAACTAATGTGTTTCAACTAACCCAAATAACCAAAAATAGAATAAGTAAATAACTAATTATGATTTTGGATCATAAATGACCCAACAAACTCCCCCTTGATCCAAAATGGTATAGAAGATGAAATAACTATATAAATGAATCTAAATTCATAAAATAAACTCAAAAACAACTAAAAATAGTGTACTTTACCTCTTGGTATTGATCAAAACTAATGTTGCTCCATAAATAAGCTTGCCCTACAAGTTATGGCATAAAAAGGATGATGAGCATGATAAAAGCTTGTTCATACCATGTAATCATTTATATCATATTGTAATAGAACTAGATCAAA
Organism: Torreya grandis; assembly: GCA_037957365.1. Classification (NCBI taxonomy): domain Eukaryota; kingdom Viridiplantae; phylum Streptophyta; class Pinopsida; order Cupressales; family Taxaceae; genus Torreya; species Torreya grandis. Next base: position 3,623,164 of record JARHVA010000611.1, on the reverse strand, counting down.
TTCTATCCATATATATCAATCCACATTAGGCTCCACCTAGAAGCCCATCAAAGTGACCAACCTGTACTATGTATGACACATCTCATGAGTTCCCAACAATCACTAATGACCTTTACTTAATATTGTTGGAGCTAAAAACCCATATCAACTCATACTACCACTGACAACTAATAAAATATTAACCAATGTTATATGTTATCCCCTATTAGGAGAGAGGTGAGAAGTTGTGAAATGAGATAAACAAAATCAAACAACCATGTCTTCTCTATGTCATGAATAATGAGGATAAAAATCCAAAACTAGAAGAAATCAAGAATAGAAGCCATAAAATGCTACTACACTATATCTTGGTCTTGATCTTCGTAGATTTCCCAAGATATGTGAATTAATAATCACTCAAAATAGGCTAGCAGGTCCATCAAGACCATATATTTTATCCATATAGAATGTCTCTTGATCAAAGGAAGTGTTAGAATAAACTAAATAAATGGAGTAACCAAAATATCTACCACTAGAATGATCCACATAATTTTATTTGGCTTTATTTTTTGTGGAGAGTGGGGTCATTGATAAGGACATACATATACAATATGTCCAATGCCACCACATTTGAAACATTTGGGATCTTTCCTATGCTGATGAGATCTAGAAGAAATATAATCATTAGAAGAACCACTGGAGTGAGAAGAGTTATTATGGTGGTCTTCATTTTGAAGATATTAGAGAGATCTAGTGAGAATGATGTGGAGAGTGTCTTAGAGAGTGCTTTAGAGAAATATTCTAAAACTACCTCTATACATGGTGATTATCTTTATGTATAGTAAGCTTCTTTAATAGATTGACTCTTTTTATTTGTAGATTATCATTCATGCTGAGTTAATAACTCACAAATAGATTCAAATGTTTCACCTTTAATCTTATCACTAAGCTAGAACATTTTAACAAAGTTGGTATATGTAGAACTAAGACCATTAAAATTTATTTATATGAGCACAACATCATTGATATTTCCACTTGTAGTATAATATTATTAATGTTATGAAATTAGATTTTATATTATGTAAATTTAGGTATTTATTGAGAGGTAAATAGTAATAGGTTTGTTAATTAGTTATATTTGGTAGTAATATTTTTATAAACAATATTATGATATAGGTTTGAATATATTGATGAGATATGTTTTTTATATTATTGTAACAATATATCATAAATACGAGTTTGCTTAATTAAAGGAATTTTGGTGATAAGTTAGTGGAGAGATGTTCTCCATAAATATAGGAATAATGTTCCTATATATATGTGTAATGTTTCATATTAATTAATTAATTAATTAGAGAATAGTAGCACATTATTATTTGTTGAATTAAAATTCTTCCTATGTATTTAGCTTCTCATGCCATAATTTTTATATCAGCTCTTTGAATTAATAATAACGGTATCAAAGTGGGTATGGGAGTTTTAGATCTAAATGGGGAAGCTCCATTGTTGATTTTGGTTTCCCCTATGTATGAAATTCTTCATTGGTATGATAGAAATGAGACTTTTAATGTACTATTTTAATTTATATTATTAGCATAGTGGATAAGGTATAAATTTTAGTCTTTCATTGACCAACTTATAGATCAAAAAAGTATCTAGTATATCTTCAATTGTAATTACATTTTATTATATCAAAATCTTTTGTTCAGAAGTTACCAGATCTAGAGGAGAGTGTGTAGCATCTGGTTAACAAATGTAAGAATAACCATCTATTCATTTTCCCAACAAGGCATAAAAGTTCTATGGAATTTGAAATCTATATGTGTATTAGAGCAAATTTCTTAGATGCCTTTCTATCGTGGTTAAGTCAACTCATCAAAATGAAATTTTTTCATGTAATAATATCCATGGTTTAGATAGAATTTACATTTGTAAATCATACTAAGGCATTGATCAAGGAGTGTAGATTTCTATTTGGGACCCACTTGTGATACAAGTCCAAATCTAAATAGAACACATCTATCCCTCTCGACTCATAACATGGTGCATCAACAGATACATAATTATTTAATGTGAAGGCTTATTATTACTATGAGCACTTTTCTTCAGTCACTATTAAACTTTTAGTCTTTGTATATTTCTAGCATTGTACCTAAATATTTATACTACATTCAACATAGATCTGGTTCACCATCCAAACCACATCTATTATTGTGACACCATCAACCTACACACTTGCATGTAGACCTAGAACAAATCATTCCCATGAAAAGTGTTATTCTATTTGCCATACTAGTCAATTCCTTCACATGGTATTTAAGTTTTAGTTCTTTTGGTTAATCTTTGCATCTTATTTAGAGATTCAAATTATAAGCTTTGAAAAAGTCACATCTTTTTTAATTTTAAGTGATTAGTGGTTTTTGTTGGTATATTTGTTATGAATGTCTACATCATAAATGTAATGTGGTGTTAGTTAGTTTTAGGTGAGTCATTATCAATATTTGTGTCAATTAATAGTATATGTTTTTATATATTCAAAGTTCTTGTTTTGATAGGATTAATGTTGTGGTTAATACCATGCTTTAAAATATTTTTCAAGATAAGTGTTGTCAACATAAAATGAGTCAAGTGTTAGTATTAATAATCATTTCTATGTTAAAAATGAGTCAAAAATTAAAAATTATTATCTTGTCAAAGTACATTAAGTCAATCATTTTTATGAGTCTTTGTTATTATCAAAATAAAAAAACATCATTTTCAATGTTCATAAAAAGTCATCAAAAAGAGTTATGTAAAAAAAATCAAAGTTGTTAAGGATTAGAGTCATGGATGCATTTTCACTTGTCACAATGTCTGAATTGTACATAATATTGTCATGAGCTTCATCGAGATATCAATTGAGTAAGTAGTATCAAATACTAGAGGTTGGAGGATACACAAATGATGGATGTCTTTCAATGACATCTTGTCAGTTGATAATGATAGTGTATAAACCAAAATTATGTCACACACACGTGCATAACTCCTTATGTCAAAACCCCCCTTAATCCATATTTCAATAAATAACAATTATACTCCATAACCCATGCTTTTACCCCTAACATATTTAATAAATTTAAAATACTTAATTAAGTTAATTAAAAACCCCTTTTTCCACCTTACCTAGCCACCTCATCCTAAGATTAATTCTCACCTGATGAGTCACCTCAAGACCTGGTCCCCTTATCCTAACTACCCAAGACTTATTATCACCTCAAAATTGAATTCCTAACTAACTACATCCTTCTTAACCTCTTATTTTTACCATTTTATAATCGGTGCCCTACTTGGCATGAGGAACAATAGAAAACTAGCCAAAATAGTAGTTTTACCTATTTTAAGGTGGTCGATGTTAGTCAACCCATGGTCGACATTGATGGGATCACCAACATCGATGATATAAGCCAAACCCCAACTTGATGTTTAGGTTAGTAGAAATTAAGAAAAATCTTTATTATTTGCATCCAAGCTCTTGAAATTCAAATTTTAACATCTTAATTTACTGTTATCTTATGTAAGTCAATCTAGATCAAGAACTAAGCTCTTGAGGACTAACAACACCAACTTGTTTTCTTTATTTAGGGAATTAGTTTGGACTACCTAATAGGATCCATCAATCTAGCACTTATCATTCAGTCACCATTATAGCTAAGTATATCACTTACTCTGTAAGTTTTTAAGTAGTTACTTTGCTATCACTTTACATCTACTATTCTTTACTTTACGCATTCCTAATCGAACCCTTGTGAGGGAGTTATAAAGATTAACTACTTATTTCTCCTTGACCCAACACACCAAACCTCTGACCAGGTCCATCTAAACCATACTCTCTCAGACACACACACAAAACTCTCCCCAACCTTTCAAACCTAACCAAAACCATTTCTTATACTTGGAAAATCCTTTTCCAAGCTCCTAAGTAATTATTTCCCCTACCAACCTTAGCAACCTAATCGATATTGGTTACCTTCACCCACTGACCTCAGTAGCATAACTGATATCGATCACTTCCTTACCAATTGACTGTGGATTTTCCTAACCTTCCCAAAACCTACCCAAATAACTTCTAAAATACAAAAAAAATGTACCACCTACACTTTGTCACTTTTTGCTACAACCAAGTTGTGAATAATGGTAAGATTATCTCTCTTTAACTCTCTCTTTACCTCTCTTTTAGTTATTTATCACTCATTTGTCTCTCAAAAGTGGACTGTCATCTCTAAATAAGTTTCACACTTCCTAAAATAAGTGCATAGCTTCGCAACCCACTCAAATATTTGCTAACAAACATTTTGTGGTAGTGTTTTCTTACTTATAGGTAGTCCTCCCCAGCCAAAGAGTGTTCAAAACATCTAGATACAATACACAAACCAATTTGAGTTCATTCTAATCACTTATCCCTATCATTCTTCTCTATTTTTCTTTAGACTTGAAATAGATAATTTTTAGTGAAACATTTTTGACATGCTCAGTGGGACCCTAGAGTTTTCCTTGGGTTCATTACTTATTTTAAGCATTCATATAGGTACATTATAGTGAAAACTTCATTTCTTGCACTTTCTCCTTCTCTTCTCTCTTAAAATGAAAAAATCAACATTTTATTTTCCATTTAAAGTTAATAAATTGAAATTTTCTTATTTTCAAAGTTATTCATCATTTTTCTTACAAGTTGAAAGAATATCTTTTTTACTTTTTCTTTCATGCACATTAAGATAGTGAATTTAATTCTCTACTCCTATTTCATCTTTGTTTTCATTCAAATCTAAACATTTCCTATTTGGGTTTAAAACTTACTACATTTCATTATTTGCTTGCTGCATATTAGCTCACCTAGTTAATTACAAGCATTATAAATAAATTGGAGTGTACCTATGTTACACAACCAAATCACATTCACACAAACAAACATATAAACTCACTTGAGAAAAGGCCCATTGGGATTTCATCACTTGGTGGATCACCTTACCCTACCTAGCTATCCTACTTGGATTTCACCACCAAGGGAAAAACCCACTCCATTATTTGGCAAAGTATAAAATCTAGACATAAGGTATATTTTGGCTAAGCATCCTAGCTTGGCTTCAGGTCCATAAAGTGTGGAGAGAAAGCTCCTATAACAAGCCACAAACCTGGTCTAACATATATTTCCTCTTGATCACTAAAACTAACTCTAAATTACTTTCTAGTACCTTTGACAACCAAACTTTCTTCCCACTATCTGATTAAGGCATAAGCCAACATGAGACTAAAATTAATCTCTAGGACTTAATAGTTATTGGATGTATGTTATTTTTTTGCTTTTTTATTTCCTTCTATATTTTGGAGTTGGTAAGGATGTTTTCCTATTGATTCACAAAATCAACACTATTTCTAATACTCAATTTTTATAACTTGTTATATTAGGTTTTCTGAGTGTTCTTCCTTCTTACATAGACCTTTTACATACATTATTTTACCTATTTCCAAATTCTAGGTTTTTAAAACATTAGATTTTTCATCTCCCAGAATATCACAGTGACTGATATCGATTAACTATACTAACATCAATAGATTCTAGATACCTACATCAGTTAATCCATCGACATTGGTAAACTTTTTCTACCGACATCGGTTAAGTAACTGACATTGGTGACTATGTAATTTTCATTTACTCAAAATAACAAGCTAAAATAACCCACTTACCTACATCCAAACCTAATTTTTCCTTATTTTTTCACTAATGCAAAGTAGTAAGACTATTTATACTTCCTTTTTCATGGTATTGATTTAAGCTCAAACCAAAATTCTTGCTAATTACATAAGCTGACAACCACTTCCACTGTCTCCTCTTGTTTTTGAGTCTATCATGGAGCACACTTCATATATAGAGAATACTCTTAGCCCTAAAAAAATTCCCTTTGTGCTTGAAGGAGATTAATATTTTTCTAAATTTCCTTATTGCAATGTTGCACCCCTTGAACATTACCTTGTCATGCGCTGAACCTGTAATTCTTTGGGTGACCCAATCTATGGTATGTCAACCTCTCTAATGGAGACAACTTCAGTTTTAGCCACCTCCACTATTTTCCCCATGGTTACTCAAACCAATGATTTAACAAGTAACCCAACCATAAATAATTTCCAAAGTTTAGCATTACCAAATGTCCAATCTCACCTAAACCTTGGTATGACTTCCCTACTTTCACAACCACAACTAGTTTAATCAAGTCACACCCCATTTCAAAATTTAGTGGTACCTATTCCAACTACCCTCACACCTATAATTACCTAAGTTATGACTCATCCTTCATCAAGTCTCATAATGATAATAACCCAACCTATAATAACAACATCTAACTAAAGCACAGTCTCTAACCCAATAGGACAAGCCCCTTTTATTTTCTCCCCCTAGCCTAGGACTCATTATCCTTATATTATGCCAACATAACTATAGAAATCTATGTCATATGCTCCCTCTACTTCCTATTAGGTTCCCTATAACTTAAGAGGTATCTCCTAGACTAATCCCTCTCTAGACCTCATTAAGATGTTGATGGATAAGATGTCTAATCTAGAGACATCTATTTATGGTTCAAAGAATGTGTTATCTTATGATCAAATATGTAATGAACCCATCCATATTTCTATGCTTATTTTCCCTTATCCAAGCCAATGATAACTCCCTAAATTTACTCATTTCTAGAGTAAAGAGGACCCAAAATAGCATTTATGAGCATTTAGGCATGTTTTTTATTAGATAGGGCATGATGATGCATTACTACACACTTTCCCTATGCCCCTTTTAGGTGTTACCTTGGATTGGTATAGCTCTATAACTCAACACTCCCTTTTCTTATTTACCCAACTCACACAAATATTCCTAGACCATTTCTCTATTAACATCTCTAAAAAGGTTTCTATTATAGACATTTATTCTATCAGATAATTTGATGATGATTCTATTGTAGATTTTGTCGCTCGCTGGAGAGGCTTGATCAATCATCTCTCCTTCTCCTTACCCCAACTTGAGCTTATTGAGATCTTTTCAAGGGCATGTACTAATAACATCTCATCTTTTCACTCATTGGGGTCAAGTTTTGGGTGGAAATTTAAACAGGGTTAACTCCACTTTAAGAGATGGGTGGACCAAACTCTATATGGGGAAGGTATCAAAGTTTATAGTAGGTTTATGTGGTGGTTTTCTTGTTTGAGGCATGATTGCCTTAGATGGTGTGGAATGTGAGGTGGTGGAAATATGATATATCTATTGGTTAAAGGTTTGATATAATATTTGGGTTTGTTGATGAAATGGAGGCCTAACTATTGCCAAAAGGTAGCTTGATCAATATCTAGTTTTAGGGCAAATTCCAATTTCTACACGAATGTGGAAAAAGGTTTGTGTACTAGTTTTGCTTCATATGTAGTAGATGCAAGAGATATATTTATAGGTTGGGGATGTTAGTTGATAGTTTGGTTCACTTATAGAGGTGAGGGAAGTAAGGTTGAGATAAATAGATCATCCATAGGAGATATCAATAGAAATGATTCTCCTTTAGGAACAATATCCATAGGAGTAGTGTTTCCTTGGGTAGGTCATAGAGGAAATAAATCAATAATGTTTACTTATTCAAATATGCCTATTGGGCTGTAATGTGATGATTCCAAGGATTATATGAGTGTGGATAGGGAAAAAGGAACCTCCTTAGGCTAGATTTTTTATGGAGAGGAAGATGACTCTTCTACCTCTGTAAGTGAAGTGGTAGAAGAGTGGGTAGATTGGATAGTCAGGTCCTCATGTGTAGGTGTATCATGGACCATGTTGACTATGTGGGCATCATGAGAGCATTCAGCCTATGTGTCTTCATATTTGATAAGGGCACATTTGGGAAAGGGATTTCTGAAGATGTCTAGGGCTTGATTTCTAAGGGAGTTGGGGTTATCCAACATGAGTTCCCCCTTGTCAATGAGGCTTTGAAAAACATTATTGAAAGTATTGCATCAGATTACATCATGTTTGATCACTCAATGAAAGATAGAATGGTCATTTAGATTATACCAAATAGGTGCTAGGTGAGAAAAATCACACTATGTATGAGGTTTGATATGTGGAAGATATATAATATTAGCTTCTAGTAACTTTTCCAACATTGAGGCATAAGATTCTCCAAGTAGAGTAAATTGTTTTTTGGTGCTTCAGTTTGGGTTCCATGAGCTCTAGTTAGAGGGATTGGGAAAGTTTTATTGATTGATAGTAGGTGGTGGGGTAGCCTTAAATATGACTACATTCATAGTTCCCTTATTCTTATCCCTAGAGATATCTTGATTTATTACTTTGGAGGAGGAGGCTTCGTTGGTCTTGAAGGTAGAGTTCTTGTTTTGTAACTTCAATTTACCCTCATCTATAGCTCAGTTCTCTAATTTGCATGCCATGGTAAAATATTCATCAAAATTTTTGAAGCTTTGGACATGTAATGTAAAGAGATATGCTTAGCACAATTATATGCAAAAATTTTTATCAATTCAATCTAAGGCAAGGAGAATGATAATTAGTTGATCAATCTTCTCTAATAAGCCACAAAATCAGCTATAGACTCATCCTCAAATTGGTGAATGGAATAAAGATCAGTGATAGAGACTTTGTTAGATATGTTGATTGAGAAGTGATCAAATAAGGTCTAAGATAATTGGTTAGAGGAGAATATGAAATGTTTGGTAATGGAACTATACCAGTCTAGTATCAGGCCAAAAAGAGACATATGAAATGTGTGCAAGAACAAGGCATCATTATAGGCAATCATGTAACAAGAATACATAAATACTCTTAAGTGTTGTTGGGGGTCTTCCTTACTATTAAACATGGTAAATTTTAGAATCTCCCATTGGGTTAGATAAGGTCTGATAGGGACTAGAGGGTGAACGGGATCATTATAGACTTGGTCATAATATAAAATGTTACGGGTCCTTAAAAGGGATGACTCAAAAGTTTCCATTTTGTCCATGATTATTTTCATTAAGTATATTTGATTTGGTGCACTTAAGGGGTTATAAGGCATATATTATGGTTGGGGAATATATTGATAATTGATAGGAAGTTGGGAGATGGCCCCATATTTATAAGAAGTTAAAGGATGTTGGGTAGATGACATATAAGGATAGTTAGTTGCTAGCTATTGGGTAGTAGGTATATACCCTTGTGAGTTAGGGGTATAACTAAGGTTAGATTATGTAGGTAATTGTTGGGATGCTGAGGTAGGCTGAGATATGGATAAAATGGTAATTAGGGGGGCTGGTCATGACCTTTGTGCTAGTGGGTGGTGAGGTAGAAGGGATAGGTACCCTTAAGCTTGGTAAATAGGTATTAATCGATGGGCTAGGTTTGACATGATGGGTTGATGATTAGGCTATCCCCAAGGTAGAGGAGTCATTAGTAGGGGTGGATGGTGTAAGGGTAATGGTTGGTTGGATAGGTTGGTTCTTATCTATAACATTGAAGGGGTTTGTAGATGAGGATGCCTAAGTGGTCAAAGGTTGTGTGGTGACCACAGCAATAGGGATACCCTCCATAAGGTGGGATGGCATGCCATAAAGAGGGTCTTGAGGTGAAGTTGAAACTAAGATATGGTGAGAAGAGGTGTTAAGCTAATGTTGAAGAGCCATTGGATTATTGTCTAAAAAGGTGGTAAAGTCCATGTCTCCTTGGGGAAATACCCAAGGGAAAGTAGGGCTTCCCAATGGATGAGGTGAATCTTCTACCTTGGAGATGTACTCCATATATGAGGAGGTAGAGCTGGTTGATTTAGGTGATCAATTTTATTTTACTAGTTCTTTTTGCTACTATCAAGTGAAAACCATACAAAAAGGTGGGAGAGAATACAAAAGAAATAGACTCACTGCTCAAACAAAGAGAAGATAAAGAAAATAGTCAAGACAATCAAGGAACACACTAGAAAGTATGTTTAAGTTTGAAGTTAGTTTTAAGATCACTTTTGGCTTATGCCTTAGTTTATGAAAATGTGTGATAAAGGTTGGCTTGTAGATCAGGTAATAGACAAGAAATTTATATATAGTTTTGGGTTAGTTTTGATGCTCAAAATAATCTATATTGGAATTAATACGTGGCTTGGTATTGGGGCATACCTCCTCATTTTATAGTCCTTCAATGATAAGGGTGTTAGGTGATTTCCAATATATATTTATATCTAGATTTCATACTTAACCAAAGAGCTGAGTTGGTTCTCCTCTTTGTAATAACCTCCAAGTAGTATTATTGAGAATGGGTAAGGTGATCGCTAGGTGATGAAATCCTAGTCGGGCCTTGTCTCAAGTGAGTTTTGATGTTTGATTGATTATGTGATTTGGTTGTGTAGCATAATTGTGTTATGATTAATCTCAATGTTGTTAATTAAGCTAAGTGAGCTAGAAAGAGCAAGAAAACAATGGATGCAGTATGTTTTAGACCCAAATGAAATTTAGATTTCAATTATGAGAATAGATATAGAAATAATCATATAGATGTAGATAAAAAGAAAACCCAAGTAGAGACATGGGTCCCACCAGGCATGCTAGAATTTTTCACTCAAATTTTGCTATTATTCAAAAAAAGGTAGTAAAATTGGAAATATGGGTTGTGGTAAAAATACCTAATAAAAGTGAGTGCATTAGATCAGAAGATTGTGGAGAGTTTTCTTTGGCTGGGTAAGATGACCTACATGTAAAAAAGCACTAAATAAAATTCATGGGTTAGATAAGTATTTAGGTGGATTAACTATCACTAGCTAGATCTCAAAAGTTAGAGCTTCCTTAGGGGATATCAATCCACCATTTTAGAACAATTAATTTAATAAAGTAGAAAGAAAGTTCTTGTATCAATGATCAAAAGGGTAATAAAATGATAAAATAATTTCTTACTTTTAAAATAGATTGGAAATGATCTAATTAGTGATAAACTATTTAGTATTAGTGCTAGTGGGTCAAAGTGTGATTCAAGGAATCTAAAAAAGGCCTGTGAGTGGTCAAAAACACATAAAAGTAAATTAGGTCAAATAAAAGAAGTGGAATTAGATTGTTGTCCTCTTCTACCACAAGTGACCATCGATGGTTGGGTTGACCATCAGTGTTTAGGCTTGACTATCATCAGCTTGGCTAACCATCAACTGTTGACTATGTCTAATTTTAAACTTTGTTAACAACTAGTTGGCAAGATTTTGGAATGAATTTTGAGAGTTGGGTAAGGTATAAATTGAATACAAAAGATAAATAAAGTATGTGGATGTAAATAAATAAGTGCTTGTCTTCCCTGAAGTGGATTAGGTGAGTGATAAGCATTGTTGATTTATGGTGGAATCTGACCTAATTTTAGTAGAGTAACGGTGCTTAGAGACTTAATTGAGAGGTGATAGAAAGTCAAATCTCAAAAAGGGGTTGATAATGTTTGATAATTTTGAATGACCTACAAGAGAAAACTCTGAGTACCTGAGCTCCTAATAATAATTGTATATTTTTTTCTCTTATAGCTCTCTTTTTTATATGTAAGGGCCAAAGGGTTCAAGAAGTAGTGTAACTAGGGATTATAAATATAATTCATCCATGTAATGCCTCATAAGGATATTTAGATGTCTTATATTTAAAAAGGGTAGGTGATGCATGCATGTTGGTTGCATGTGGGCAGATTAGGTGGTTAAACCTAACTATCGATAGTTGGGCTGACTATTGATGGTTAGCCTGACTGTCGATGGTTGAGGCTAACTACCAAAATAGCCTAAAGGCCATGTTAAGCTTAATAAAGATAAAATATTAAATATAGGAATAGTTAAGGAAAAAGAGTCTAAGGGGCATGTTAGGGGTCATGGCACTTGGGAATATGCGTGTGTAATTCTGATGTCTACATTTTTACCCTTTTTATTTTATTACTTTTGTGAATGAGTGATGAAACAAAAATAGAGTATAGGTCAAGGGTTTGGTTTCCATAAGAGTGGGAAGAGGTATTCCCCCTCAAAATAGGAGTTGGTGAGGTGTAAATAAAGTAGGGATAGGTTTGATAAAGGGTAAATGTGGAGTTGGGAGGTGGTGACTTGAGTTAAGCATGTGAGGCACAAATATGTGCATAAAATGTGATAAAAGGTGTGATATACAATATCATGTATAGATAGATTGTATTTTTTAGTAAAATTAAGGTTAGTGTGAAGAATAAAAGTGAATAATATATCATGTGACTACTATATGCATGGTAGTTGGATACACTTATTAGTCTCCAAAGCAGCTTTAGTATTTTACTAGGTATTCAAGGTAAGAAGTGCTCCCATGAAAACACCAAATGGGTCAATGTGTAATGGGTATTTGAGGTAGGAAGTGATATCATGGAAGAAAATGATCTAGTTATTGCACTAGGTGGTGTAAAAATACAAATAGGTAACTTGTCAAGGTTAGTTGATGTGGTCAAAATGACCTAGGCAAAAGTCATCATAATACATGCACATAGTTCAGCTAATAAGGTCATTATTGAGGTGGATGTGGTGAAATGGGTGGTTTGGGGTATGACTGAGATAACTCCACCTAAAATTAGCATGTAGATGTTGCCTACATAGTGTAAGAGATGCAACAACTTCAAGCTAAATGTAGTTCTTGCTTGAAAGTTAGTGTTGAGTTTGATAGGTGACTAGATCATGGAGAGTGTGCACAAATATAAGTGCATAGTGTAAGTGATTGATGTCAATGCCTAGTGTCAAGTTGGATTTGGTCAAACGTAGTTGCTAAAGATGAGTGATTTTTTGGAAGGTAAGGGTCTCACATTTTTATCCTTCTGAAGGGGTTTAGTTTAGGTGATTTTGTTGTGCTTAGGGAGAGTGGAAGAGAAAAATTATGGGCCCTTGATCATCAATGGTCATGAGATAAAAGAGTCAATCATCAATGGTCACCCTAACCATTGATGGTCAAAGAGGAAACCCTAAATGGATGGATAGGTTAAAAAGTGAAAATGAAAATTCATTTTCACATTTTGCCCTCTTTGACTCCATGTGTTCCATTCTTGATGAGTTTTTCATCTGTGAAAGTAGTGGTTTTAGACCAAAGTGTGGCTATTGTAATCATGAGGTGAAAAGTGATTTATGGCTGTGTTTGACCAAGATGGATAGTGGAGGAGGGTGCAACCAGGCAAATAGACTTATGGTTGGCTTTGACCATGATAATGCTCACAGAATGAGGTAGGTACTATTTTAAATTAGCTAGTTATTTGTTTAAAGGGAAAGGAATTGGTGTACTTAGGTAAAAATTAAATGAATGTTTATTGGTGGGATGGAATTTTTTCTTAAACCCCTCAATTTTATGTTTTTATTAAATTGGTTGAAATACTACTTATTTTGGTTAATTGAATGGTAGTTGTGGTTGGGGGGGATTTAGAATATTTTTGTCTATATTTGTATTTACTAGTGTGTTTGCTAGAGTTTTAGGGGGGATAAGGGTTAAAAATTTCATCACCAGTGGTCACATTCAGTGTGTTGTCCCCCAAAAATATCACTCATTTTTGGGATAACATTTGAATTATTTTGGTCTTACAGACCAAAATTGTCTCTTCCCTTTTTGAAATTTGTCTTGGGCATTCAAATTCCTCAGTTTTCAAGCTTCTCAAAAATCTACAGACTCTGCAAGCTAGAATCTATGGACTTTACAGGCCAAGTTCAATGGGCTTCACAAGTTCTGCATGCGAGTTTAACCAAAAGAATCAGTTTTTAACACTTGGTCATTTTCAAGATTGGTTCAGTGCCTTGGTTCAATCAAAAATCTCCATCAACAAGAATTTAAGCAAAGAAGGCTTGAATAGTTGAACCATTGAACCACTTTGGTTCAAAGGTTCAACGAGTTCAAAGTTCAAAAGGTTTAATTCTTTCAGTTCAATGGTGGGTTCAATCAAAGGAACAATTCAATGGCTTGGTTCAACCAAGTGGTTCAATACTTTGTTTCACTCAGGTTGTTCATCTGCTTTGTTTCAATGCTTTGGTTCATCCTTTGGTTTAATCAAATGGTTTGTCAGTTAGTTCAAGGCTTCATTTGAATTGTTGAAACAAAGCTTGGTTCAACAATTGGTTCAACATCTTTTGGTTCAAAGGTGGGTTCAAACAAATGGTTTAAAGGTAGGTTCAATCAAGTGGTTCAATGCTCAGTTCATCCACTTGGTTCAAAGGCTTGGTTCATTCAATTGAAACATCAACTTAAACCATTTTGGTTCAAATCTTGGTTCATCGACTTGGTTCAACCAAGCGGTTCAATGCTTTGGTTCAACATTTGGTTTAATCAAATGGTTCAATGGCTTGGTTCAACCAAGTAGTTCACTATGATGGTTCAAAGAAGTGATTCAATATAAAATTTCAAAGAGCCTCCCGAAGGAAAAGTGCCCTTATGGAGGGCACTTGGTCGACAAAAATACCCTTCGGAAGGGTCATTCTCAAAGAAGGCCGCAAAGGTAAATTCTTTCAGATTTTTGTTTAAGGCATTTGAAAAAGTCTAAGGCATAATTCTTTCAAACTTTTGTCCAAAGGAATTCCTTCAGACAAAAAGTCTGAAAGAATTCAGGAAAGAAGCTGTGGGCAAAAATCCTAAAGAAATTTTCAAAGAGGCAAATCGATCAGAACATTTTTTGTAGACTTTTTGCCTGTGGGAATTTGCCCAGGGAAAAGCCCATGGAAAATGCCCATGGAATTAGTCTGTAGGAAAGCCGTGAAAGGCCACCAAAGGACCTCAAAGGGCAAGTGCCCTTGTGGGGGACTCTCGACTACCAAATATAAGGACACTTCTTCAAAGCTGAAGGGTCACCTTCCTTTTAGGAAGATGTAAAACAAGAAGCCTAAAGACCATTCGAAGACCACCCAAAGGGTAGATACCTTTGTGGGGGGATCTTCTCGACCCAAAGTAGATCATTTCTTAAGGCCCAAAAGGGCAAGTTATTTCTAGGAAAGTGCCAAATAGAAAAGTTGAAGAAGGACCAAGGGGTGACATGCTTGAAGACATCAAATTTAGGATAATGAACTAACTATTGAAAACATAGTGATGGGCACGTAAACATCAATTTTAAAGCTCATAAAATAGCTGTTGATCCTTTGAATCTACAAACTTGAGTGCATTCATAAGCTTTAAGGCCAAGACTAGCAGGAAGCAGAGAAGGAACAAAACAACAAATTGAATCTAAGACCTGATTCAATTAACCAAAAAAGGAGGAATGATGAAGGTAGGATCAGATCGCTAGGTGGACATTGAAAGGTGCAAACTTTCAATAGCATGACTTGTTTCTCTGCATTGAGAAAAACAAACAGGTAGATGCCCCTAAATTCTAGCCTATCTTTTTAATAGATTCCAACACAACATGATGTGTTACTGTTCTTGAGTCCTTCTTAAAGTGGCTATATAAGGGACTATCTTTTATTGTAAATTGATCTCTTTTTAACAATTAGAATGAAACTCTACCCAAATTGAAAGGCATTTCTGAGACTTTGAGCTCAGTTTGTTAATCATATTTTGTTATTGGAATAAGAAAGCAAGTGATTTTTTAGACTTTTTGCTGCGATATCTTTGTTGTTGAGGAAACTATTCTTATGTCTTTTTCTTTAATGTGTCTTCTGTTCCTTTAATTCAACAAGCAAAATTAGTGATAGTATTCAGGAAGGTGTCTTGAAGAGTTAACTATGGAGAGACTTTGTGCCCCCATAATTGCCTTTAGTGTGTTTTCTTTTCATTTCTATGTAAAGGACTTTGGGATGACTTTGTGCCCTCATTGTCCTTCGTATCTTACTCTTAAGAAATTCAAGTGGAGACTTTGTGCTGCATCTCGATTTGCTAGTTACTACGTCCTTGGTTACATTTTACTGTTACTACTACGAGTACTCTTGTGGTTGGTTGAATAGTACTTCTAAAAGAAGAGGAGTGATGTCTGTCATTTCCCTTGAGTTTTTCCTTTGATCTACATGCATCATCTCTAAAAAAAGAGAGATGGATGGTTTGTCCTACCTTTGAGTATTATTTTCTATTTATATATATAACATATCCATAGGGAACCTCCCCTTGATGAGAGGAGAGATTATTCCCCTTTTGATGTGGTAAACCTACACATTTGGATGACCAATCTTCTTACTTTGGCTGATTAGACCTATTTTGTTTATCAATACACTGATCGACAAAATATTCAACCAACAGTTTTTGGCAACTCTGCTAGGGATATACATAATTTTTTGCAATTTGGAACCTCAAGTTTTAGATTGAAACATCCCCTGTGTCTTACCCATTATCATTATAACCCTTATCCATTATAGATTCTGGTGACTCTGTTACTTGTCTTACCCATTATCTATTTATAGCCTTACCATCTTCCTCCACCTCTATTATTTTATCTGGTCTATAAAAACCAAAGTTGCTGGGAAAGAGTGTGCAATTTAAAGACTCAAGCTTCAAATTGAAACAAGGTCAATTATTTTCCATTTTTGTTTCACAATCTGGTAGATTCAAGGTACACACGAAGCCAAAGGGCTAAAGTATTATTGACCCTTTATTTGAGTTGGTATAGCAAAGTGATTTTGATCTGTTAACTTCACCATCTCGTCTCCAATGAACCAAGAGCTTTCCTCTTACTAAAGTCAAATCTCCTTTTCCAGATGAAGTATCTACTTCTACTGTTGATAAAGCTTTGCCAATAATTACCCCTCTAAGATTTATTATCCCTCCTTTTCATAATCCTACAATGGTAGTTCAAGGCCCCTAGGGTAATGCTTTTGATCCTCTCAATCTTACTCCACCTCTACATGAGCTTCCACGTAGTTTAAGGAAGAATTTCCCTAAATTTTATGGTGATGGGAAAGTTTATCCTGATGAACACATTGCAGCCTTCAACATAGCTTGTTGAGTAATCAGAGTAGAAATTGAAGATGTAGCAGTCAAGCTTTTTGTGGAGACACTACAAGGTGCTATTGTAGATTGGTTTCATCATCTATAGGCTCAGTCAGTAATCAATTAGAATACTCTTAAAGATAAGTTTGAAGCTAGATTCAAACCTGTAGAAGATGCACATTCACTTTTGGCTCAATTTACACAGATGAAGAAAGAGCCTCATGAACCAATGAGAGACTTCATAGCCAAATTTGATAAACTAAGGAACATAATTCCTATAATTGCTTGACCTATAGCTAAGAATCTCAAATGCTTCTTCATTAATTCTCAGTTACTTGAAGTCAATTTTCTTTTGAGACATGCTGGTCAAATAGATCTTGTTGTAGCTCAACTTCTGGCCACTGAGGTAGAAGATGATCTCATCTTAGCAGGGAAGATAAGAAGAGATCCAAATAGAAATAGATCCTCATCATTTTTTGAATATGCATCTACAGACAACATTGATCCAATGGTACAAATGCTGGCAAATGAAATGCTAGCTTTGAAAAAACAAATGTCTCAAGGAATGTCTTCTGCTCCTTCATACAGAGATATGCCAAGAAGAACATTCCCAAATCAGTCATATTAGGGCAATGCTGCCAGGAGCCAAATGCAATAGAATCTCTTTCCTCCCCCACAAGGGAAACTTGCCCTTGAAGCTCTTCTAACCATCAGTAGTTGGATATTTAGAAATAGAACATGCTTTCTCTTTCCAACCTGAGTTTGAGTAATAAAATGATGCTAATCTCTTCATGGAGAATCAAGAAGAATTAGTTGGTGACTCCCACATTAGTTTCTTGAACTACCAGGATGAACTCAGAAGTAAAGGAGAAGCTATTGATGGATCATATGCATTATTTACTAGGTCTAAGAACCAATCAGTCTAGCAAGCTGATAAAAGGAAGACAGAGGAGCAACCTTAACCAGTAATTACAATTGCTAAGCATGGAACCACTCTGCCTTTTTAGTCAAAAGATCTGGTGATCACCCAAAATGTAAGTATGTCAAATTCACATTAACCTTCTAATTTAATTTTGCAAACTAGCCCTCCTCCCATCCCTCCTAAAACCCAAAAGGTTGAAATGTTGTCTTTTGTTCCTAGTCTAATTCAACCATTTGACATAATTGATCATGTCAAGAAGACCAAAATACAAATGTCTGAATTTGAATATCTGCAGTCCAATCTTGATCAATTGGATAAGTTGGTCCAATGTATCATGAACCAAACCATCCCTGCAGGACAAGAGGTTAAGAAAATAATTCTTGATTCCCCAAAGAACATGCCCATTCTAAATAATCTCTTGTCATTACTCCTCCATTTGCCCATGGGAAAATAAAACCTTTCTATGTTTCCCTGTTAATAAATGGTTATCAGCTCAACAATTGCATCATTGATTCTAGGGCATTTGATAATGTCATGTCTACTAAAGTAGCTGAGTCTCTGGGTCTCACAATGACCAAAACCTTTGGGAGATGTTTCTCCATGGAGAAAAAGAAAGTACCATTGCTAGGGAAAATTAAAGATGCCTAATTTGCATTGGCAGCCTTTCCAGATAAGAGAATCAAGATGACTGTCTTGGTGGCTGACATCCCAACATCCTATAGCATTTTACTTGGATGAAATTTATGCAAGAACATGGGAGGAGAAATAAGCATGGACTTGTCTAAAGCAAGGATCCTTATTCAAGGCATAATGAAGAGATTTCTCCCTAAAAAGGACGCAAAATATGTGGTCACCCAAACATCAACCCCTATAGCACAAATTCTATTTGAGTCTTCAAGTAGGGGTAATTATTTATTTACCACAAAGGATGTTCATGTTTCTATAGATGAAAGTCCTGTAGCTAAAAATCTAGGAATTGATCCAAACAAGACTTCAAGAAAATTGGTAGGGTGTAGTATAAATAAGGAAGGATCTTCCATCTCTAATGAAGAGAAATCTGATAGGAGATCAGCTTATGATGATTAATGCAATTCTTCCACTAATGATAAAGTTAGGACTGTGTTGATATCTCCTCAAGGAGATATTCTCCCTTCATGTAATTTGCAAGTCAGGAACACCACCAACATAGCTAGATGTGAATCTCTATTGCTTAGATTGAAGATTGCTCAAGATGAAGAAATCAAACTCCTTCACATCAAAGGAGATGCTAAGCTGATAATTTGTCAATAGTTTGATATGGACAATCCAATCATATGCTGGACTAAACTAGAAGAACAAACAATTATGGTAATGGACCATGTTGCTACAAATCAAAATTAGGCAAAGGAACCCTTCACCAAGAAAGCAATGAGTTATGGCTTTCAAATTGAAGACCACATCCTGCCATGGGGTAAGAAGAAGAAAGAGTCAACAAGAAGATGCAAAAAATCAATTTCCTAGTGGAGAGCTCCATTTTCCCATCACCATTTCTAGGGACAAAATGTCTTCTTGCTAGTTTACCAAGATGGCACACTATTTTCACTATCTCTCAAGAAGTAGCATCTGAAATACTTCAATTCTTGAAGTATCAAATTATTGCATTTGTATATATGTATATTTGTATAGTTTTTAATTTTGTTATGTTTTGTTTATTTTCATGTTTGGAGCCTTTCATTTCTGGGTAGCATGACTCCATAGCCCAATGGTACACATG
Source organism: Torreya grandis (assembly GCA_037957365.1). Classification (NCBI taxonomy): domain Eukaryota; kingdom Viridiplantae; phylum Streptophyta; class Pinopsida; order Cupressales; family Taxaceae; genus Torreya; species Torreya grandis. Next base: position 3,603,626 of record JARHVA010000611.1, on the reverse strand, counting down.
AAGACACTGGAGATTCTAGATTCTACTCCCTTTAATTCTTTTTACAATTGATAGAAGTTCCCCAACTGGAGCCAGCTGTTGTCCCCTAAAAATATCACTCATTTTTGGGACAACATTTAAACTATTTTGGTCTTACAGACCAAAATTGTCTCTTCCATTTCCAAGATTTTTCCTAGGCATTCAAATTCCTCAGTTTTCAATCTTCTCAAAAATCTACAGACTCTACAGGCTAGAATCTATGGACTTTACAGGCCAAGTTCAATGGGCTTCACAAGTTCTACAGGTGGGTTTAACCAAAAGAATTAGTTTTTAACACTTAGTCATTTGTAGGATTAGCTCAGTGCCTTGGTTTAATAAAAAATCTCCATCAGCAAGCATTTAATCAAACAAGGTTTGAACCATTGAACCATTAAACCAATTTGGTTCAAAGGTTCAACGAGTTCAAAGTTCAAAAGGTTTAATGCTTTTGGTTCAACAGTGGGTTTAATCAAAGGAACGGTTCAATGGCTTGGTTTAACCAAGTGGTTCAATGCTTTGTTTCACTCGTGTGGTTCATCCACTTTGTTTTAACACTTTGGTTCATCCTTTGGTTCAATCAAATGGTTTGTCAGTCAGTTCAAGGTTTCGTTTAAACCGTCGAACCAAAGCTTGGTTCAACGATTGGTTCAACATCTTTTGGTTCAAAGGCAGGTTCAAACAAATGGTTCAAAGGTAGGTTCAATCAAGTGGTTCAATACTCAGTTCATCCACTTGGTTCATTCAATTAAACCATCAGCTTGAACCATCAACTTGAACCATTTTGGTTTAAAGCTTGGTTCAACATTTGGTTTAACCAAGCAGTTCAATGCTTTGGTTCAACATTTGGTTCAATCAAATGGTTCAACAGCTTGGTTCAACCAAGTGGTTCACTATGATGGTTCAAAGGAGCAATTCAATGTAAAATTTCAAAGAGCCTCTTGAAGGACAAGTGCCCTTGCGGAGGGAACTTTGTCGACAAAAATACCCTTCGAAAGGGTCATTTTCAAAGAAGGCCATAAAGGTAAATTCTTTCAAATTTTTGTTTAAGGCATTTGAAAAAGTTTAAGGCATAACTCTTTCAGACTTTTGTCTGAAGGAATTCCTTCAGACAAAAAGTCTGAAAGAATTTGAGAAAGAAGCTACAGGCAGAAACCTCAAAGAAATTTTCAAAGAGGCAAAGTGATCAAAACATTTTCCATAGACTTTTCATCTACGGGAAATTTCCATGGACTTCTTGTTTGCGGGAATTTTCCCAGGGAAAATGCCCATGGAAATAGTCTGCAGGAAAGCCACGAAAGGCTGCTGAAGGACCCCGAAGGGTAGATACCCTTGCAGGGGACTCTCAACTACCAAATTAAAGGACACTTCCCCAAAGATGAAGGGTCACTTTCCCTTCGGGAATATGTAAACAAGAAACCCGAAGACCATTCAAAGACCACCTAAAGGGTAGATACCTTTGTGGGGGATCTTCTTGACCCAAAGTGGATCATTTCTTAACGACTGAAAGGGCAATTTATTTTTGGGAAAGTGCCAAATATAAAAGATAAAGAAGGACCAAGGGGTGACATCTTGAAGACATCAAATTTGAGACAACCAACTAGCCATTGAAAACATAGTGATGGGTGCATGAATGCCAATTTTAAAGCTCATAAAATAGCCGTTGATCCTTTAATTCTATAGACCTAAATGCATTCATAGGCTTTAAGGCCAATACTAGCAGGAAGTGAGGAACGAACAGAATAGCAAATTGAATCCAGAACTTGATTCAATTAACCAAAAAAAGAGGAATGATGAAGGTAGGATCAGATTGCCAGGTGGACATTGAAAGTTGCAAACTTTTAATAGCATGACTTGTTTCTTTGCATTGAGAAAAACAAATGGGTAGATGCCCCTAAATTCTATCTTGTCTTCTTAACAGATTCCAATACAACATGATGTGTTACTATTCCTGAGTCCTTGAAGTGGCTATATAAGGGACTATCTTTTATTGTAAATTAATCTCTTTTTGACAATCAGATTGAAACTCTGCCCAAATTGAAAGGCATTTCTGAGACTTTGAGCTCAGTTTGTTAATCATATTTTGTTATTGGAATAAGAAAGCAAGTGATTTTTTAGACTTTTTGCTGTGATATCTTTGTTGTTGAGGAAATTGTTATTATGTCTTTTTCCTTAATATATCTTCTATTCCTTTAATTTAACAAGCAAAATTAGTGATAGTAGTCAAGAAGGTGTCCTGAAGAGTCAACTATGGAGAGACTTTATGCCCCCATAATTGCCTTTAGTGTGTTTTCTTTTCATTTATGTGTAAAGGACTTTGGGGTGACTTTGTGCCCTCATTATCCTTTGTATCTTACTCTTGAGTAATTCAGGTGGAGACTTTGTGTTGCATCTCAATTTGCTAGTTACTACATCCTTGGTTACATTTTGCTATTACTATTAGGAGTACTCTTGTGGCTGGTTGTATAGTAATTTTGAAAGAAGAGGAGTGATATTTGTCAATTCCCTTGAGTTTTTCCTTTGATCCACATGCATCATCTCTGAAAAAAGAGAGATGGATGGTTTGTCCTACCCTTGAGTATTATATATATATATATATATATATATATATATATATATATATATATATATATATATATATATATATATATATATATATATATATATATATAGCATATCCATAGGGAACCTCCCTTTGATGAGAGGAGAGATTAGTCCCCTTTTGATGTGGTAAACCTACACATTTGGATGACCAATCTTCCTACTTTGGCTAATCAAACCTATTTTGTTTATTAGTACACTGATCGACAAAATATTTAACCAACACAGTGATAGTTAATGGTCAAGGCCTAACCATCAATAGTTGACTAACTATCAATGATCAAGTTGAAGAACCAGACACTTCTAGGGGACCGTTAATGGTTGGGCCAACTATCAGTGGTATAGGTGGTATGCATTTTTGATGGGCTAGGGTGATTTAGTCATGTAGGTAGGATACAGTAAGTAGTTTGTCAAAAGAGTCTAGGTGTAGGTGTGAAGTTGTGAGAAAGGGTTGGGTGTTGGTTTTTCACTAAGCTCAATTAAGAAAACCAAGTGTGTTTACCCACATGGTTGCTTTATAGGAATGAGACTAGATTCAGCTAAGGGACCAAGTCTTGAGGCTATTTATTGAGGTGTGGGATGTGATGATAGATGATGAGTGGTACCACATGGAAGCTGTTAGATTGGGTATAATGTGTCATTACCAACATGTTCTATGTGATCCCACCATGCTTATCATACTCATAGAGAGATGGGGTCCTATGACAAACACCTTTTGGCTACTAATCATAGAGATTACCATTTTTCTAGAGGATGTCTTTATGATTACCTAATTACATATCAAAGGCAATCCAATATATCATATAGAGAGTGAGGAGAGGTATTTTTACATGGAGCTTATTTATGGTGGTGATCAAGTAAAGGCATAGTTCCATACTAATGGGTTTGGCTATGGCCCATTGTATCATAGGGCACTTAGAGATAGGTGTTTAGTTACCATGATGATGATGGTGTTGATGAGCTTAGTGATACTAGATTTATTTGGTGGTCACTTCCCCTATTTTATTCTTGGAGTTCTATCAGAGATGTTTCTAAAAGGGACTGTGTTTGGTTGGGTATAGGTGTTACTTGTGTAGATTTATAGGGAGATATAAGGATATAGAATGTACTGATGCTATGAATTAAGTGTGGGGCTTGATTTAAATTGTTAGGTATTCAAGCACATTTGGGTATTGAGACCCTTAGGGTTGCTAAATGACACTCATGCATTGAATGACCATGTTTCTAACTTCATGTGATGAAAGATAGTGGTAGCCTATACAAGAGAAGGTGGTGGAGCTAGAGATACCAAGTGGTTACATGATAGATTAAGGGGTTTGGTATCAAGAGATGTTATATGGATACCATATGTTGGGTGGTCATAGTGGGTAGGGTATAGGTATCATACCATAGGACTCTAGAGTTAGAGGTGGGTATATGGTAGGAGAGAGATGGAGATAGACATGATCTTTTTAATCAAGTTTAGAGACAGTTTGGTCTTATATAGTAGATTCCACCTAACACCCCTAGATATAAGAGAGAGGAGGTTGATTTTCAACTTCCTAAGTCTCAACCCACGGATATTATATGTTAATTTTAAGGAGCTACCAGTGGGTGCTTAGATTGATGATGCTAGCATTATTGATGGCTATGTAACCTAATACTAAGGGAGGTACATTGAACTTGATTTTAGTGAGGGTGATGGAGGTTAGTAGCCCATAGATATGGATTTAGGGGTATAATAGGGGTAGGGTGACCCATAGGCAACAACAACTCTAGTATCAATCCAAGCTCAAATTTCTAGTTTACAAGGATAAGTGGCCACATTATAGGGCTAGATCATGTTACTTTAGGGATAGGTGGGGGCTGTGACAGCTAAGAGAGACTAGGTACATGCCCATGTTATCATTTTATTGGGGTAGGTAGCTAGTCTATAGGGCCAAATAGGCACATTACAAGGGTAGATTACTATGGGTGTGGCAAGTACAGTAACAGAAGGGCCACCAAATTTAGTGTCATGAACTTGGTATCTATCTACTATACAAGAGCTTAGATATAATGAGGTGATGGTGATAGATTAGTTTCCCCATGCCATGATATCTGTAGAGTTTAGAGCTATTTTTGGGGCTAGGGCCATGCTAGCTACCCCTGGGTAGTGGGATGATATAGTTGGTCAAATAAGAGTCCCAAGGGGACCACCATCAAGTATAGGTACAGATGGAGCTACTGGTAGTGGTACAAGTGGTCTAAGTGTTCCAAGGGCCTTATTGACATAAGATTTTAGTTTTATGTATATGATTTTTAATTCTAAACTTTTCATTGATGTATTGAGATGTATATTTTGAAAGAGAGCTAACATTGTCACATGTATTATCTTTGACTATTCGATGCATATGATATATGACATTCAATGTTTTATGTGAACTCATGTTTGTGATTTATGGTTATGGATTCTCATTGTTTATGGCTATTTGACTTAATAATTTACGCATGTGATATGTAGAAAGGTGAATTATGATGTTTTAATTTTATGCATGGTTAGATAGGACATGTTATGGATGGATACATGTTATGGCTAATGTTTATGGCTATGTGTGTTGAATGGAGAATGGTATATGCTATGATGTTTTGCTTCTTAGTTTATGTTGTAATAAAATATACAAAGTTTTAGATAATGTGATGGATAGGCAAATGTTTGTTGCTAGTGGTTATATGTTTACATTATGCCTATGGTGGATAGATGATGTTATTTATTGACATAGTTTGTGATGTTTTTGATTTGGTATATTATTTATTTTTCATGTTTATAAGCTTACATAAACTAATAAAAGATATGAAAAAGAAGAATATGCCTTTTCATTGGTAAAGACTGACACAAAACCCAAAATTGGATTGGCTTAGTGAACCTAAGCCTCTCACATGTTTTTCATTTGCATGCCTAGGCTGATAGATATGGATCCTAATAACATTATGTCAAGTGAGCTCATATTCCCTATGAATATAATATGTGGAGGGAGAATGGGTGAAACTAGAACCGTTAGCAAGATTAGTATGCCTTTTCTATAGGTTTTCAAAGAGGGGGTATAAATAAGTCTATGTCCATATATAAAGTGTTTATTGATCAATGTGAGACATCTACTAAGGAGATTCAATTATGGTTTTCAAAATTGTATTGCTATGTAAGAGAGCTAATTATGGATTTGAAACAAAATTATTTTCTTTTTAATTTCTTTTGACTTTTAGTTAGGGTCAGAGAAGTTGATCAATTTAGGAAGCTTACAAAAAAATTCTAGCTTTGACTAATGCTTTATCTCGCCATCCTTCAAGAGAGTGGTTTGGATTTATATGGTAAGCTCAAATGCTTTTGATAGTTATCCTTCAAGGGAGCATTTCACCTTACATTTTACAATTTTAGAATGATTTTCCAACAACTATCCTTCAAGGGAGTAGTCTTTGGAAGTTAAGGATGACCCATACTTTATTTTTGCTATTTGATATTGATGTTGTTATTTCTTGAGGTTGATTGACATAGACGTATTCATACATGCTCAATGGATTACCTTTATGAAGGCAAAACTAAGTTGATATGGGGTGTTAGTAGGTGAAAAGGAGGTATAGGTAACAAAGACCACAGGAATTGATCTCAAAGAGATGAGAAGTACTATGAGAATCATGCCATAGATAGAGCCATGGTGTCCATAGTTCAAGATTAGGATATAGTTGTGATGGATAATCACATGATTTAGTTTTAGTTGGTTACCCCTAAAAGGAGGGAAGTGAATGTGGTTTCAAGGGATGAGCTTAAGTTAGACAAACGATAATTGTGGTCCCTATCTAACAATAAAAGGGATGAAGATTCAAAGCATTGAGAGGCTTAGGTTTTGGTTTGCCTTTGAAATAAGAAAAACAATAAGCCCCTGGTCCATAATTATGGGTAATGATGTAGGGTCTACGATAATTGAAAGCAATTTCACCCCTTTTAAATTTCTCCATATTAGTGACATGTTGGTTTTCCTTGAGGACAAGATCTCTAATGTTGAATTATCAGACTTTCAAGTATTTATTATAGGCTCATTTGATTCATTTTTGATAGACACAAAGATGGGAAATGGTGGATAAAAAAATTCATCAAGTAGCTCAAGTTGGGCTAAAAATTGTTGATGGTAATCATCCTTTGAAATGAGGTCACGCAATGATATGAGAAGAAATGGTATTTGGATTTCAAGAGGTAAGACAGCTTCAGTTCTAAAGATAACAAAAAAGGGTGTAGCACCAATGGTGGCTCAGATGCTAGTGCCCATAGGGCAAAGGGGATGTGAAAGTACCAATCCTACCCTAAGGCATTGACCATTTTAGTAAGCATGTTGTTAAAGGTTTTGTTAGAGGCTTCAACTTGTCCATTTTCTTGTGGGAAATAAGGTGATGAAAATCTATGTTTAATACCAAATATGTCATAAAGGCCCTGAACTTGTTTATTTTTAAAATATTTGTCATTGTCAGTGATGATCTTATGGGGAGAATTAAAAGGGCAGATGATATGATGGGTGATGAATTTGATAATCTTTTCAACTTTTATTGAGATAAGTGGAATAGTTTCTACCCATTTGTTAAAATATTTAGTCGCGGTAATGATAGAATGATGTTGTTATAAAGAGTGGGGGTTGATTTTACCAATGAGGTTTAGACTCCATTATGAGAAAGGCTAAAAATATGTGGATATGTGAAGGCTACTACTAGGTGCATAATGTAAATTAGCATGTTGTTGACACTTGACACACTTTTTCATGTAATCATAGTAGTCTTGGTTGAGGTTGGGCTAGTAATAGCTTAGGTGGAGGATGCACTTGGCCATAGTGAGGCCACTAAAATGACCTCCATAGATACCATCATGTGTCTCTTTGATGGCATGAGAGGCTTCTAGACCATGCAAGAAATGGAAAAGGAGGCCATCTAAGCCTCATTTATAGAGGATTCCTCTCATAATGGTATAACAAGAGATGCTCTAAAAAAACATACGACAAGCATTCCTAGAGAGGCTTGAGGGAATTATGCTAAAGTGAAGGTAGTTGAAGGTTTTCTAGTACCAAATCTCAAGTAGGATATCCTCCAATATAAATATGGCTGGAGTGTTTATCTTACTATAGGAGGGCTTGGTTAGGTGATGGATAATGATCAATAGTTTAGAGTTTGAAGGTGCTGATAGGAACTGAGATGCACATGAATCCATGGTATCAACAAATTTATTGGTAGATCATGGGGTGGTTTGAATATGGTAACATTCAAATGAGGCTAGGATTTCTATAACTAGTTGCTTATACAGCTATAAAACCTCATTCTTACATTAGTAAATATCAGTAACTTAGTTAACCACAAGTTGGGAGTCACTAAAGATATTGATTGTTCTAACTCTTAAGGCTAAAGTAGTTTGGAGACCTATTAATAGGACTTCATATTTAGCCATGTTTTTGGTGTACTTAAAGTCAAGTTTAAAGGATAAAAGAAGTGGTTCACTGATTAGGGGGAAAAGGATGATATCGGCTCCCCCACCATGCTGACATTTGGAACCATCAAAAAACATGGTTACTTGATTGGCAAAATCTGCTTAAGATAAGTTTGTGATGGACTCATATATAAATTCAAGAGGGGGAGGTTGGTTGACCTTTAGGGGTACTTTTCCCAATTGTTCAATGGTAACCTACCCATTGATTAATTTTTGTTGGAGAAACTCAAGGTTTAATTCATCTAAATGCATGAGCCACTTAGCCATAAGCTAGTTTTGGTATGGTTTAGAGTGCATGTATTGAGGGGGTTGATATTGGTGATGACAAAATTCTTATGGTTAAGGAGGTAGTGGTGAAGTTTGGTGGCCACAAATACTAGGGCTAGACATAGTTTTTTGGTATGTGTATATTGAGTCTCATATTTGACCAATATATGACTAATGTAATAGATGACTTATCTCTATTTTTGTTCATCCTAATGGGCAAGCATTTCCCCTAGGGAGTGGTCTATGGTGGAGATATAGAGGTAGAAACGTTGATCACCGTTAGGAGGTGTAAGGACAAGTGGGGATAAAAAGTACTCTTTGAGTATATCAAAGGCCTTTTGACAATCAACATTCCACTTGAAAGAGCCATCCTTTTTCAAGAGGTGGTGGAAGGGCTGACATTGATTAGAGAGTTGGGAGATGAAGCAATGAATGGATTTAAGTTTCCCCTATAAGTTGCAAAGTTATTTTAAGATTGGTCATAGGTAGCATCTTGAGGATGGCTTTAATTTTGGTCAGATCAACTTTGATTCCTCAAAGGGAAATTATGAAGCCAAGAAGTTCGCCTAACAAGACCCCAAAAATGCATTTTTTGGGATTGAGGAAGACATGATAATGGATAAGTCACTCAAAGATAATCTTAAGGATAGTTAAATGGTTTTTTTAAATATTTGACTTTCTAAGAAGGCTATCCATATAGTCTTCAATGATTTTATGGATAAGGTCATGAAAAATATGTGTCATGGCCCATTGGTAAGTTACATCAGCATTCTTAAGGCCAAAAGGCATGACCCTATAATATAAAGTCCCCCATGGGGTGATGAAGGTATTTTTGAGATGATCTTTAGGGGTAATGAGGATTTGATTATAACCTAAAAATCCATCCATGAGTGATAACATCTCATGGCCTACTGTAAGATTGATAATTTGGTCAATGCTAGGTAGAGGAAAGTCATCCTTTGGGTAGGTGAGGTTGAGGTCATGAAAATAGACATAGATAATAGTCCCCCTATGGCTTTAATGACAAGTATGATGTTTGAAATTTATTAGGGATAGTTTATGGGTTGAATGAAGTTAACTAAAAGGAGGTGTTGAAGCTCTTCTTTAACAAGAAGGGCTATATAAATATGCATTCAATGAATGTTCTATCTAACAAGCTTGGCATCATGATTGGTGATGAAGTTATGGTCATAATGATTAGGTCAATACTAGGCATATTAGCATAAGACCAATTGAATGCAAGGCTATGCTCATGGAGGAAGGTCGATTAGTCCTGTAGATCTTTAAGGGTGAGAATTTGGCCAAGTTTGATGATGTGGGTGTTGTCTAGAGTGCCTATGTCAATGTCTATGGTAGATTCATTTAACATTGTTGAGATTTTTAAAGGTAAATATTTATGGATGGTAGAATCTGGTGCACTAAGATAGGTGAGAATAACATCATCATCTTGACATTAAACATTATTAATGGTAGGGGAGTATTCTCCCATGAGTTTAGGATGGCTTAAAGGGATGGATATGAATGCCCCATCGTATTGATAAGTCAAGGGGCCAAGGGTAATCATGTTGATGAAAATAAATTTAGGTTGGATGATTTCCTCATCTTCATTCACAGGTGGAGGGGATTTTGGTGAGGAAGGGGGTTCTTCTTCGATAATGGTAGGGGTAGTTTGTTTGGCCTTCTTCTTATTGGGTAGAATGAAAAAAAGCCATGTTTCTCATGAGGATTGTGGGTCCCAATCAAAGACAACATGTGTGGGCCATGATCATAACATCCTAAACCAAATCCATTCTAGGCACTCCTATGAAGGTATAGTTTGGTGAAGTTAGGTTTGTCCAAGTAAGAGAAGTTAGAGGTAAATGGTTGAGCTAAAGGGTGTGTGATGGAAATGTTGAGTGGCTTGTTGATTACCCCATAGATAAAATGAGTTTGAAACATGGGATGCCCTAAAGGGACAATGCCTCAAATGTTAGGGTCATAACCAAGTGGTGGTTGAGTTTTCCATATTCTTGGGGAGTAAAGAAGGCATCCAACATGAGGAGATGATATTATCAAGGGTAAGACATTTGAAGGTAGACTCAAAGGAATCAGTGCTAGGTATTTGGTCTATAAAAATAGATAAACTATTAGATGATTTCACAGGAGGAGAAACAATGGCTATAACTTTCATGGGCGGTGGCTTTTGTGGTGCTTTAGATGGAGGTAGGATAACATTGTTAGGTTGGTAAGTCATGTTGCATGTTGAAAAAGGGCTAGGGTCAACTTATATGGTAACCACCTAACCTTCAGGTTTAAACTTGACACAATGATGGAGGTTAGAAGGTATACAAGCCATGACATGGATCTAAGGTCTCCCTAGTAAAACATTGTACTAGAATTCACCTTTAACCACATAGAAAAGTTTGAGGAGTGTGCAAGGACTTAGATGAATGTGAAGGACAATAGTGATTAGGGTAGTGGTCATAGTTTCATTAAAGTATCTAAGGATAGTTAAAGTTTTGGACATGATATTGTCTAGTAGCTTGAGTTGGTCATAGGCATGGGAAGAGATGATATTTATACTAGCTCCCCCATCGATCATAACCCATTTGACATGGGTTTGGTTGATATGGGTAGTGATAAAGAGAGGTGGATCTTGGTATTTAGGGTGGATGGAAGATATCTCTAAGTCTTTGAAGGTGATAAGGGTGAAGAGTTAAAGAGCATTTATGAAGGTCTATATAGGTTGGAGTCTATTGGTTAGACCTCAATGGCTTGCATAGCCTCTATCATGGCTTGGCGATGGTGAGGTGAGGTCAAAATGAGCTCATAGAGGCTCATTTTAACTAGATTTTTGTGAAGTTACTTAAGAATAACCCTCCTAATAAACTCAAAAAGATTATCTTTGAAGGTACCTAAGATGGTTACTTTGGTTAGAACTAAGGATGCCAAGGGTTAGATAGAATTTAGTTTAGGATGAGTGGGTGGGTATGTCCATGGAATGAACACCTTAGATTTATATTTATCCCTTTGTTGTGATCATGTGACTATGTTGATGTTATGGATAGAGGGGACTGATAAGGTAGGAGGTTGGGTAGGTTTTTCATCTTTCTGAGGTGAAAGTGGAGGATGTGGTATGTGTTGATAGATGGCTAGTGGGTGCCTTGGTATAGGGGTCAAGGAAGCTCTTCCAGTAAGAGATAATCCTCATTATAGAGCTAATGGATAATGGTATAGAGAGATTTCTAGTTTTTAGTGTCATTTCAATGTGTCCTATGATAGGAACAAATTTCATGGTTGTTACACCAAGCTAGTTTCAAACTAAGAAGGTTGAAGGGTCTAATAGGAGGTAAGGTGAGGTGTGAATATTGTAAAAACATTTAGAAAATGGCTGAATAAGATTTAGTGAGAGGTCGAAAAGTCCTAGGGGTTGTCATTTTTTTTGGTAAGTGAGGTATTTTCATAGGATTGGGTTTGTTAAGAGAAAGCTTGGGTGAGGTGATGTTTCTAGGTAATGGTTTTGGTTTGGGCATGTTAATGGTTGGAGGGTTTGAGTTTGATAGTTTGGCCATTGATACTTCAAAAAGATTTGGTGTATCAAATAGTAATTGGGATGGCATAATAAGTGGTGGTGGATGACATATGTTAAAATGGATTTGCCTTCTGAGTAGAGTTGATGGATGAGGACACAAGATAGAGGGTAGGGAAAAAGAAGGAAAAACCTTAGGTATGTGGATACTTGATGGTTTTTCTCTTTTGGTTGGTTAGGGTTGAGGTTTGGGTGAAAATTTAGATAGGGTAAATTCCACTTTAATATATGGGTGGACCAAAGTATGTATGGGGAAGGTTTTGAGGTTTGTAATAGGTTTTTTTGGTGGTTTTATTGTTTGAGGCATGATTTCCTTGGTTGGTGGGGAAAATGAGGGGTTGGTACATATTTTGATTGGTTTGAGAGGTGGTTTAAAGATGATAGATTGGTTGGTTAGAGGTGTGTTAAGGTTTGGGTTTTTTTATGTAAGGGAGACCTAAATATTACCATAAGGTAGCTTGATCCATATCTAATTTCAAGGTAAATTCCAATTTCTACACTAATGTGGAAAAAGGTTTGTGTATTGGTTTTATTTCATGGGTAGTGGATGAAAGAAATAGAATTATAGGTTAGGGATGCTAGTTGATAGGTTGGTTGACTTCTAGAGTAAGGGGAGTAAGGTTGAGATAAATGGCTCATGCATGGGAGATATTAGTAGGGATGCTTCTCCTTTAGGAATAATATCCATATGAGTACTATTTTGTTGGGTAATTGGTGGAGATAATAAATCAAGAACATTTAGTTGTTCAGATATGCCTATTAAGGTGGAATGTGATGATTTTAAGGCTTTTATGAGTGTGGCCAGGGAAAAAATAACTTCTTCAAGCTGGATCTTTGATGGATGGGATGATGACTCTTCCACCTCTATAAGTGAAGTGGGGGAAGAGTTGGTAGATTGGATGGTTGGGTCCTCATGTGTATGTGTATCATAGACCATGTTGACCATTTGGGCATCATGAGAGAATTTAGCCTATGTGTCCTCATATTTGTTAGGGGCATGGTTGTGAAAGGGATTTTTGAAGATGTCCAAGAAATTATTTTGAGTGGAATTGGGTTTATCCAACATGAGTTCCCCCTTATCAATGAGGATTTGAACAACATTCTTTAAAGTATTACATCAGCTAATGTCATATCTAATCACTCGATGAAAGGTAAAATAGTCATTTTCATTGTACCAAGTAGGCATTAGATGAGAAGAATTAAACTGTGGGGTAGGTTTTATGGGTGAAATCTATATAATATTAGTTTTTAGTAACTTTTCCAACATTGAGGCATAATATTCTCCAAGTTAAGTAAATTATTTTTAGGTACTTCAGTTTGGGTTTTGTGAGCTCTAGTTAGAGGGGTTGGGAATTTTTTGTTGATTAACATTATGTGGTGGGGCAAACTTAAGGATGACTACATTTATAGTTCCCTTATTCTTAGCCCTAGAGTTATATTTATTTCCTACTTTGGAGGAGGAGGCTTCATTAGTCTTGAAGGTAGATTTCTTATTTCATAACTTTAATTTACCCTTGTATATAGCTCAATTATCTAATTTGTGTGTCATATTAAAAGCCTCATCAAAATTTATAAAACATTGGACATGAAATGTAAAAGATATGTGATTGGAACAAGCATGGGAAAAAAGTTTAGTCAATGTAATTTAAGGTAAGAAGAATGATAATTGGTTGATCAAGCTTCTCCAAAGAGCCACAAAATCAGTTATAGACTCATCCTCAAATTGGTGAATGGAATAAATATTAGTGATAGAGACTTTATTGGATATGTTGATTGAGAAATGATCCAAGAAGATCTAAGCTAATTGGTTAAAGGATAAGATGTAATGTTTGGTAATGGCACTATAATAATCCAGCACTAGGCTAGAAAGAGACATAGGAAATCTACACAAAAGTAGGGCATCATTGTAGTAAATAATGTAACAAGAATGCCTAAATTCTCTTAAGTGTTGTTGGGCATCTTACTTACTATTAAACTTGGAAAATTTTGGAAACTCCAACTAGGTTGGATAAGGTCTGATAGGGCCTGAAGGGTGAATGGGCTCATTACAGAATTGGTCATAAGATAAAATGTTATGGGCTCCCAAAAGGGATGACTTAAGATTTACATTTTGTCCATGATCATTTTCATTAATTCCATTTGAGGTGATGAACTTGAGGGGTTATAAGGTGTATATTTTGGTTGGGGAATATATTGATAATTGGTAAGAGGTTGAGAGATGGCCCCATATTAATAAAAAGTCATAAGAAGTTAGGTACATGACATATAAGGATAGGTGGATATTGGTATTTGGATAATAGGTATATACCCTTGTGGATTAGGGATATAACTAATTTTATATGATGTAGGTAATTGTTGTAATGTTGAGGTAGGTTGAGTTGTGGTTGAATTGGTAATCAAGGGGTGGTCATGACCTTTATGTTAGTGGGTGGTGAGGTAGAATGGATAGGTAACCCTAAGCTTGGTAAAGAGGTATTAACTAATGGGCTAGGTTTGACATGATGGGTTTATGGTTGGGTTGTCCCCAAGGTAGAGGAGTCACTAGTAGGGGTGGATGGTGTAAGGGTAACAATTGATTGGATAGGTTGGTTCTTAGCCATAACATCAAATGGGTTAATAGATGAGGATGCCTGAGTGGTCAAAGGTTGGGTGGTGGCTATGGAAATAGGGATACCCTCCATAAGATGGTATGGAATTTTGTAAGAAGGGTCTTGCGGTGGATTTGACACTAGGATATGGTGAGAAGAGGTGTCAAGATATTGCTGAAGGGCCACTAGATTATTTTTTTAAAAGGTGGTAAAGTCCATGTCTCCTTGGAGAAATACTCAAGGGAAAGTAGGGATTCTTAATGGATGAGGTTAATATTCCACCTTGAAGATGTAATCCATAGGTGAGGAGGTAGAGGTGGTTTATTTAGGTGATAATTTTTGTTTTACCGGGTCTTTTTACTACTTTCAAGTGAGAACCATACAAAAAGGTGAGAGAGAATATAAAATAAATAGACTCACTGCTCAAATAGAGAGAAGACAAAGAAAATAATCAAGGAAATCAAGGAACACACTAGAATGTATGTTTAAGCTTAAAGTTATTTTTAATATCAATTTTGGCTTATGCCTTAGTTTATGAAAATATGTGATAGAGGTTGGCTTGTAGTTTAGGTACTAGACAAGAAATTTATAGATAGTTTTAGTTAGTTTTGGTATTCAAAATAATCTATATTGGAATCAATACATGGCTTGGTATTAGGGCCTACCCCCTCATTTCACAATCCCATAGTGATAAGCATGTCATCTTCTTAGCCAATATATATTGATATCCAGAGTTTATACTCAACCAATGAGTTGAGTTGGTTCTCCTCTTGGTAATAACCTCCAAGTAGTATTGTCAAGAATGAGTAAGGTGAACACTAGGTGATTAAATCCCATTCGATACTTGTATCAAATGAGTTATGATGTTTGATTGATTATGTGGTTTGGTTATGTAACATAAATGTGTTATGATTAATTTTGATGTCATTAATTAAGCTAAGTGAGCTAGAAGGAGCAAACAATGAATGGATGCGGTATGTTTTAGAACCAAATGAAATTTAGATTTCAATTATGAGCACATACAAATAAAAAAGCATACAAATGTGGATAAAAATAAAACCCAAGTAGAGAAATGGGTCCCACTAGGTGTGCTATAATGTTTCACTCAAATTTTGTTATTATTCAAAATGAGGTAGTAAAATTAGAAATATGGGTTGTGGTATAAATACCTAACAAAAGTGTGCACATTGGATCAAAATATTATGGAGAGATCCTCTTTGGTTTGGGAGAATGACCTGCATATAAGAAATCACTAAAAAAAATTCATGGGTTAGACAAGTAGCTAGGTGGATTGCCTAGTGATAGCGAGATCCTAGAGTGAGAGCTTCCTTAGCGGTTGTCAATCCACCATTTTAGAAAAATTAATTTAATAAAATAGAAATAAATTACTTGTGTCAATGATCAAAAAGGTACTTAAATGATAGCAAGAATCTATTTCTTAGAAAATACACTAAAAATGATTTAATTAGTGATAAACTAATTAATACTAGTGATAGTGGATCAAGGTGTGATTCAAGGAATATGGAAAAGGCCTATGAGTGGTTAGAAACATATAAAAGTGAATTGGATTAGATAAAAGAAGTGAAATTAGATTCTTCACTTCTTCTACCATAGGTTACCATTGATGGTTGGGTTGACCATCAATGGTTAGGCCTGAACGTTAGTGGTTGGGCTGACCATCGATGGTTGATTGTGTCCAATTTTGGACTTTGTCAACAGTTGATTGTTAGGATTCTATAATGAATTTTGGGAGTCAGGAAAGGTATAAATTGATTACAAAATGGAAATAAAGTACATGGATGGAAATAAATAAGTACTTGTCTTACTTGAAGTATATTAGGTGAGTGATAGGCATTATTGATCTATGGGTGGAATCTAGTTTGATTCTAGAAAAGTAAAAGTGCTTGGAGACTTGGTTGAGAGGTGGTGGCAAGTTGGCTCTCAAAAAGGGGATGGTAATGCTTGATAATTTTGAATTACCTACAAGATAAAACTTTTAGTGCTTGATCTCTTGATAATAATTTTAGATGATTTACTCTTATAACTCTCTCTTTTTTATAGGCAAGGGCCAAAGGGTTCAAGAGGGAGTGTAACTAGGGATTCTAAATATAATTCAACTATGCAATGCCTCACAAGGAGATTTGAATGTCCTATATTTAGAAAGGGTAGGTGATACACGCATGTTGGTTACATGTGGGAAGATTAGGTTGTTAAACTTGACCATTGATGGTTGGGCTAACCATCGATGGTTACCCTAATCATCGATGGTCAAGGCTAACTACCAAAATAGCCTAAAAGGCCATGTTAAGATTAATAAAGCTAAATTATTGAATATAGGACTAGGTAAGAAAAGAGGGTCCAAGGGACCTATTAGGGGTCATGGAACTTGGGAATATGCATGTGGAATTCTAGTGTCTACATTTAGATCCATCTTAATTCATTATATACAAACCTCACTAGATTATATATTCAAACTTGAGTTATTAGATTGAGATTTAGTGATATCAATGATCATGTCACAACTCATCCTTACAATAGATTGGGGGAATAATACCTTATAATCTCCCCCTTAAAATATCCAAGATTTAGTTTTGAACCTCTCTTATCTCTAATTATTTATAAGCAAACATCTTTACCAATCAAAGCACAAAGGGACAACATGGTTGCATCAACACATATGTATACTCCTTCCTTTCTCTCTTTTATTTCAAGTATTTCAATTATTTAAAATTTTAGATTGTATACATTCATTTACACTATAACATGGTCTTGGTTATAAGTCATACGCTAACAAAATACTCAAAATGGTCTAAAGTAAAGGAAAGGTGTGTTGTACACACCTAGGTACACGTTTATTTCCTTTAACCTTATAATTTCATCCTTATGCATTAATATATTAAAGGAGTATATAGGGTGCAAATATAGATATTAAAACTAAATATTTTTATCATCTCATTCTTATACATTTGAAAATATCAATTATGGCTCTACCCCATAGTTTTAGACCTTCTTAATGCTGAAAGGATCACACTCACCATTTCTCTATGCCTAATTTATTATCTTATAGTTTGACCCTTATAATTTTGATGACCCACATCTCTTTTACAATATATAAATCTCAAAACCTGATACACATCTTTCAATGGTAGTTTCAAATCTTCAACTATTTTATATTCTTTTGGACACAAGCATCCATATCATTATCTAGTGTCTAGTCCTCAAAATTCATCAGAATTATAAATTATTTGAAACCTATGGGCCATCTTTTTTGTATTATTTAATTGTATTGTGATTTTTTTTTCAAAATGTGCAATATAAATACAAGTTTGAGACTTCTCATTGATCATATATAAAATACCAAGAAATCACCTATTTAATCTCATTCAATCAATTGGATAATTCATTTCCACTACCCTATTCCTCCCTATTTTCATATAAGTCATAGGATAAGTTGTATAAAATTTCTAAAACATCCAAAGAGTATCTCATGAGTGGTGTTTTTCAAGTTTTAAGCTAGATAATTATGCACATGTACATATATCATATTACAACATTTTTCACACACATGCTCCCATACATAGGGGATAACTACATAATTATAAGACCCTCCTTGGAGTATTGTCTATGTAAATAACACTCATTGATACAAGTGTCTTTGAGGTCAGCTCAACACCGTGATCCCACTAACCCATTTTTAGTAAAACACATCTTAAGGGTGAATAAGTGTGAATAGATATGGTTTGATCCATAATAAAACATATATAAATTGTGTTCTAGATCTGATTACATTAGTAGAAAGGATATAAAAACCCAAAATAACAAATTTTGTCTCATCATAATCTAGTGTATATTCCATACTAGATGGTAGCACCACATAATAGATATTAGTGTCAAAGGTAGCATCAAAAGGTTAATGGTAGTATCTATGTATTTAGAAACATCATTTTTAGAATTTGACATAGTCTTATAATCCTAATCCTCCACACTTTTTCTTGAGTATAACTTAGATCCGCCTATGCATTATAAATATAGATAAGTATCATTTCTCCTTGGCATTATGATCAATAGAACATCTTTCAAATTTGGTATTTTATTTATTTATCACATATTAGAATTATAATTTATAATATTTAATTATTTGAGTTTTCAATTAATTATCTTGATTTAAAATTATTTTATCTATCCTTATGTATTGGATATTCTACCCCCTTAACCTTTCACACCATATTTCCAAAAAGGGTTAAACACATAACATGAATAAAGGGACATTCAATCCTATAATAGTATTTTTGGAAATTTATTTTAATGAATATGGCCCTATTTTGGGAAGTGTGAGCCCATTCTATCCCTTCCAAAATGATAATGATATTTTAAAGGATATATCTACCTTGGATATAGCTATTTTCTTAGGCCTAACTACCAAGGGAAGGAGGTACCTAAGTCTAAGGTTTAAATCCTTATAAATTATATTATAGGACACATTTAATAAATTTATGGGTCTCTAATAGGAAAAAGGTTTAGGGTCACTAGCCTTGGTAATGAAATTGATATTTATTTTATTGTTAATCTTGACAAGGGAGTATTTGGACATGGTTTCCAATTAAACTTTGTAGAGATTAGGACCCACACAATACCCCATAGTTTGGTATGATTCACAAGGTAATCCATAAATACTTGTGACTTTGTCATCAATCATACAAAAAACATTTTGGATCCATTCAATAGAAAGGGGAGTATCTCATTAAAAAATTTAGCCTAGAGTGAGCTTACAAGGAACAACATCAAGACATTTTCTTAAAGAAATTCCCCTCTTGTTAGAATGAGGCTGAGCTTGAAAGACTTATTTATAATGTTTTAAAAAGGATTGTAAGATATATGTAATCTAAGTGAGATGGAATATAACTTACTTGATAGTCTTAATTTTCACAATAGAGTGATGATACCTTATCTTGTTAAAAAATTCCTAATTTTATTCTACAAGGTCTCATTCAAGGGGGAACATTTGAGTTCCTAAGAAACCTTATTTAATTCCATTATGTAAGCTGCATTGGCCATTTTATTGAACATGGTTACTTTTTTCTAAAAAATCTATGTAAATGGTAGTGAAAATAATATTTGTCTCTTTCTAATCAATCCATCTAGAGGCACCATTGGGGTGAGACACTAAATTCCAAACCTTTTTGATGTGAATAAGTGTCGTTTGATTTTTTAGTTGAGAGGTGTTAAGATATAATTGTATGATGAATATTTTTATCGATAGAGCAAACAAATCAATTTAAAATTTGATATTCTAAAGGTTGGGAAAAAGAACATTTGAGAGCACTGACAGATCTATCAAAGCACTGGGCAAATGAAAAATATTATTCTATGATAGAAGGGATATATCTAGTCTCTTAAGAACTCTATCAATCCCTTGAATAAATTTAGACCATGTGAACTAATGGGTTAGGGTTGTGAACTAAGGGGTTAGGGCTATGAACTAAGGGTTATTTGGTGATGATCAAGGTCAAACATACCTAACTTATTATGAATATAGATTTATTCCTCTCACTCACTAGCACATTACCTCATAGTAAGATCCCCTACTTTATCTACATAGAATCTAACATGTTGAAATATTTTATATTATCTAGTTAGTGTCTAGGATTTTCTCTGCTAGCCACTATTAGAGAGACACTAATTACACATCATCATAGGAAGTGTATAAATTAACTAACCCAAGGGTTTTTTGATCAAAATAAAAAATGTTCAAAGTGCACAACTAGATGGGTCCATACTCCAATCGATTACAAATAAGGAAATAAATGACATTATCATAATGATTGTACCACCATGTCCTATGTCATGGACAAACATGTGATAAGTATCTTCAATCCAAATTATTTTATCTACCATCTAGAGATCAAAATAATTAGTCTTAAATTATTGAAAATGGAAAATGTGAATATCTAAAAAATTATAATTAATGGCCCAGACAATGTACTTCTAGATCAAGTTAGTTAAACCATAGACATTCCAAGATTAGACATTCATTGAAAACTATCAAGGTGCATAGTTTCTCCATCTTGGCCTTAAAATTTCATAAATATTTTACTCATATACATTTTTATTACCTTTAGCAAGAAATTACATAAGTATTATAGGCCACCACTTTGTTTGAATGAAATCCTCCTTGTTCCTTCTAGTGGAGGGGATCCATGGTTATTGTGCCACTTGATGATGATGAGAAAAGGGATCTTACCTAGGATTTGGATACAATATGGGGACATTGTGGGTCAAGAATTACAGTGATTAAAAGAATTAAAATATAGGGGCCAAATATTTTTTTGTTTTGAAAATCACATTGGCCACTTATGGAGTACTTTCCTCAATGACCATTTATCTTTGGAATTTGAAACATGTTAGGTGAAACATCTCCCTACAATCTAAATGTTGATGGTATCATGAAGGTATTTTGTGAGGTAAATCTCAACACATAATCATATTTATGGATAGGCCACATAAAATATGATGGTCTAAAATAAATTGAATAGACCTAATAAATTCACCAATTATTATAGAAATGGATAGAAGGGCATGGGTAAGCCATGAAATTCCACCAAGACTAGGATGTTGAGCCTAGATTACTTTGAGATGATGAAGTACTGGGTCTAGGATGAAAAAAAAGCATCAAATTCCTAACATAATATGGGCCATCTTTGTGAATGATGGAAAAAAAATTAGGTTTTCAAACCTACAAAGGAAAGAAGCCTTTGGTTTGGGTGATTATTTATAGGTTCACCACAATGGCAGCCATGATTAGCTTAGGGTTAACTCTAGGAGATATATTATTATGTTTTTTCTAGGTATTTCATTAACCCACTACTTTCCAACCATCATTGGATCCCATAGTGGATCTAATTAGATAAACTATATCTTTGGCTTGAATATTAATAGTGGCCATGAGTGGGAAATATTTAATTTTATGGTCTGACACCTAACATATAAAAAACATTTGGGAGGTTGATATATATCACTAACTAGGTGAAATTCTTCCCTCTAATCTAATTTTTTTTGGTATCATAGAGGTTTAATGTGATGTAAATATCAACACAACCCTATTTTTATGAATGAGACAAAATATATTGATCTTGAAGAAAATAAACTAACCTAATAGATTTACCAACTAATATTGGAATGACTAAAATGGAATGGCTAAGGTAGGAAATTCCACCTAGATTAGGACTTTGAGCTTGGACTTATCTAAGATGACAAAGTCTCAAGTCTAGGGTGATAAAATAAAAAAAGAGTTTTCAACACAACCAAGGCAATTTTTGTGAAATGTGGAAAATTGTTTCTAGTTTTCAAACCTAAAAAAGAATAAATGCTTGGTTAGTTTTTTCACTCCAATGAGCTTGATTCCATGAGGTTGTAATTACTCTTGTACCCAAAATTTTAACATATACTTGGTGGTAATATGCCCTATAAAACACCTAGTAAGGCTATGATATTTAATCTATTAGCATGCTTTATCAAATTTAAGAAATTGAAGAAAATCATTCAAAGGAGTTTCTTAAGAAGGGGGTGCATTACCTCATTGAAGACCTTGGAAAAAAATGTGTGATTTCTTCAATGCCATTACTACTTTATCTAGAGTGATCTACATTGAATGATGCAATATATTATGGGGAGCTCATTAAATAATAAATATACCTCCCAAAGGAATGATTACTAATATAGAGGCTATTAATTATAATTAGGATAGTTGATTTTGATCTTCAACTTATGGATGCCTACTAATATGGATGATAAAATCTCATAAAACTATATAGAATAGTGGTGGAGTGATAGAAGGGTAAAATACTAAGGCATGATTTATGGGACAAGTAATTTTGAGTACTGACTGGTTTCACATTTTTAAATTTCTCATTGTTATAATTAAAAATTGAGTAAAGTAAAAAAAATTCATGCCAATTATGTCTAAGATCTTTTGTCACTATACTATATAATTTTTTCAAATTACAAGTAATATATTTGGAGAGCTATTTAAAAAATAAATACAAATTTTTAAATATATATATATATATATATATATATATATATTTAAATATCCTTTATAAATTAAAAAATTAAATAATTTTTTTTTGTATTATATTAATAATATAAATAAATATTAATTTTATTAAAATATTAAAAATTGTTTATTAATATTTTTTAAAATGTAATAATAAATAATTTCTTTAATTCTATGTAATATAAAAAAAATTAAATTGTCTTTATCTTTTGAAAATATAAGATTTAATTTCATGTATCATCTGACTCATGAGTGAGAATATCACACATAATGGTGACATTGGAATTATTGGATTTAATTTTGTTTTGATATTATTTTCCTTCCTTTAACTCCTCTCTCATTTAATTTCTACGTGTTTATAAATTTTCACTTTTAAAGCGTTTTTAGGTGCTCCAATCTATATGGAGATTTATTCACTTTTAAACATTCATTTACCACTGAGCATATCCTACAATTGACACAAGTTAAATTAAATGTAATTTCATCAAAAAATTATTAATCTTGGTATATATTAAGACACAAGGAAAAAAAAGGTGAGGGAGACATTAATGGTGATAACAAAAAGACTTTATTGAGGGGAAATGACTACTAGTGTGATGACAATTGTGGGACCTATCATCCATGTCAACCAAAATTAGAACACACCACATTTGTAATCTTGTTGAGAGAATTATCCTCAAGAGTCTCTTGTAGTTGATAAATTATATTCCAAATTAAAACATTATAATTTGTGATTTTCTTTTGTAAGTGCTTTCTTTTCATTTATAGGATGACTGAACTAGCACACCATAAACATTACACTTAGTGTAGTCTAAGTAGCACCAGTATCAGGTTTATAGTGAGTTTTTATTTTTAATATCAGATATTAGGTGTATTTAAACTATAATTGCACAATAAAAAATGTATAAATGGATCAATGTTATCTACTTGTTTGATTATATTCACAAGGCTATTATGATCATCTAAACATCCATATCCATATTAGTTTAAAGTTAAAATTAAAATTAATTTGATCACTCTAATATAATACATAAAATAAATAAATATGTTTTTGAGAACTAGATGACTCACTTGAAAGTTAAAATTACCATCATATCTAAGTTATTTAAGTAATTATGACTTGGGGAATCAAAATTCAGTGCCAAGTGAAACACTAGCTTTGGCTATGTATTTTCCAATACAGCCAATTGCTCTAATAATCTAAATTTGGTTCATTTTGTTAGCTTCATCTTAAAAAAATATACACACTAAAAATGTAATATAATATACATAAATAGGCTAGATTAAACTAAGGCATCGGTTGTCGACTATAAGCCTTTGAATTCCCCTATAAATAAATATTAATTAAACTTGTAAACTTTCCATCTACATGTTTCAATATCTTAATTTGGAGAACATTAAATTTTAAGGATTTAAAAAAGGAAACTCATAAAATCATCTTGGATATAAATTGTATTGTTAATATATTTTATTTTGATAAACCATCTGACAATAATACAACATTATTTATGTCTCAAAAACTCAATATGTGAGTAAATCAAATAGACCCTAGTCTAGTTGGATACCAAAATTTTGCATAGTTGATATAATATAGGAATAAGACATTATTTTTTTATGTACTAATTATAAATATAATATATAATAAATATTATTATAATATATTATATATAATTAAAAAATATAATATTATTACCAAAATAATACACACACACACACACACACACACACACACACACACACACACGATTAATTTTTATAAATCTGTATATGTAAATGAATTATATATAATGTTTCATATATTATTATATTAATATCATATTTAATATCTATCTAATAATTATATAGATTTTTATTTAATGATTAGTATGTGGGAATTATTTTAACAACTTATAATCATTCATATTTGTTTGAATTAGCATCAAAATACAATATTTATTGTGGCCACCTATCCTTAACAATATTATGGTAAATAGGGGAGTTTAGCATGTCATTATCTAATGTATATATCCAAGTGTCATATTAACCTTATAAGTGTACTACTAACCTTCCAAGTGTCCTAATAGCTCAAAACATTATTCTCCATTTACCTGTGCAAAGAATTACAAGGTTTCTTAATGCAAGAAAATATGCATAGTGTGTGGAAGCAGGTGCCATTTTTTATCTATCTTCAAAAATTCAACATTTATATGGTTTACTTATTATATTGAAGATGTTTATTTGAAAAAAAAGTTTAGAGAAGTAAAAAATTTTGGAGTTTTGGATTACACCTTGAATTTCATGAAAAATATCATTAATAATTATAAGTATTCCATGGAGATGGAGAAGGTGTGCATAACAACTAATGAGGAGGATGAATGTTCCATGTTATCTAATATTCCCCATCATGTAATGGAAAATGTGCTTACCTAGCTTCTATGGGAATCTACTATGAGTTTTCACATGGTAATTGAACAAATGTGTTGTGTGGCCTACTTATTTTAGATGGGAAAATGGACAACCATATCTCTTTCCTTCTATTCTCCAAACATCATTGATTTATGGAATTTTATTGTACTAGATGATGTAGGATTACTATCCATGATCCTTAATCCCTCTAACTAGGAAGTGCAAGAGTAGGGATTAAATAGATGAAATTTAAAGGTTTGTGTTTCAAATCTAATTACTTAAATGTCTTGTGAACTTCCTCTTATCTTAATCCAAGATGATAATTTTTTATTTTAAGGTGACAAGTATGGTTATTGTAAGAGGAGACTACTACAAAGATTATTATAGTGATAAGGTTTATTTAAATGATTGCAAATCCACATCAAATATAATAAAAAATAGAAATATTTGATTCTTGTAATAACTAAAAAATTATAACTTACCACTATTTTAGTTTTACAGCAATTGAATAATCTCAAGGATTTCAATTTTAAATGTAGGAAATGGAAGTGAAATACAACAATAACTAAGCAAGTCCCGAGCATCTACCATTATACCTATAATGATTATTTTTCAATATGTAGCCTATGAAAGAGATGAATTTATTTTCTATGGTGCATATATTAGAAATGAATGGATAACATAATATAATAAACATTATCTATAGGATGGTGTCCTAGTTCGTTGGTTATAAATGTCTTTGACAAAGCTTTTTTTCTAACTATAATCATTTATATCCATTTCATTGCACAACACCTATATTTTAATATTGCATCAAATAAGAACCTCATATTGAACCAACTTGTGAACTTAACCCATGGAATGGGTGTAGTAGTGGGAATAATGCGTCTTAATATTTGATATCATGATACTTTTATCCATTAAGGACCATGAGGAATGTCATTTATGTAGGTAGTACATTAATATCCAAGACAACAAAGCATCCAAACCTAAAACCACAAACCAACAGTCTATAAAACCATCATTTAACTCCCTGTGTTAGAGTGTAAATGGTAGAAAATAACATCATCTTATTCTTCTTTTTATCTCATGTAATATGAACCTCAGGGATTTTCCCCACCATATAAACCTTCAGAAAACTAATTATATCATTATTTTATGTTTGTGAAAAAATTGAGGCCTTTCTAATATAAATTTAAAACCATTTGTAGGGAATCAATGCCTCTAGTCAATGGTGACATTGAGTCTCCTTGTATTGATATTATTTATATGGTTTCCATGTATATATAAGTGCAGGGTCAAACAAAATCATTTTGGCTTTATCCCATGTGACTACTTGAAATCAATTTTTGATCCTTGAACATGATGGTGAACGTGTTGATTTTCATTTAAGGTGTTTTATCCTTCAAGATTTTGAGCTTTAACTTATTGATATTATGAGATCCATTTGGGTAGCACTTTTATGGGGATTATTATTTATATTAAAGCTAAGATTGGTGGTTTGTAGTATTTGATTTTTTTGGATTTAGTTTAGTTTTTAAATTACACTTTTAATATCATTTTTCCTATGATTATGTATTAGAAGTAAAGGTGATGTTAAAGTTATGATTAGTGACTCATAGTATTTATTTTTCAATGTTTAATTTGGTAATTATACTTTTAATATCTATGATTATGCACTAGAAGTGGAAAGTGAAGACCATAGATCAATTTAATTGTAAATGTAAATCCAAAAATGTAGCCTCTTTTTTAAGTAGGATTTTTTAATTTCTAGGAATAAAATATATCATTTATATGATTTGAATGAGAATCAATTTACTTGTAAATGTAAATCCATGCCAAAACACCAAACCAAATGTGTTTACCAAAAAAATTGCATTGTTTCAATTTATTATATTAGACCTTTTTAAAATGGATTTTAAGTGACTATTATTAAATAAAATTATATATCTTAAATTGTTGCATCTTGCTTGATCCTTAACAAACAAGTATCTATTTTGAGCAAAGAATTAATTATAGATTGGTTATATCTTGATTAAATATGGATAAATATAATTATTCTAATATGTTTGATTACATGGACTACAATATTCCTATTCTAAAACTTTGACTTTCAATACTTACATTTAATTTAAAATGTTTAAAATTTTTAGTTGCATTTAAATATTATGAATGATGATGATGTAGTGGTATTCATGTCATGTATTTATTGATGATTTTTTCCATTGTATGATAAAAATAAACTAACTAAATTCCTATGTTTTGAGGTGATGTAGGAATTCTCTTACCCTCACTAAGTAGCATGAGGGAAGGCATCATAGGGGAAATGGAGGAAGATCACAACTATTTGAAGTGTATCAGAGTTATCAATGAATCATCACACACGTGCATAATTTATTGTTTGTTTGTTTTAATTTCTTATACTAGTTTCTATACAATGTATATATTATATTTTAATCCAATTTTCTTGAGGAATGTTTGTTTCATCTTGTGTTAGTGTGATGATAATAGGTTTTTGGTTGGTTGACATAGTAATACACTTTCTATGCATTTTATATAATTAGGATTAATTTGTTATTTCTCAAAGCACTATTAGTAGCATGTTTTGTTGACTAAACTGATAGCTTAGTAATTTTTATTAGACTATGTACTTTTGTGTCTTTGTATTACTAACCACTTAGTGATAAAACTCAATCAATTTAACTTCACCTTTGCCTTGAGACACTTGCAACTTTAAAACATGTTATAGATGAAATTATTCCTTATGAGGTTTATAATCCTTAAGTTATTTTTAAATAAAAATGGTGATTTCCATGCCATTGATATATGAAAAGAGGTTAAGTAATTAAATCCATAAAAATGTGGGAGTTGTATTATTAAAAACTCTAACCTTATTGATGGCATATGAGTAAATTATAATGTATCAAAATTTAAAAATAATAATAATAATAATAATAATAATAATAATAATAACAACAACAACAACAATAATAATAATAACAATAATAATAATAATAATAATAATAATCCACTTTGGTGGCAACCCTTGGTTGGACTTCTTACCATAGAAAAAAGGGCATAATTATAAGTCATGGGTAAGTTGAAACATATGATTAGGGATATTTTTTTATTTTTTTTGCCAAGTCAATGAGACTTGATTTCTTTTATAAGGTTTTTGGCTAATTTGCATGTCATTTTTAAGCAATTTGGATGGTAATTATTAGAGTACTATTCAATCTATTTTATATGGATAAAATGGAGTTTTGCATGAGGAATAAATGGTGAAAAATTCGATGGAGAAAGGGGGATTTTATTAAGATTTTTTTTAGTATATAAGTAATCATAGAAAATAAAGGACACGACTAAAGGTGGGCGAAGCAAGAAGTACATTAGACACAATTTTCTAGAAAATAACAACAGTTTGGAAAGTGATTGAAAATTAAATAAAGTCTAAGTAAAATAAGATATGGGTAATCTTTGTTTTGTTGTTTTTTGAAATATAAGTGATTGAATCTCATAAAGGAATTATGTATTTTCCTACCTACTAGATTTGAATTGAATTGATTAAAAACCTTGGATTTTTATGACAATGGGTTTATAAATTTATAGTAAGACAAGGAATTAGTTGAACTTTGTTTAAATAGTGAATTTTTGGAAATAAAACCTTAAATGGGTTAAGTCTCTTTTCTTGTGAGGTTTGTTTTGTTGAAACTTGAATATAGGATCTCACTTCTTTTTGGTTATCACCACACTTGAGGGTAAAATGAATTGTGGTAATCAGAATGTTATCTCAGCTTGATTTATTAGTTTTAGTTGTTTAAAAACTTGTTAAAACATTTTTATATTGGAATTTCAAGGGTAGAACTTATAGCTAAGTTTTATATTTTATTGGTTTATTATTTATAGAAAAAATAGGTAAAAATATACTATTTTGTATTTATTAATAAATATCAATTTCTTAGACTATGAGAGGGGGTTTATTCACCCTATGATTATGGTATGTTACACTTGAAGGAGTTATTAAATGTATCTCATTATATTATTATTACATAGTTTTAGAATTCTTTTATATGTAAAAATATGCATGGTTTTAGTTTGTGTTATCATGGTTTTTATGCATGACTATAATTTACATATTCATGGTTTTGTAAGAATATTCATACTGATCATAGCTTATTTGTTATAATTTGTGATAAATTGAATTATTTTGGTTGTAGATAATCTTTATATATTATATGCATGGTTTTAGTTTGTGTTATAATGGTTTCTATGCATGACTATAATTTACATATTCATGGTTTTGTAAGCATATTCATACATGATCAT
The DNA here is from genome assembly GCA_037957365.1 of Torreya grandis. Lineage (NCBI taxonomy): Eukaryota > Viridiplantae > Streptophyta > Pinopsida > Cupressales > Taxaceae > Torreya > Torreya grandis. The sequence continues at coordinate 3,574,344 of JARHVA010000611.1, read as the reverse complement.
AGATTATTTGTTATAATTTGTGAGAACTTGAATTATTTGGTTGTAGCTAATCTTTATATATTCATATGAGCCCAATGTATACATGGTTGTATCTCATCTTCATATATTTGTATGAGTCCAATGTATACATAATTTTAGTCTATTTTCTAAATTATGAGAACTGGAAGGAATGTCGCTATGGATTTTATTAACCATATTAAATGAAATTATTTATAACTATTATATGTATTAGATGATGAAAAATGTGTCAATGGATATAGCCCATCTTGGTTTTAGAATTTAAGCTAGAAAAATATTAAATAATAAATTTAAGTACCACTTTTTAGGGGTTGGGAATATCTTATATTCATTTAATGACTTCTTCTCAATCGAGATAGTAAAGCCCTTGTTGATAGATGAGTACATAAAAAATACATGCTACAATGGTTACACCCTTGGTTATTTGTATGAATTATATTTTGACAAACTATGAGCTTTTATGAGAAGAGCTATGTTTTGCCATGTTGAGTTATTTGGACTATTATAAAAATTATATAATAACTATATGTATTATGCTAGATTTAGAATATTTTAATATATGTATGTTTTCATATGGATTAATATATTTACATTATTAGTTATACACTTTGTTAAGAAGTAAAAATTGATGGATAGGGAATAAGTTTATAGACATCACCACTAGTTAACAAGGTGGATTTATAGTGAATATGTATAGTAGTAGAGAATATAAATGTTTGAAATTGACTGAGATTGATAAAATATTTAAAATTTATCCAAAGTAATGTTATAGTTGTATACCTTTTCAGTTCACAATTCCTTCTATTTTATATGCTTGTTGCTAGTAAAATTAGATAGGGGTGTGTACCTAAAGTTTGTTTGGATACATTACATGTGATACTTATTATATATATTTATGTGATTCTTGATTATTTATGATCACTTAAATCATCATTATCTACCCCTTTGTGAAGATAAGGGTGACTTCCAGTGGGGAGTTTTGTAGGGGACCATTGGTCTATTATTGGAATAAAAGTGCCTAGATGATGATCTCTTTATCTACAACTATATTTAAACTATTTTTTTATACATACTCATAGATAATAGTCTATTTAAAGATTTTTTTCATTGAATATATATTATAATATTATATTATTTTATTAATACATTATTGTATTAATTTGAAAAAATGCAGTAGTGGCTTCCATATAAATAATGATCTTATAATGTATACAACAATGGTTGTGCTTATTATTTATGGATGTCTTATTTTTTTAGTTGTATTTTATCACTAGATAATGTAAAGAATATAAATTTGAATTCTAAATTTATATCTTGATGGATGAATTGAAAGTATCTACATCATAGATAAACATTTATGGTTAATAAATGTTTATTTGATATAGTCATGATATGGTGGAAATATTTTGATTATTGTACATTTATGGTTTTAAGTGTAAATTAATATATTATGTACAAATGAATTGAATATAATAATATTAAATTTTTAAGTACATAAAAAATATTTAGGTATATTTATTATACTCATTTAGATAGCAAATAGTTAGTTGTACTAAACAAATTAAATAGTTAGGTAGTGTTAACAATTGAGTTCTAACATTTGGTATTAGATCTTAGTTTTTAAAACTAAGAACTAATGAATCCACTAACATGGAAATATTTATCCTCTTTTATTAAGATAAAATGGTGCATGTAAAATTGAGTGTTGAGGGTACTTCCAATCAAGATGCTTAATCTGATCATAATCGTCTAGCAGTTGAGCAGGATGCAAAACTCAACCAAATCTTTATATTCATGAATGAAAATTAGGATAAAATAGTATCCCTATAAAAAGAGGTGTGTGTTCATGATGATTATGAAGAAAAATAAGATCCCAAGTTGAAATAGGTTGATTAGGAAGAACCCCTAGAGTAAGAGCATGAAGAAGATTAGTGGGTTGAAAGAGTGCAAGTAGTTTCAAAACATGCACAAGATATGAAAAAAGTGAATCCACCCAAGCTTGATTGATAATTTTAGGTGATGGAGATAAATATTGTCTCACTAAGATGGAAAATTATTTTGATATTTGAAATTACTCAGAGGTAACTAAAGTAGTTTAGGGAGCTTACCAACTTTTTGGTGAAGTAATAACCTGGTGGGCTAATACAAAATTGTAAATGAGACTTGACTTTGCTACAACATATTAATAAAACTTTTTATCCTAATTATGGATTGGTGGCTAGCACAACGATACTTGATAAAAATAATTGGATGGTTTTTAAAATCTAAAGTAAGGATATTTATCTTTGATGGAATACTGGGAATAACAAAATCATGAAATATGTTCCCCAATATCATAATGACTAATGTTTCTAGATTAGTAAACTCACCATAGGTTTGAGGCCACAAACTAGGTGTGAAGTGTATGTTCATATACCTTACACCATCAATCAAGTTTTTTAGAAGGCCATTAAATATGAATAAAAGATCAAATCCTTTTAAAATATGAATTAGAAACACATTGGAAATTACAATAATAGATTTAACAATTAGAATTCAAGGTCTATTAACACTTTTGGGAATACTAAATATAGTAAAAATTTCAAATAAAGGTTTAAATGAGGTAACTAAACTAAAATTAAGGGACCACCTAGAGGATGTTTTACATATGGGGGTGACCACTATGTAAAAGACTGTGCTTATTGGAAGATAGGAAAAAATTTTAAGAATCCTTTTACATCCTAATCATGATAGGGAACCTTCTAGAAAATAATTCATGCAATTGTTGACAATATTAAAGTTGAGTTTTAAACCTCTCCAATTAAAGTGTTAGAAACTTTGTTTGGGCATTTTTTATAAATTAATAGATGCAGAAGCCACTAAATTTTTTATTTCTCTTAACATGTTAAACAAACTACCAAGCAAAGTTTTTCATGTCACAAATACTTGGTTAAATTAGTATTTGGATCAATATAAAGTCAAATTAGAGAAATGTATTATATATAGAGAGGTAAATTTACTTGATTTTGCCATAATCATGGATTTATTTGCAACTCTACTAGGGTCATATGATGCAATCCTAGGAGTGAATTGGTTGTGGAATTACAAATAAAAGTTTTATTTATTCTAAAATAAGTTTGAGTGTTTATATGATTTGGGAAATCAAACCCAAATTCAAGGTGAAAATAATGAATTAAAGTTGATGCAAATTTTAGCTATCCATTTGAATAAGGCTTGACAAAAATGATGCCAAGTATTCTTGGTCAAGGTTGATAAAATAAAATGAATTAAGGAACCTAACTTATAAGTGTAATGAAATTACATAGATGTTCACATAATAGAGTATTATATTATATAAATAAGAGTAGAATATGTAGATCCACAATAATAATTGATACAAGAGTAGAATGCTTGATAAATATAGTTAAGCCACTTCAAGGGGAAACCTCCACAAAAATACAATAAGAGTAGAATTAACAATATATCCTAAAATACTAACCACTAACTCCTATATATTCTCCACTTATCCATGGTTATTTCATAAATTAACCTTACTAGGAACATAAAAAGATACAACAAGATAACATAAGAGGTATGTAATCCATAATTCATCCACACATATCCATAGACACACTATATGTTAAGGGTGTAGCATGCCCCTCCCCTTAAGAATAATGTTTCCCTTAATGTTGAATAAAACTAGGATCTTGTTTTAAGAACAATTCATCCTCCCATGTTGCATCTTCAAAATGAAAATTCTTTCATTTTATTAAGTACTCCTTAATCATATTGGTCTATATTTTCTTAATATGCATTTGAAGGATATCTTTAGGATTTAGAATGACTTGGACTTATTCATCTAATTTAGGTAACTTAGTCTGAGTATAAACTTTTCAATGAAAGATATATGGAATACTAGGTGTATGTGAGTGGATGGGAGAAATTCTAACTTACAATCCACATTACCAATTTTATGCAAAATATAATAAGGGCCATAATACTTAGGGGAAAAATTGTTATCCTTTTTATATTATTATAGAGACATATACTTATATTAATAAAAATGAACAAATATATAATCACCCATGTTAAAATATTACTCACTGTGGTGTTGATCTACTTATTGCTTCATTCTAATCTATGCCATTGTTAAATTATCTCACAAACTAACAAGTACCTCTTATTGATGGTGAATGTGTTCCTCAACAATTTAAACCTTGGGATAAACCTTCAAGGTTGAAGTGATGGATTTGGGATGATAACCATACAATTTCATAAAGGGATACATTTTGGAAGAAGTATGAAAATAAGTGTTATACCACCATTTGGAAAGTGGTAACCAATGAACCCATTTCTCATTTTTGTCAAAAATAAAACAATGAATATAACCTTGTAGACATTTGTTGACTACCTATTTTTATCCATAATATTGAAGATGATATGAAAATATATGAGCCAAGTAGGTAATCAAACATGAAAATAATTTAGTCCAAAAATTACTAGTAAATATGGGATTGTAATCACTTATAATGATCTTTGGATTGCCATGTAATTTATCAATTATTTTGATAAAAATAAAATCTATTGTACTAGTGATAAATGGATATGATAAGGAAAAAAATAGACATGGTGATTCAATCCACAATTACCATGATAAAAAATTTACCCTCAAAACATTATAACCAAGTAATGAAATCCATGGAAACCTCCTCGCACCTTTGGCTAGGGATTGATAAAGGTTTCTAAATAATGAGGGTCTTAATGGTTTTGTCTTTATTATATTGACATACCATGCATTCATAAACATTTATAAACATCCCCAGTGATTCCTTCCCAAAATAAATAATTCTTGATTCTATAATATGTTTTCAAAAATCTTAAATGACTTCATATTGGAGATGCATGAAGTTCCTAAAGGGTTTTATGTTGGAAGGGATAATTCTTACAAAGGTATAATCAATATCTATACCATAATGTATTCCTATTACATGAATTTTTTTTAAACCACCTATAACTAAGTTGAAGATTATGAATCAAATCCTAGGTATCCTTGTCATTCTCTCATTTTGTTCTTGTTTACTCTAGCCAATCTATTTTCTAAATGGTCATTATGCATAGCAATGCCTCAATTGATTCATCTTGCATGGATAGTGCATCTACCACTACATCATCTTTTCATTTATTATATATTATTTAAAAATCATATACTAATAATTTATTCATCCATTTTTTGTTCTTACAATTAATATCATTATTCTAAAAAATAGTTGAGGTTATCCTGATCAATATTTACTTAAAATTATTGACCCATCAAATAAGGTCTCTATTACTCGACTGCATGAAAAATAGCCATCATCTCTTTATCATAGATTGCATTGGGATTGTTTTTACCTTTAGTTAATGAATCTTAAATTTAAGTGGTTTTAATTATTTCATAATTTCATCCCCCATATTGTATCTTAATGCATCACATTCAATAATAGAAGTTTTAGAAAATTTGAGGATAGCCAAAATTGGAGTGGTGTCATAGCCATTTTCAATTGTTCAAACACCTTGGTAGTTATTTCATTCCACTATAAAGAGTATTTATTCAAAAAATATTTGATTGTGGCTATGTTGTTTCCATAAACTTTGACAAACCTATGATAGTAACTTGTTAGCCCAAAAAAACCTTGAAGGTTCTTAAGGGTCTTAGGTACTTACCACTCTGTCATCACTTAGATATTTTTAGGATCAACTTTCACACCTTCATGTGAAATTATATGACCCAATTACTCCACCTCTATGACACCAAAATCACAATTGGAAGTTTTGGCATAAATCCAATATTGATCCAGAACCAAAATTACCTATTTCACATGCTTCAAATGGTATTCTAAATTTTTATTGTAAATGAGCATGTCATAAAAAAATACCAACACAAAATTTATCAAAAATTTCCTAAAGATAGTATTCATTAAACTCTAAAGTATATATGGTGCATTTTTGAGACAAAAATTCATGACCATAAACTCATAATGGCCTTCATGAGTTTAGAAAGTTGTTTTATGTATGTCCTCTTCACATATTCATCTGATGATACCTAGAATAGAGATAAAATTTGGTAAAATAAAAAACACCATGCATTTCATATATAAAATCACAAATTAATAAAATAATAAACTTATATTTTATGGTGTACATTTATATTTTTCTATTGTCTATGCACATCATCCAAGTGTCATCCATCTTACCCACCATGACTACTGGGGAGGAATATTCACTTTGGATGTGTTTGATAATTCTTTCCTCTAACATATCTTGTACCATATTTTCAATTTTAATCTTATGGTCATAGGGATACATGTAGGCTCTAATGTTGGGTGGTGTACTACCTATAAGTAGTGTAATTCCATTATCATTCACTCTACTTGATCTAAGTCTCTTTGTCATGGCACTAAAAACATCAAAATGGTCATATAATACTAATTATAAATAAATACAGGTAGAATCCTTGGTTCATTGAACTTCTATGGAAAAAAATAGTGCAAAACATCCTTTAAAACCTTTTATAATAATATTTGTCATTTGGTGAGAACTAACCAATTATGGAGTTTTAGCCTATAAACCATGCAGTTTAAATGTCCTATCTTTTGAATGAGTGCATGAATAGTTCTTGGAAATTCATCTCAATTGTTCCCAAAGTGGTGATCCATTACACTCCAAAAAATATGTCAACCTCACCCATGGGATTAGAAAACATAGGATAATCTAATAGGTAGTCTCCCATAGTAAGATTAATACTATATTATTTTCTAGAATAGTAGATTATACCCCCATCTACAATCATGACCTAAAATTTTGGAGCTAAGGAAATGAAATGGTTCAAATGAGTATCTAACTTAATATTGATGAAGTTATGTGTACTTCCATAATCAATCAACATATTCACCTTATATTTCTCAAGGAAACCCATCAACTTAAGAGGCATAGGATTAATAATACCTAAAACTGCATGATAGGAAATAATAAATTGAGAATATTTAGATTAATCCTCAGGGTCTTCTAGACTAACACCTAAGGCTTCATCTTATTCTTTGTCCTCATTAGCACCTTCATTGTAAAACAACTTATTTTCAAAACATATATGTCCTTTGATCCATTTGATATCATAGCTAAAACATAACCCTTTTTCGCACTTATCTTCAATTTCTTGAGGGGTTAATCTTGTAAGTTGAGGAAATGATGGGGTTGGGAAATTACATTCATGAACCTTAGCAAAAGGTCTTTGTTTAACTAGATATTTTACCTCTCCCATGCATACCATTGGTATGGATTTAGATACTAAATAGGGACTATACATACAAACCTCTATTTCAATGCTATGTTTCAGGCCACCCAAGAATAGGTTAGTCAAATTTGCTTCATTGATGTCATACACACATAAGGAAAGTTTATAGAATTGATTAATATAATCCTTCACAATCCCTATTTGATATAGGTTGGCTAGTTGATATAATTAGTTTTTTAAGACATTATTTTTATAATGGAGTTATAACTCCTCATAAAATATAGACTAAGTAACCTGAAGGCTCTTCTTTTTATTTTGAGCACACAACCATCTATACTAAATGAATTTCTCACATTACAAATACATAGATTCCATGGAAATATTTTGTCCACATGGATTCTAATGTAGATCAAATACATTTTTGATTATATTGATCTAATCGATTGGATCCTTACCATAAATTTTCATAAGTCCAATTTTGGCAACAACTTATTTTTTGAAAGTTAAGTTGTAAGATTAGAAAATTAACTAGCTATAAATTTCAATTGATCATTTAAAACATTTAAGTCCCCTCTTACCATAATGATGTCCCATTTGATCACATTGAGATCATATTTTTGCACCATGATTTGTAAATATGATTGAATTTGGTGAACCTCATTAAAAACAAATGGATCAAAATATATGGACTTTATGTCATCCTAGTAATGATTTTTTTGAGTTTATTTCCCTTCATCTCATCTATGAGTGTTATAACCATCCATGCACAAACCCTAGGATGAATCATTTTAACCTAAAAATAAGTGTATCAATAGATTATACCATTATAATCATCTCACTGAGATAAATCTAATGACTAATAATGTGTATAAGGGTGAAAAACATTGGCCCAAAAAGTGTACTAGCATATTATACAATTGTGGTCATCTCATTGAGATGAATATAATGACTACTAATTTTCACAAAGGTTGAAAATTTTCTAAACTTTTCTTACTATTTTTTATGAAAAATACTTTGAATAATATTGTGCTGACAAAAAAATTATATTTTTATCAGATCACAAGTTAATTTTTTTATCCTTCCACTTGTAGGATACTTTCAACACTAGTTGTATAAAAAAATTAAATCTATAGAAACTTACCCAAATCTTTGCTCTAATACCAATTGTAAATAAATTACTTAGATGTTCTCACAATAGAATATTATATCATAGAATTAAGACCAGAATATGTAGATCCATAATAATAATTGATAGAAGAGTAAAATGATTGATAAATATAATTGAGCCACTTTAAGGGGGAAACCTTTAAAATAATGAAATGAGATAGAAATTTATAATATATCCCCAAATTTTAACCACTACATTCTATATATACTCTACTTAGCATGGTTATTCCATAGGTCATCCTTAATAAGAGCATAGAGAGATACAACAAGATAATATAAGAGGTGTGTAAGCCACAAGTCAGCCACACATATCCCTAGGCATGCCATAGGTTAAGGGTGTATCAAAAAGACTATACCTTTTTTCAAATAAAAAATGGGATGTTTTCTAGAATGACCATATAGATTACATCTTAAAAAAGAATTCAATTTCATAATTGACATTATTTCAAGATCTAAGCCTCAATATAAGGATCCTACAAGCTAAAAATGACAAATTTGGTCTAATTAAAAGCCCAAATTCAAAATTTGTTATCCAAATGGTAGATATAACCAAGTGTTTCACCATGGGGTGCACCTATAAAATTCTTGAAGAAGAAGAATGGGACTCTTCATGTGTACATAGATTACCAAATGTTAAATAAGTTGACCATTAAGAACACGTATACTTTACCACACATTAATTATCTTTTTGGTCAAATGCAAGGAGAAACAATATTTTCAAAGATTTATCGTAGATCAGGATACCATCAATTTAGAATCAAAGAGGAAAGCATTACTAAAACTACCTTAAAGACAAGATATGGGCAATGTGAATTCACAGTTCTTCCTTTTGGGTAAAAAATACTCCAAAAACCTTCATAAACCTTATGAAAACTGTGTTTAGGTATTACTTAGATTAGTTCATGATTATTTTTTTGGATGACATCTTGATCTATTCAAAGAGTGAAGAAGATCATGTTGAGAATTTTCTTATATTTTTGTAATGTTTGAAAAATCATAATATTTATGAAAAATGATCAAAGTGTGATTTATTTTAGAAAAAGGTGAAATATCTAAGTAATATTATTTCATTAGAAGAAATTTTTGTAGATCTGGCTAAGGTTAAAACCATCATGAAAAGGCCAATACCCAAAAAAATCATGAGGTGTATATTTTTATAGGTTTATTAGGGTACTATAGGAAATTTTTACCAAATTCCTCCAAAAGCTAATCTAATCACATATTTTCAATGAAAGGAGCAACATTTTGTGTAGAATGATAAGTGTGAAGAATACTTTAGAATCTTGAAAGAGAGGCTTACTTTATAACTAGTCCTTTGAATACCAAATCCAAATAGTATATTTATTATGATACAATATGATTTTAGGGATGGTTTAGGTGGAATATTAGTGAAAAATGGATTTATAGTAGCTTATGAGTCAAGGAACTTAATCTTTATGAGGCCAATTATGGTCCACATGATTTGGAATTGGCTGAAATTTTACATGCCTTACAAGTTTTGAGGTATTATTTATTGGGTAAACCATTTAATCTCAAAACAAACAACTTAGGAATAAATTATAAATTTACTCAACCAAATTTGAATGCTTGACAAAGATATTGGTTAGAGTTTTTTTTAGATTATGATTTTGATATTCACTATATTAAAGGCAAGGAGAATAGGGTTATATATGTTGTTAGTCATAAAAGGTATATAACAGAAATGGCTACTATCATAAACACCTTTAGAGACTAAGTCTTGAGGTTCTCTCTAGGGGAAAAATTTTGTGATCAAGTCAAGATATCCCTAACATAAAATCCTCAATATCATAGGTATAAAGAATTTCATTTTGAGAATGATAGAATTTTGAGATTCAATGGGAGAATGTGTCCCTGATAAAGATAATGTGATGGTAACCATGCTTAAATAATTGCATAATTCACCCTATTTATGTCATCTATATGTAAAAAAAAAAACATAGTTAAGTTAAAACCATTGTATTTCTAGAAATGAATTAATAAGGACACAATTGATTTTATGTCTAGGTTCTTGGAATGTCAACTAGTTAAGGTTGAACATATGAATCTTATTGGTTTTTATACCCACATGACATTATAAAATGGAACTAACAATTCATTAGTATAGACTTTTTCTATTGGTTTTCCATGTCAAGAAACTATCATGACATAATTTTTAGTGGTTATTAATAAACACAACAAGGTTGGACATTTCATCTTGAGCAATTTGACTAATGATGCACCAATTTTAGAAAAAAGGATTTTTAAATAAATTTATATATTACATGGGTTTATAAAAAAAAATATGTCAGACAAAGATCCTTATATGACCTCAAGGTTTTGTCAAACCCTTAATGCAACTTTAAGCAAAACCTACCATCCATAAAAAGATGGGAAAACTAAAAGGGTTAATTAGGTTTTGGAGGACCCTTTGAAAATGTATTTCATGGAGGAAGAATACCTTCAACTAATTTATTTTTGCATGGATGATTCTAATCATCCTTGAAAATTGATCCATTTAAATCCTTTTATGGTATAAGGTGTAGGACACCAATTAGCTAGAACAAATTAGAGGATAGATTTGATTTTTGGACCTTATATGCTTGCTAAAATAGAAGAACAGATAATAGATAGAAAAGATAGAGGTTGGATAAAGACAATAATAGATAGATAAGATATTTTTATTACAAAATAACAAGGTAGTTATCAATTGGATACAAGGTTTTTCTTCATTTCAAGCCTCAAAATACCTATATCAAGTTTGGAAAATTAGACAAACTAGCACCCAGATATTGGGATAGTTTGAAGGTCTATAAGTGATTAATATTATTGTATAAAAACTTTATTTATCACAAAATTTAAATCAAATTCATTATTTTTCATGTGTCTTACTTGAAAATATATGTGACTGATCCTTCACATATAATTGATTGGAATGTATTACAGGTTCTAGATCCATGAGTGGTAACAATAAAACCAATAAGAATACCTGAAACATGTAAGATTATCTTACATAATAGAGATATGTATAAATTTAAGGTTTAATGGGACCAATATTCTAAATATAGTTCCATTTGGGAGGATATTGATGAATTTTAGAGGTTGTTTCCTCATTTATTTACCCAATCTCTTTCACTAAACAATTTGAATTTTTAGATATACTATTATTATTTTAATAAAGTCATCGCGACAATGACCTATCCAAGGGGAGGAGGATGTTACATCCTACCTAACCCTTAACAAATAAGTATCTATTTTGAGAAAGAAACTAATTATGGATTAGTTGGATCTTGATTATGTATGGATAGATCAACTTTTTCTATTATGTTTGCTTACATGGACTGTAGTATTTTTGATCTGAAACTTTAACTTTTAGTATTTGCATTTAATTTAAAATGTTTAAAATTTTTAGTTACATTTTAATATTATGAATTATGATGATGTAATGGTAATTATCTCATTTATTTATTGATTATTCTTAAAATAAATAATTATTTTTTAAGATTCAACCACTTATATTTTGAAAGACAATAAAATAGAGATTACTCATATCTTATTTTAATCAATTTATTCTACTTACTTGAATCAATTTATAAATTGTTTATATTTTCTATAAAAAAATGCCTAATATCCTTCTTTCTTCCCCTATCTAATCTTAAAAAATAAGGATACTTTCTAGATTTGAATCAAATTGATTAAAAAACCTGGCTTTCATGAAAATGGGTTTGTAAATTTGTATTAAAAAAAGGACTTGGCTGAACTTTGTTTGAATGGTGAATTTTTGGCAATAAAACCTTAAATGAGTTAAGTGTCCTTTCTTGTGAGGTATATTTTTTTGAACCCTGAATATAGGGCCTTGCCTTTTTTGGTGGATAAATCAGGGAGTGTAAAAAATAGTTTTTTCATGTAGAAATCACCACACTTAAGGGTAAAATTAACCATAGTGATCAAAATGTTATCTCATCTTAATTTATTGGTTATAGTTGTTTTAAAACTTGTTAAAACATGTTTATATATGAATTTCAAGAGTATAACCTATAGCTGAGTTTTATATTTTATTTTTTATTCTTTATGGTGAAAATAGGTGAAAATGTATTGTTATTTTTTTATTATTAAAGCTTAATTTATTAGACTATGAGATAAGGATTATTCACCCTATGACTATGGTATGTGAAACTTGAAGGAGTTATTAAATCCATATTGTTATATTATCTTTTAAAAAAAATTATAAGTACTTTATATGTAAAAATATTCATGGTTATAGCTTGTATTATCATGGTTTTTATGTATGACTATAACCAATGTATTCATGTTTTTTAAGAATATTAAGCATATTCATACATAATTGTATCCTATTTGTTATAGTTTGTGATAAATTTAATGATTATGTTTGTATCTCATCTTTATATATCTCTCTGAGTCAAATGTATACATAATTATAGACTATTTGCTAAAATTGTAATAACTTGAATGAATGTGATTGTAGATTTTATAAATGATAGTAAATGTAATTATTTATAACCATTACATGTATTAGACAAAAAAATGGAAAAATCATTGTATCCCATCTTGGTTTTTGAATTTAAGTTAGAAAAGTATAAAATTATAAACTCGAGTACCACCTTCTTAAGGTTAGGGAATATCTTGTATTTGTGTAATGACTTTTTATCGATGGAGATAGTAACACCCTTTTTGATAGATGAGTAAGCAAGTAATATATAATATATTAATTACACCCTTGGTTGTTTGTATGGACTTTATTATTACAAATGATGAGATTTTATGAGAAGAACGATGTTGTGGCATGTTGAGTTAGTTAGACTATTGTATAGATTATATAATAATTGTATGTCTTATGTTGGGTTTAGACTGTTTTGATATATGTATGTTTTTTTATGGATTATTATATTCACATGAATATTTATCCACTTTTTTTATGAGTGATGATTGATTGATATGGAATCCATTTATAGACACTATTACTAGTTAACAAGGTGGAATTGTAGTGAATATATATTGTAGCAGAGAGTATAACTATGTGAACTTCATATCGATTGATTAAATATGATAAAAATAGAAAAATGCTTTGGAAAAAGTAATGTTATAGTTTTAAACATATTCAACTCATAGTACCTTCTACTTTATTTTCTTATTGGTGGTAAAATTAGATAAGGGTGTGTACATATGGTCTATTTGGACAGGTTTCATGTAATAGTTATTGTAAATATTCAAAGGATTCTCAATTGGTTATTATCACTTGAATAATCATTATTTTTCTCTTCATGAAGTGAATGGAAATTCTTAGTGGGGAGTTGTGTAGGGGACTATCAATATGTGGTTGGATGAAAAGTGCCTAGATGATGTTCTCCCTCTCTACAACTGGATGGAAACCATTTTATAAGACCTACACATGAATATTAGTTTATTTAAATATTTTTTTCATTGAAGCTATGTTTTATTATTTTATTATTTAATTAAGACATTATTTTATTAACTTGAAAAAATGTAGTAGTGGTTTCCACATAAATAATTATTCCTTATATTATATACAATAGTGGTTATGCTTATTATTTATGGATGTCTTATTGCTTATAATTGTCTTTCAAAGATGAATAATGAAAGGAATGTAACTTTGAATTATATATTTAGATTAGATGTTATCTACATCATTGATAAACATTTATGGTTAACAAATTTTTACTTGCTATAATCATGATATGGTGTAAATATTGTGATTATTGTACATATGCAATTTTTAGTGTAAATCAACATATTATGTTTTATAGATTAAGTTTTTATATTAATATTATAGTTTTAAGTACATTAAAAATAGTAAGTATATTTATTATACTCAATCAGATATCATATGGTTAGTTTTACTAAAGAAATGAGTAGTTAGGTAGTGTTAGAAATTGAGTTCTAACATAAAGTATTAAGTAATTGTTGAAAATCATTAATTTATGGGCTTTATGGGTATTACTTACCAAGTGTTAAGTTGATCCATGTTAAAAACTCACATATAACATGTTTTATTCTTATTTGATTCACGTTTAAACAACAAAAATGGCATGTTCTATGTTAAATCGATCCATGTTCAAATCACACAAAATGACATGTTTTATGTTGATTAAGGTTAAAACTTGTTGGGTGTGGAATAGGGTTACAAAAATCATAGTGTAACTAGTAGACACATATGGGACTCACATTAATTTTTTATTTTATTTTTTTAATTCAATTTATTCAAAAACATATCAATAGTCTTCCAAATATGAATAGTCTTTCCTTTGGATGTAATAAAAGGTTTGAATATGGAGTGATAGAACTTTGTTAAAATTTATATTTAGTGCTCAGTTATATTGTGAAATGGTTTTGATGTGATAGATATTAATATACAATTCTGAAATGGTTTCCTTTACATGTCTTTTATGGTTGTTCTATCCATAATGATTCTTTGTTTTCTTTATTTGTTATCCATGTACATCCTATCCAATGCTTTATACATAATAAGCCTATGTTTTATACCTTTCCATTTTTATTTTAGTTAATTAATGGATAAGTTAAACTTGAAATACAGTTTATTGTATTATTTTTTCATTTATCACATTGTTATCCTTGTATTATCATGTTCTAATGGGTTTTATGGGAACCACTACTAATAATGGTGTGATAAGCATATATATTTTTGTGTGAAACATATTGAGATGGTTGTTGAGGCAAAGAGACATATAAATATGGATAGATGAAATAATACACAATTATACATAATAATAAGAAAAAAGATTTGAGAAGACTATGAAAGATGTTATTCAAGAGCATATATATGGAAAATTTTATGAAATATTCTAGTGTGAATTTCCTGGGTCATTAGCAGTGTGGTTATCTAAATTAGATTATTATTCTTTTCATCCAATAAGGATGGAATTTATAGTTTATATGGAAGAAAAGTTAGAATCCTGTGAATTCTAGATACTTATTAGACCCATGTGATATATCATTAAGACAAGAATACCATCAATAGTTACAAAAAAATAATTGTTGTACAAGGGTATTTATCTTTTGAATATACACATGTCTTGTTTGTGAGAGGAATATAATGAAATTTTATTCAATAACTACCTACTTTGATCAATATGTTGGTTTTTAAAAAGGCCATGGTGCCTACCCATGATAACATGGAGTATCCTTCAATTTAGATGTTATGGGGATGGGTGTGATCTATGGGTGAATGATGCAGAGTTGAATAGAGGAATTTAAACTTGAACCTAAAGTATTTAGAACATAAAGAGTCAGAGTGAGAAGAAATTTTTAGGATTAGAAAGATGACTATGAGAACAATGATGGAATAAATTAGATAATTCAAATTTAACTATGAATAGAATTAGGAATAAAATAGATGTTGTAAAGAGGATAGCCTAGAGTGTGGCCATGTAAGGTATATAAATTTGATAATGTGGACAATATGTAGATAAAGGAATGTAAGGAAATAATAAGGAAGAAGATAGAAATTGGGATAGAGAGGATATGGATCAAAGTGAAAAGGAACATGAAAGTAGGATAACAATAAAATAGCTAGAATAGTGGAGTGGATCATAGTTAAAAGGAAGGATATTATTTGGAATAGAGAAATATTATTCTCTGGAGAAATTTATTCATAATCATATAAGTGTCATAGGTTCAATATCATAGACATAATATTTTAAAGACATAGATCATTCATTTCACGAATATGCATCCTCCAAGCCCAATTTTTCATCAGATAAGAGAAAACAAAGTGAAAATGAAGGCACATATATAAATTGGTTTGAATAATTTATAGATAAATTTGGTAAAATTTACATTAAAACTAAGAAATAAATAAACAAAAAGAGGTTAGAAGAGGTTGGATTCATTTTCAAAACTAATTTTAAGAAACCCATAAAAATTAGTGCATAGAATCCCATAGTATCAGTTGTAAGTATTCCAAGCATGGAATAGGATGTAGTAATGTTTATTGTTTTAACTACATAATATGGGTCTTCTAACCCTAAATAATATTTATTAACTTGTGATATGAAATGATAGGTTAAGGGAATGACTATTAAATATGTGAAGAAGTGCGAACTTATAGGATCCTTAACAAGTTGAGCTCTAGAGTTAATTTATAATAGGCATGTAAATTCCCTAAGTATTAAACAAGTTAAGTGTTAGTTAATTACATAATTCAAGATGAATAATTTTTTGATCCAAACCATTCAAGATCTTAAGGAGATTCAATAATGAAGTGGAGAATCAATATGGGTATATGATCATAGATTATCAAAAGTGATGAACAAGATCAATTTTATCATGGAAGATAAGGATAAATACTCTTGGTTTGTATAATGGTTGATATCAAGGATTATATTTTCCATTACATAGTCATAATTTCTAAGGTTGGTGCTGGAATAGTTTCACTCCAAGTAGAACATATTGAATATTATAGAGATACTCCATTAACTATTTATAAAATTGAGATGAAGATAGATGTTTTTCTCAAAAAGATGGATAAGCTTCATGAGATAAATAATCCCAAGTTAGGTTTATGGTGTATGGAATATGATAAGGAAGTACATCATAGGAAATACTACCCTAAAATCAAAAATGAATTCTATGACATGTAGAGTAGTAGGGCATGCAAATTCAAAGTGTCATTTACTACACTAATATATTAAAAAACCATAGAACTTTTATTGTAATTTTTATAAGTTGACTAACCATGATGAGATAATTTATCATGTTCAATAGGAACTAAAGGAGTATATCACAATAATGTCTTCACAATCATAATGCAATAGATACCTACTTCAAAATAGGGAATTCCTAGTTTAGAGGTAGAAATGGCTAGTGCAACATAAGGTGATCCTAGATGATGCCTTTGTCACCTCAATATCAACCCTAGGGTCCTCTTGTATGGAAACCATCATCTACGTATTATTATTGTCAATCCTCTTGAAACATTATGAGTCCTCAACATAAATAATTAAATCATTCTCCAATGTCACCTTAATGGTAGTATGGTTGATATGATGTACAACAACATCAGTAGAGATGATTTGAGGGGAAATAATTATAAGGTTGGGTTTTAAAAAAACTAAGGATATAAGCGAGTATACCATGGTGGATAATATGGATGTTGAAATAAATATAATCGGTAAGTGTATCAACTAATTCAATGTTATCTATGTGGTGAATATAACCACTTCACATGAAACTACATCACTAATCCTCAAAGATAAATGTATTACATATATAATGGATTTTACGTACAACATAATACAAAATATTATCTATATATATAAAAATATAGGAAATAAAATCCTATGAAAACTTTAAATATGATAAATTTGAAATCTAGGGAAAATGTATTCATGCAAGCAGCCACCAAGAAATAATGCATAGAGCAAGTATTTCCATTGTTAGATATGCCACCAAATCAAATAATTAGGAAGGATAAAAAGGATAAGTATATTCATACTGAAATATAAATAATTTTTATTTATTAAGTGGCATAAGTCTTGTAAAACACAAAATAACGTAATGTGTTAGAAGGGGATCTTACATCTATTAGTGTATAAATATATGGGCAGATTGTGCACATAATGTAACAAGGAGTAGTGACTAAATTAATAGATTTATTGAAACCCTTGATCACCCTAAAAAAATAATATATTTCATATAAAATTAAAATTAAAATTCATAATCTACTTGAGTACACATAACAAGGACAACAACATACTAACAAGGTGCTTTGGTATGTAAAAATTAAAATCCCCTAGGACATTTATTCTAGCATGGGTATTGAAATTATAGGGTAAAACTTTTGGGATTATATTAAATATGATACCCATATATACATGGAAGGATATTGGTTGATCATCATTGAGCTATAGTCTAGTTACTCTTAGTCTCGTAGATTATGGAAGAGTAAAACCAATTGGATGGCTGAAAGATGTATAAATCAAGGTTGTCAAATTAATATTGTGAGGATATTTTGAGTCCATTGACATGAAAATATATGAAACCCATTATCATAATTTTATTGGTAATAAATGGGATTCTGATGGTTAAATGATTATCAATATAGTTCAAAATCAATTAGAGGTGCACCATGGAGATAAAATAATTGTGATATCTTTAAACAAGTCTGAGCATGTGCCATATGTTACTCCTAGATAACCTAAATCAACTTATGTATATGATAATAATATTTGGTTTAAGTGAATATAAATAATTAATAAAATGATTTATGAGTTATGGAATACCAGTTCTTCAATCCTCAACTAGAAGATCAAGCAAAATTGAAACTAACTAAATTTTTTATGTATAGATCAGTTACAACAAAGTCACCTACACTCTAGTTTTATATTTAAAAATGTATGTCACATTCTATGTTATTTAAAACTATTTATTATGTAGGTTTATTATTTAATATAGGTGTGAAAGCTATGGATTACACAAATCTTACTCTATGAGGTACCTTACTTTAGGAAGTAACATCTTAAATAAGTGGTGATTTAGATACACATATGTTGAATTAGGTCTAGGGATATCATGAGGTGTGACCATTGTGAATGGTGCTCACCATTCAACACCAACTACCAAAATATTTCACAATTGAGGATCTTAAATAGTTCATTTTTTACTATAACATCATGTGCCTAATATAAATCAAAGAGTAAGTGCACTCAATTTTAAATTGAAGGGAAATACTACAACTTGGTGGGTAGTTCATAGGAAATATCATATATCTTGGGATGATGTGTGTGAATTGATGTAAACATGATTTTAGATTCTAATCACTATTAAGGTAGATTGGTCATTATTTCAAGAAGGACAGTGTCTAGAGTTGTATGTACAAAGGTATATGGACATATGATCAGCATAAGGTGTGGAACCTAAGTATTGGGTGCATATTTTTAAATATATTTTGGCATCATTTCCTACTATGTATTATATAAATTATAAATGTAAGAGATAAATTAATAATTGGGCCCAAGTTCAACAAGAATTTATTCAAACATTTGTTTTTTTAGATAAAATTCATGTAGTACATAGTGCTTTACAAAAATTTAAAATGTTTCTATATCATGGGTGAGTGGAAGACCTGAATATAGTGATAGACTCATCCTCACATCAAGAAGTAGCTTATGATTTAAATAAAACTATAAAAATTTATAAGGTTAGTAAAAACAAGGAATAGTTTCTTATACAAACTTGTAATATGATTCAATATGAGTTGATAGAGTCTAGTGATAATGATGAGTATATGGGCTTCAATGGATAATTTGAGCCAAAATTAGAACCTAAAACACCAAAATTTTGAATCATAAAATAAACTAAGGAAGAGAAGCTACAAAGTTTCAATATTCTAGAATAGGAAGGATAGATAAATCTAAAATAATTTATTCCTAATGAATCTAATAGGATATACTAAGAGCCATTAAATAAAATTATTGATAATATTATATTAGAGTTTATACCAAAGCCTACAAGTTTGGGATATTAATAGACTTACAATGAATTTTAGGAGAGATGCAATTGTTTAGGGACTATCAAGATGTTTATCCCACTAAATTTGTAGAGGTCAAATTGGTAGATCCATCATTGGGGGAAATTCACTTTGAAATCAAAGAGTATGCATGACCTATCAATTAGTTTCCATAAAGATTGAATCCCAATATGAATTTAAAGGTGAAGGCTAAGTTGGATCACATATAATTAAATATAATTTATCAAGTTTAAAAGGTATATTGGGTTAGTCCTATGGTTTTACAACCTATAAGTTAGGATATATCGAGGTATGTGGAGATTATTATATGTTTAATGATGTTTGTATCAATGACCCGTTTTTGATAGCTCTCATTGATGAGGTTTTAGAATTAGTTGTAGGACATGAAATATATCCCTTTGCAAATGGATTTAATGGTTATCATCAAATTCCAATTGTATTTTAGGATTAGTTTAACATAACATTTGTAACTTAATGGGGATATTGCACATAAAGTAATGCCATTTGGTCTAAATAATGTTCTAGCTATATTTTTTAGGGTTTTCATGATTTATTTTAAGGATTTTATTCATTATTTTTTATAAGTATATTTAGATGATTTGGTTATATTTTATTTGTTCAAATATCACTTTTCCAAACTACATATAATGTTAGAGTGTTTTAGAGCTCTGCGAATTGCATTAAAATTGAAAAAATGATTATTTTTTACATCATTTTGTGTTCTATTAGGCTATGTAGTTTGTAGTGAAATAATTTTGGTTGATACAGCCAAAATCATATTCATAGTGGGTATGCCACCTTTGAACATTTATATCATAGTGCAAGTATTTTTTGGTCATATAAGGTACTACAAAAAGTTTATCAAGGCTACAATCTATTTTTGTGGCCATAGAGAAATTATTGTGTAAGGAAACAATGTTTGAATGGACTCAAGAATGATAATAATCATAGGTTAGTTACAAATCCCATAACAATTTTTTTGAATAGACTAATCCATTTCATGTTCATGTGGATGCTTCAAGTATTGTGATGTGCATTGTGTTAGTGCAACTAGGAGACAGTGGACTAGACCATCCTATCCATTTAACAAGTAGAAAATTATCAAATATAGAAAATAATTATACTACAATAGAATGGGAACACTATAAATGGTGCTTATACTCTATAATTTTGGGAATTGTCTTCTTTAAACACCATTTTATTTATTTACTAATCATTGATATTTGTGGTACCTGGTTAACAAACTTATGTTGGGTGGAAGGGTCTCTAGGTGGTTAATGTTATTCCAAGAATTTAAACTGAAGATCAATGTTAAATATGGATGAGAGAATGTGGGACTTGACCACTTGATCAAGATACAAAATGGAGAAGAACATAAATATTTGAAAGATGAATCACCAAATGCACATCTCTTTAGAATCTTTACAATCCTTGAAAACGTTTAGGATATAACCAAATTTCTAGAATAAGGAATCTTTCTAGTGCACTATGCTGAGTGAGATAATAATTAAATATTTACATGATTTATTACATAGACTATCATAAATGTATTTTTTCATACTATGGGAAAATATGAGGTGTTACATAGAGTGGATTTATATCATGAACAACCTCAACTTCTTGAAGAGGCATATCAAGGAATTGTTAAAGGACATTTCACATGTTAATTTACTATAAGGAATATCTTGAAAAGTGTGTTATGGTGTCCTAATTTTTTCCAAGATACACATCAAGTTGAAAAACACTACAATGTTTTCCAAAGGATGAGAAAACATAACCAGAGGGATGGAATGCTTTTAAACCCAATGGTCTCAAAATAACCTTTTAAACAGTTGGATACTGATTGTGTGGGGCATATAAGCCTACCAATCAAGTGCAATCATGCAAGGTATATCATCAATGTAATACATTAATTTAAATAATGGGTTGAATCTGAT
This sequence comes from Torreya grandis, assembly GCA_037957365.1. Taxonomy (NCBI): domain Eukaryota; kingdom Viridiplantae; phylum Streptophyta; class Pinopsida; order Cupressales; family Taxaceae; genus Torreya; species Torreya grandis. The sequence goes on along the minus strand of JARHVA010000611.1, from coordinate 3,552,449 downwards.
GCAACACTAAGTTGTATTTCCAAGTATGTATCCATGTTTTTGTATTAAAATATCATTTCAAGATTTGGGTGTCGAATCAAATTGGTCGGTGATAGGGGAACACACTTTCTAAATAATACAATAAAAAATATCATAGAATAATTTATGATATTGCACATTAAAATTATTGCATATCACCAATAGATAAATGGACACACTGATGCTTTAAATAAATTCTTGGGTAAGATGTTAACAATGATAAACAATGCATAATTGGGAGATTAGGGGGATAAAATTCATGTGATTCTCTAAGCTTAAAAAATAAACTATAAATGTGTGATAGGCTTTATGCCATTAAAATTGGTCTATGGACTTGAGACTATAATGACCATGGAATATATAGTTCTTAATTTATGTTTTGGTATGATAATGAGACTCATGAATTGAGACTTTCTATAAATATTGTTGATTAATTTAACAAAAATGGAAGTGTTAACTTTTCCTAGTCACCTTTTGATCTACATCAGGATTGATAGTGTTTGTTTAAGGTATTTTGAGCATGTTTTTTTTCCTTCTAGAATATTTTAAGGTTTATTATAAAAATTTAAGGTATGTTGAAAATATTAAAGTATTTTATTAAGTTTAATATTTTATAATGTCATTGCAATATGTTAGGTTCTTAACAAAGCATTATAAGGCCTATTTACATTATTTTGGGACACTTTGTAGTGTCTAAGACCTTTTCAAAAACATTTCAGGTAATTTTATCAAAATTAAGATTAAATTTTCACTATTTTTTTCCATTCATGAATGCCATTGAGAGTCCTAGTCAAGTATTAGTCCTTATAATCACTCTTGTCGACAATTTCAACCTTCTAAACATGCTATCAAAGGTAAAAAAAGAAAATTTTATGTGAATGGAAAATTAAAAGATATATTAATGCCTTCAATAAAATATTTTGACATACCATTTATTCATCTATATTAGTTTATTATGCTCTTATATATTCAAATGTATATATAGGGGTATATGGGTAGTTTTCATGGAATTTGAAATTCAAAAAATCAAGTTTTTCATAGTTTTTAGGTGGAAGGAAGATGGTGGACATATTTTTCACCTTTATTATGAATATTCACACCTTATATATTCATATTAAACCTCTTTATGTTCTCCTTCAATCCAAATGCATTCTCTCTCAAAGCCAAAACAAAGATTATGCATAAAAGAGCAAGTTTTCCATTATATGCAACATGAATTTTAAGATTTATTGATCCACGTGAGTCAAAAATGCACATAATAGCTATAATAAGGTTTTTATAATGTTCCCCCATTGTATTCATGCTTCCATATATCTCCATAAGCTTACACAATGCTTACAATATGTAAAGATGGCCTAAATCTCTCTCAAAATTGATTCAACAAACTCAAAATCATTCCAAAACTATTGTGGTATCTTAATGGATTAGTTATATGGATAAATATAGTTTTTATGGAGGTTTTAATTTTTTTTTTAACTCCCATTTCTTGTAATCTAATCTCAACAAGAAAGATGGAGCTTCATGAACAAATCTTAAGAAGCAAGGTTGTTTGAAAACTCTCTTCAAAAGCCTTATGAAGGTTCAAATGGGGTTTCAAGAAAATTTGGAGATAAATTAAGGTTTAAAAAAATATTTGGGTGGTTTAATACACTCATAAAATCCCAAATTACTCCTTTCAAAAAATTTAGGTCATCAACAAGAGTGAAAATGCATTTACAGCCATGTTGAGAAAGAGAACAGAGTGAGATTTTCATCAATATTTGCATTGTTGGAATTTGAAGGATATAAATTGATATAATATTATTTAATACCATATTAAAATCATAAACAAATCCTTAATTCCTTATATATTTACCTTACATGCAATAAAACTATTCAAAGACATTCTTATGTTGTAAAATGCATGCACACAACTAGGAGGAGGATCTACAAACCTAAAATTGGAAGTTCTAGGTGATTTTTTTAATTAAAACTAAAATAATAATAATAATAATAATAATAATAATAATAATAATAATAATAATAATAATAATAATAATAATAATAATAATAATAATATATAGTGTTTTAATAAATTCCCAAAATAAAAATAATGAGCTTTTTAGACTCAATATACCAAAATATTACTACACTAGTATGTTTGTTGCCCTAGAAATTTCATTTTGCACAAAAATACTATAACTTGAGTTTTAAGACTCAAAAAATAATGAAATTTGAAATAAAAGTGTGGGGCTGAATTATATTTTTTTAAATTTTTATAATGTCCCTATTTATTATGTGAGGAGAGATAAAACATAAAAATATAGACCTGAAACCAATACAATGCCAAAGAAAAGAGCTTGGGAGAGAAGTAAAAGTTACATATCTCCAAATTGGATTATCCAAACCACTTAAAACATGGTGAGAATGTGGAGGAATGTATAATTTATGAAATAATTGTGTTTTAAATCTATTAATATCAATAATAAGGATTTCATATTTTATTGTGTTTCAACAAACCCTATTTTAGAGCTAGATTGGGCCAGATTGAGATAGCTTATGATCAGTTCATGAAGTTTCAAGTCATTTGAAGGAATATGAGATATAAAATATACATTATAATTATTTTCCTAATTTAATCAATTAATATATCATCTCAATTCGTATCCAATTTCCTCCATGTCTTCAAATAGGCCAGTAATCATGTAGCTTCATTTGGAATGCATGAAGGAATGTGCAAGAGAAGGGTCAAGTGTAGAATAAATATCATGAATGAGAATGGATATTAATGCACAAACATAAATTAATTTCATAAATATATCTAATAAATTTTTAATAATCTAAATCCTATGCCAAAATAGAGGAGAAATAGTCTTCCCTAAGGTCAAACTAGGCCTTGAACAAGCAAATGGTTCTTTGATGAGGTCAAAGAGGTTAAATGTTTGTTTCAAATTGTCTTAAAACTAAGGAATAAATTAATTATAATTGAAAAAAAAAAAAAATCTATAATTCAATGTAAATATGATGGATATTTATGTCTACAATGAGTCAAGGAGACAATGCACCTTCAAAATAGGGCTCTATTGAAGACCTTTTGACTTGTCCAAGTTCTCCAGCAACCTCCTACTATTTGATTCATGAAGGAAACCTAAATTAAAGGGAAAATGTGTTGGAAAAGGATGGATAACATTCATTTCATGTTCAAATTAATTTTTGGGAATATTTCATGTCATAATGATAACATTTATGAGCTCTTGGCATGCTCTCTTTTCGCTATAGTTTTAATTCTCCTATATGCATTAGAGATTTTCATTGAAAAAGATATACCTCTTGATGGTTGTGGCTGATCCCTACTATTTTTTTCACTTTTTTTAACTTTTATATTATTAAAAGATCCATTTTTACCTTCTAATTACTTAAGTATTATGTAAAATCATGAAATAGTTGATCTTATCTTGTGATAGAATTATTTATTCTTGATTTGTAGTTCTATTTAATTACCTCTATGTAAGAATACATTAATTTTAAGGTCATAGTATATGTTTTCATCAAGTTTAAGTAGGATTCAACTATTGAGTTTCACCATTTTATACTCTATAAGGCCATTTGATAATGTTTCTAAGTGTTGTCATAAGCTTTAAGCCTCTCTATGAAAAATATATCCAAAAGTATGTCAAATTGTGAGTTGTGTAGGGTGTGTTAGTTATTTTATTCCTCTTGTGTATTCTTAGGTAAGTAGAGGTAATCAAACATTGTAATGAATCACCTTATTTTAAATATTTAGGTATATTTTTTTTCTTAGTTCATATCTCTTTTCCTTGTTACAGTAGTAGAGTAGAGTTATTTCTAGGTGTTACACTAGGGGAACCAACCCTGTATGGAGGTTCACTATAAACATAGGTTACCCACAACCTTGTAATGTTCCATTTTTTTTAGTTGGAATAAAATATATCACAACAATCTCTAAGGCTAAATTCAAAAGTTGACAATAGTTTTTGGCACATGCAGTGGGACCAAAAATAAGATAATTTGCTAAAGATTTGATGCTTTTCTTTAAAATATTCAATGTTTAGACACATATATCTAGCATCTGGTGACTCAAAAAAGATAACAAGGATCCTATTTTTAGGATAGGTCCTCAAATTCATGCCAAAAATCACAACTAGATCATCTTAAAAAGGTAAAATTTATAAATTTTTTGAGTTACCTTCATATTCGATCAAAAGTAAAAGGTTTTCTAAATCTACCCCATACACAAAATCTCCACTTGTTGCTAGTTATCCTATGTGTACTCCTGTTATACTTCCAAATCCACCTATGGTAGTATTAATAAACCAAGATTTTATTCTTTTTAATGGTGGTAGCCCACTAAATCTTGCTTATCATGATGACATCCCTGTGGTTACCCTTAAAAGTCTTCCTTCACTATATAAAATCAAACTACCCCTATAGGACACATTGAAGATGTATCCAACATATTTTATGTTCATCATGTCATTCAAGAAAATGTTGCAATTAGATTGCTAACATCTTTTTTTAAGGGGAAATCCTTGCTGTGGTATAGAGGATTAATAGTGAACTCCATTAGCACTTGGGATTTGTTAGGAGAAGCATTGTGTAGGTAGTTTGAAGACAAATTAGATAATGTGTCTTTGGTGGAGCAATTTACCTCTATAAAAAGATCACCACATGATTATATATCTGATTTAAATTTCAAATTACATAGAACATGGGATAAGATCCCAAAATTAGTAAGGCCTACTCCTGAATATACTTTTATGTATTATCTAAGAGCATTGAATAGTGATATTTTAGTAATGATTCAATAAATGGGTGGAAGAACACTTCCTAACGCTTATCAGGTAGCCATTATGGCTAAGAATAGTCTCATTAAAGCTATAAATATAGCACCAAGACCCTATTTACCTATATTTATAGAAATATAACCCTCTATGTCACCCAAAATACATATAATAACACCTATTCTAGTGTTAACTAGCCAATCAACAAGTCAAGACAAAGTTACCCCAAACCAATCCAATGACTTTCAAGAAGTAAATATCCTTATTAAAACCTTTGGTAATGAATTAGTGACTCTTAAGAGGTATAAAACACAAAATTATAGGCCTTATTAAGCACCTTATCATCCTCTTTTTCAGTATTATTAGCCTGATAGGCCACCATTTTAGAATAATTTTCAAGGCCAAGATCAAGTCACTTCCACTAAGCTTTATCAATCATTCAAATATAATTTAGATAATAATTATAAGGAATTATTTGCTATTAAAAATAAATTAGTACAAGACTATGAGTGTATCTTTTCATTAAACCAATCCCACAACCAAACCACTAATCCAAATGGTGTCCCAAACCAAGTATTAATTGTCCAAAATGCCTCATTTCCTCAAATCACACTAGTTGAAGTATTATCATAGAAAGAGGATTCTAAATAGATAATAATAATTAATGCTACACTTTCTAAATTGGTAAGGTGGAGAGTTTTATGGAGTGAATCAGTTCTAAGGTCAAAATTAGGCCTCTACCTCTATTGTAACTAATACAAGGTCAAATAAAAGAGCCATGGAAGTGTAAAATCAATTGATAAAGGTCCTATTAAGTCTTCTCCAATGTCCCAAGGGGTTTTTTTTCTTAGTTAAGCTCAAAATGTGCAATAAATTTAGAAAAAATAAAACTTCAAGAAGTAAAGAACAACCCAAAATTCATATTCAATTAGCACAAATGAAAGAAGGTATTGTTGATGTTAAGGTAAAGTAAAAGGTTAGTTATAATCCATTTAATATTCTTGATCATATGAAGAATTTTTTTTGGATATATAAATTTGTGAATATTTGTCTATACATGGGCAAAAAGACCTTTTATAAGCTACCTTATCTAACCTTAGAATCTCAAATGTGTCATTAAAAGAGCAACTAAAAATTGTCCTTAAAAACACACCTTATCCAAAGGATGAAAGAAAATTAAAGGTGTCAAATCCCCTCATTTATATGTGTCATTAATCATCTGAAACCATTTATTCCACAACTTCATGATAGATTTAGGAGCCAATAGTCTAGTCATACCTAAATAGGTAGTTGACAAGCTTGGCCTAGAGTATGGACCTCTTTCTAAAGGATTTGTGAAGTTGTATGGGAAAACAATAAATATTATTTCAATAATAAAGGGATTGAGACTTAATTTTCATGCATTCAATATTTTCTCAATTCCCCAAGACATCTTCATACATGACCTTCCTCCATACTTTGTTTTGTGCCTTTCTAGGGATTTTATAGCTAAGATTGGAGGATATCTATCATATGATTTGTCACACATGATTTTTAGGACTAGGTATGGAAATGAATTCGTGATAATGTCTAAAAATATTAAAAAAACAATATATAACCTTATGTTCCAATTTCCATCAATGCCAATTGTATAATTATTGACTAAGAGGACCATCTTGTTTCCCAAGAGCCAAATACTCATGTTGAAGTCATAACTTATTTATTGCTTGATGAGTGGGTAATTGAAAACCATGAAGATGATCCTTATAAACTCATAGAGGAGATAATTTTGGGCATATATATTCTTCATGAATAGGTTTATGAACTCCCATAAGTTGTATCTAATAAGTTTCTTGAAAATGTTGTTTCACGCAACTATTCATTGTATGAATAAGATTCCATTGGTCTAGACCTATTAAACATGGTAAACACAATCAATGTGATGTTTTAACTATAATAATTTATGAAAATAATGAAAATTAAAATCAATAATATATTTATGGGATGTGGCACTAGTAATATGAGCTAATTGGAGATATTGAAGCTATAAATAATCTTGTTATCTCTAGGAAACATAGTAAAGACCTTATTAAAGATGTTGACAAGTTTAATGAGCATGAAGAAGGTATTGAATACACTTGGCATCATTACCATACTATCTTTGAATAATTTAATGTTTTTATAAATCCTCAAGGAATCATCACATTCATTTCCATTTTTAATTGGTTATTAAAAGTAGATCTTCCAATCTGATCCACATTGACAATAAGCTCAAAAGCAAGGACATAAGCTTGGTAATATAATAAGAAGGCTAAGTATGGGTGAATTTTACAAATAAAAAGACCTAAAAAAATCTTGGTAAGTCATTTTTTCCATTCCAAAAACAAATTTTCATTGTTTTTTATCATTCATATGGAGATATGTTCACATGGAGTCAAGAGGATTCCAAAAGTTTTTGGTTTGATCCAGACTAAGTGAGTAGAAGTTGTTTTCACATATCAAAAATGTTTTGAGGTTATTGTATATATTATAAAAGGTTTTTAATTCCTATAAGTGATTTTTAACATATTTTTTGTTAGTTTTTTTAGTTTTCAATTCCTCTAAGTACATCTAGCATAATTGTTATTGTTTCTTGTTGTTCCTTACTTGTTAAGAAGTTTTGTTTTAATTTAAAAATGGTTGATTCAAGAGGAATTTCAGCCACGGTTAAACTTTTAAGATACTAATATGATGAAAATCCTATGAATCCATGCCTAATGGACTTCATAATGTAGTTGGTCCTTTACTTAATAGGCAAGTAAATTATAGAGGTTTCTAAGAATGTTAACTGTTCCCAATCACCTTTTATTCTACATCAGGGTTGATAGTGTTTATTTAAGGCATTTTGAGCACATTTGTTTGTATTTTTTTAATCATATTTTAAGGTTTATTTTAAAACTTTAAGGATGTTAAAAAGATAAAAGTCTTTTGTTAAGTTCAAGATTTTATAATGTCATTGAAATATGTGATGTTCTTAACAAATCCTTGTATGGCCTATTTGCATTATTTTGGGGCTCTTTGTAGTGTCTAAGACATTTTTAGAAAAAAATGAGGTATTTTTTTTCAAAATTAAGATTATTTTTCACTAATATTTTCCATGAATTAATTCCATTCATTTTCTTATTTAATTATTAGTCCTTATAATCACTCTTGTTGATAAATTCAATTGTATAAGCATGTTATCGAAGGAAAAACAATCAAAGGCAAAAATGAAAGTTTTGTATGAATGGCATGTTCAAGGAGATATATATGCCTCATTAAGGGATATTGTCCTCCCATGTATTCTTATACAATATTTTTTGAGGATCTTTGATATTCCAATGTATATGCATGGGTGCATGGGTAGTTTTCATGGAATTTGAAAGGAAAAAAAATCAAGTTTTTCATAGTTTACAGATGGAAGTAAGATGGTGTATGATTTTTTCACATTTTTTATGAATATTAAGAACCTATATAATCATATTAAACCCATTTTTGATCTCCTTCAATTAAAATAAATGTTCTCTCAAATCCAAAATAAAGATTATGCACAAAAGTGTAGGTTTTCCATTTTATGCATCATGAATTTCAAAATTGATTGATCCACATGAGTCATAAATTAACATAAAATTTAGAATAAGATTATTATAATTTTTATACATGATATTAATGTTTCCATATATCTCCATGAGCTTACACAATGCTTACATTATGCAAAGAGGGCCCAAATCTCTCTCAAAATAGATTCAACAAGCTCAAATTCATTCCAAAACCAACATGGTATATTAGTAGAGTATATGAATGGATAAATATTTTTGATATGTAGGTTTAATATTTATATTTACTCCCATTTATTTTAATTTAACCTTATCAATAAGGCTGGACCTTTATGAACAAATCTTAAGAAGCAAGGTTACTTTAAAACTCTATTAAAAAACCTAATGAAGGTACAAATGGGGTCAAAATAAAATTTTGAGAAAAATAAAGGCATAAAAATATTTTTATATTATAATAGAATATTAATTTCCTAAATTACTTCTCCAAAAAAATTTAGGTCATCAACAAGAGTGAAAATGCATCTATAACCATGTTGAAAAAGAGAGAAAAGTGAGGTTTTCATCAAGATTTGCATTGTTAAATGACTTTCAAGGATAAAAAGTGATAAAATATTTTAATATCATTATAAAATCCTAAATAAATCCTTAATTCCTTATATGTTTCCATTATATTCAATAAAACTATCCAAAGTCATGCTTATGTTGCAAAATGCATGCACACTGTTGGGACGTTGATTTGTAGACCTAAAATTGGATATTTTGGGTGATGTTTTGAATTGAAACTAATAAAAATTTGTGTAATATATATATTATTAATACATTAAAAACACAAAAATAGTTATCTTCTTAGATTCCCTACAGCTCAAGATATAATTTTTTTAATAGACTGGCATGCCTGCTAAATTGGAAATTCTAGTTTGCACACAAAATATTATAACTTAAGTTTAAATCTTAAAAAACTCATGAAATTTTAACTTAATATGTTTGGGGAACACAAAATAACTTTTAAAAATGTTTTTATGTCCTTAAATTACTTTCGAATAGATAAAACACAAAAATATATGCATGTAACCAATACAAGGTCAAAGAAAAGAGCTTGGAAGAGGAGTAGTAGTTGCATAACTCCAAATTGAATGTTAAAAACCTATTATAACTTGGTGATAATTTTTATTAAGTTTTAATATATTAAATAAATTTTTATAAAATCTTTTAATATAAACAATTAGGATTTCCTAATTGATTGTGTTTCAGCAGACCCTATTTTAGAGCTAGATTGGACCAGTTTGAGATAGCGTGTGATTAGTTCATAAAATTATAAGTCATATTAAGGAATAGGAGATATAAAATATAAATTATAATTATGTTAAAAATTTAATCTATGAGTTTATTATCTCAATTATTAGACAATTTCCTCCATGCCTTCAATAGACCAGTAATCATGTAGCTTCATTTGAAATGCATGAAGGAGTGTGTAAGAGAAACGTAAAGTGAAGAATAAATATCATGCAAGAGAATGAAGAGTAATTAATAATAATAAATTAATTCCATAACTATATCTAATAAATTGTCCATCATCCAAACCTTGTATTAAAATGGATGAGAAATAGTCTTTCCTAAGGTCAAACTAGGCCTTAAAAAAGCAAATGGTTATTTGATAAGGTCAAAGAGGTTGAAGGTTTGTTTAAAATTTTACTAAAATAGATAAATAATTTCATTATAATTGAAAACAATTTGGTTAAATAATAACTCAATCATTCAATAGAAATATGATGGAGATTTATGTATACAATGAGTCAAGGAGACAATGTACCTTCAAAATAGGGCTTTATGGAAGACCTTTTGACTTGTCCAAGTTATCCAAAAACATCCTACACTTTTATTCATGAAGGAAACCTCAAATAAAGTTATAATGTGTTGGAAAAGGATGAATAACATGTATTTCATAGTCAAATTCAATTTTGGGACTATTTCATGTCATAATTATAGCATTTATGAGCTCTTGACATGCTCTCTTTTCTCTATATTTTCCATTAGCATATATGTAATAGAGATTATCATTGAAAAATATATACATCTTGTTGGTTGTGGCTAATCCCTTCTAGTTTTTTTTACTTATTTTACCTTTTGGATATATAAAATATCCATTTTTACCTTCTCACTACTTATGTATTATGTAAAATCATGAAAGAGTTGATCTTATCTTATGATATAATTGTTTATTCTTGATTTGAAATCCTATTTCCTTTCCCATATTCAATACTAAATTCATTTTTAGATCATAGTCTGGGTTTTCATCAAGTTCATGTAGGATTTAGCTATGAAGTATCATGATTTGAACCTCTTTAAGGCTATTTGCTACCCCTTCTGAGTGTTATCATAAGCTTCAAGCCTCTATATAAAAAACTTATAGAGAACTATGTAAAATTATGAGTTGTGTAGGGTGAGTTGGTTCATTTAGTCATCTTGTGTATGCTTAGGTAAGTAGAGGTAATCAAACATTCTGGTGCATCACCTTGTTTTCAAGATTTAGGTTCAATTTTATGCTATCCATAACAAGTAGTCTTATTATATGATAGCATCTTTAGAGCATTTTTGGGAAAGTTGCACATTAGATGGAAAATACCTTGTCATTCATGATATTTCATAGTAGGTAAAAATTTTCCTAAAATATCTTCAGGGGATCATTCTAATAAAATGTGTAAATGGCAATGGGATTAACCCATACCATTAATAATATCTATCATTTATCATAGCAACTGAGAGAGGGTGATAAGTAGCACCACGTAGTTTAGGATTTTTAATTAATGTTAAATTTCCTATTTATTTTTTAGGTTTGTTAGTGTTTTTATAGTGTAATTTATATATCATAGGACATCAAAACTATAGTTGCTATGTCAAAGTCATAGAGTGTGATCTGGGAAAAAATTTAACCTAAAGGAAAGATAAATTGTAGTGGGTATGTGAGGATCATAAATTAAGTTTGGGAACATATCACAAATTATTTAAGTATGTAGAAAGGATGGTAAATTTCCATTTAAAATTGTTAATGATGATACACTTGAAATATTTCATCTTTCCCAAAGCAGATCATATGTTAGAATGATGAGCTGCATAATAAATAAAAATGTATAGTTGGGAAGATGATACATTATGTTGATACCTGTCATCAAATGGATCAATTTTTTTAGACATATAATTTTATTCATCACATTGTCAACAACTAGTTGACATTAATTTTTGAGGTAAGATCATGAACAACTAGCTCAGTAAATTTAAACTAGTCAACCAAATGGATATGAGTGGTAAACACTATATAAAAAATAGCATGAAAAATAGAAATATATTACACACTATTGAGAACAAGGGAGCTCTATGATGAGTATAATTCAACCAATTGTGCACAAATTTCATTTCATAATCAATATAATTGAAAAATTTATTCAATTATATCTACATAGATAAATATGGATCATGTAAACTCTTAATCTCACTCATAGATGTCTAGAAGGAAGAAATGAGAATTAACCTGTCACTCAAGAAAACCAAGTACCATGATCTTTATCCTTTTGATTCCATTGACACTTCAAAAGGCACTATTTTTATCCCTAGTCAACTTGAAGCAACACAAGCAAGATCTATGGCACTTTAACACCCCCTATAAGGTTTTGATGTAGAGTGACTTATTAATCTACCTATTTTTAGTAAATTGAATGAGTTAATTATTACATCAATTAATATATATAATGAGGTTGTTATTCATATTTATATATATGTTAAAATATTTATCCACCCTATGAACATGGTATGAGAAACACGACTTATAGCTTAGGGAAAATCTATTTTACCTTATAAAACTAAAGCCTCACCCATATACTTGGACACAAAAGAGAAATATACAAGGGTGGGAAGATGGATTATTATCAACTTTTTGAAATATAATTCAATGCACATTATATTTTAATACATCACTAAATACTTTGGTCAACCCACCAAAAATGATAAGAAAGTAACCAAAGGTATTGTTGACATTACATATTAAATGATAAAAATGCATGAGGGTTTTAGTTGGCCAATTTATTGGCCTAAAAACTGATTATAAACATTTAAAAGGTTGTCTTTGGTGACTCATAGGAATTTCAATATCAATTATTGGTCTTGATTCTCTATTTTATATATTGGAAGTCACGAGAGGGCCCAGTGAATCCAATGAATATTTTTGGCCCACAACTATGTTCGTCAGCATTACTAGACCAAGATAGGGGAGTATTATGAGTAGTCAAAGAGATTTAATGCATTTTGGGTGGAGATATAATCCATAATCATATTGCATCCTATAATACCCATATATGTTATGTAGTACTTATGAAAACATATAGTAGTGACAAAACTACATAATGGAATTCTAATCAAAGTTCATGAATTACCTAAAGCAACCACAACTCTACTACCCTTTTTCATTAGTATGTTAGATTCCCATGAATAAGTTATATGGAAAAAATCACTAGCTACTAAGTAAATATAACGTTTATGATCCATACCTCTAGGTGTAAAATAGCATATAACCACATAAGTGTAAGTATAACCATAAGTATAAGTGGTTCCATCATAGGCCAAGAAAGGTAAGAGGAAGATGTTAGTGTGATGAGCCTTGCTACTTCTACCAAAGAAGAGGACACACCATATAATGTCATAGATGGATAATAATAATGTTCTAGAGATAATAGTTGATTATGACTTTTCAGATTTAGGTGTTAAAGAGAAAGAATTTATATAGTCTATGCTCACAGACATCAAAAATGATGTTTATGAGCAAGATGAGGAAAATAGTTCCTATTTTGGAAGGTGGTGTGCACATTCCATGTGAAGAACTAGGTAAGATAATTTTTGTAGTTTGATATCACTCAATATCCTTTATCCATCATAGTATATACTATTAGGAAAGAAATAGCATGCCAATAATTCCAATTAGAACTTTTTTAGATGGATCCAATTGTAAGATCCTCTACTACACATGAAAGACACCTTCATGCACAAGAAAGTCCACCTCCAACCCTAGTGTGTAGTAAAATGACTCATGTTTCACGTATACTCTCTCCAACAATCAAAGATAGGATGGTTTACTTTACATACATAGTAGAGGAGGGATGAAAGTAATAAATGTAGGGATCCCCAAAAATAGACTCAAGAGATAGCCTAGACTATGAAGAGGCCAAATAAAACTCTCACTCTTCATCCATATTTATATATAAGGATACCCAATGAATAGGTATTTTTGTGGAATCATCCTATTTATAATATTCACAATCAATTATTGTGATTGATTCACCAACTCTTATGAAAGAGCTTGAAGAGATCAAATTACCACAGCTTAAGCAACAAGCTGAGAAAATAGATGTCATAGTAAAACAAGTTTCTATGGATCAAGAGGAATAAGAAAAGGCACAAAATGAGGCTAATAAGAATGTGTGGGAAGAGGATAAGAAAAATAAAGAAGAGCCAAACTGCAAGGCTACCAAAGAGGAGGAATGCAAAAAAAATTTAAGGATGCAAAGGCTCAAAATAAAAGAGCTAAAGAAGTGGAGGTGAAGAATAAAGAATAACAAGAAACAATGAATCATAAATAAAAATAAGACCAATAAACATAAGTAGTATTATAAAATTATTATGAAATAGTGGCACTCACAAAGTGTCAAGAGGAGAAAAAGTCTAAGGAAGTGATGCAAACTCAATAAGATCAATATAGGAGACAGTCTAAAGAGTAATCTACCAAATATAAGGATCAATAACAATAAAAAGCCAAGGTTTAAGAAGAGGTTAAATCTAAGGCTGAAGTGGAGACCAAAGCCAAGGCTAAGGTAGAATCAAAATTCAAAGAATACATAGAGCATGTAGTTTAGTAGGAAGTTGCATCACAATAATCAACTAAGACCACTAAGATGATGCAAACAACTGAGACCCAAAATACATTTCCATAACTCAGGGTTCATAAGTTTCTCAAAAATGTGTGTAAGAGGCCTCTCAACCTAGGCCTCAAATGACAATCTAATGGCTATGAGATGTCCCTACATCATCCATTAACACACAAAATTTTCTATTCCCATGGTGTACATTAAGAAGGCACTTATTCTAACTACAAATTTCACCATGGATCTGGAAACAAAAACATACAAATCATCTCTTGATGTTTTGTAAAAATTTTTAGCTAAAAAAATTGAAGGTATAGATACTTTTTAGGAATTAATGGCACAGAAGGCTTCATCCTTTGATCAATAAGTCTTACATCTATAGGAAGACAACACAAACCTATACCTTTACTTCCCTGATGTGCACCATCTCATAAATAAAAATTTCCCTACATTGGTCACTTAAGTCCTGGGTGACCAAGTCATATCAAAATATAATTAATTTTTAAACCTTTTGCAATAGCTAACAAAGGACTAGATTGTTGCACAAAAGTTAAAATCCCTTCATATTTAAGGGAAGAACATCAAAGCAAAAATAAAGTTAACGTATGATCTATTATAATAATATGATCAAGTCATGGATATTGATGCATTCTAATTCAAACACATCAATAAAGGAATACTTAGTTATAATCAATAACTCACCAATTCATTATCTTAAGCCAAGCTAGAGTTTGATAGGGTGGAAAAATCCAAAGATATAATGGAATATCATTATTTTATCTTTGCATTAGTCGATAACACATAAGTAGTTTCTTGATTCACATGTTAATGTCATGAACAAATTACAAACTAGCAAAATGAGATTTTTTGTAGCACATTTGTAGAAATTCAAACATAGAGGCATGTGGATTTGTTAGAAGATCTCTTCCTATACATCCAAGTCTAAGTGTCAAATTCAAGGCAGTCATCACCATCACATAAGATGAAGATATATAGAATATTATGGTGACTCAAGTCCTAATGTATATATTGATCACTATAGTGTAGGAATTTCTTATTAAGTGGAAAATGTTTAAACAATATTTATCCCAACTCAATAACTCCATTTCAAAACTTGTTGAAAATCCTCAATATATTCCTCTTTAAAAGTTTCAATAAAGGAAGACTACCACTCTTTCTTATCTAGTGATCTAATGGCAACCATAACCTATGTATATAATTAGAAATGCATCATGTATATGAATTAATCCTAGATCAAATAATATATATCATACCTATAATTCTGATTGGGATACACTTGTTAAGTGGGAGAATGACCAATATGGGGTTCTACTAGACCTAATTAGGGGATCACTTGTCACAATACACCATGTGAGGTAGGGTTACAAAGCCTACAATCTAACATAATCATGTAACAATACTAAAAGAGTTCTAAGTTTAAAATGTTCACTCTATTCTAATAGAAAGAAAGTAAATCTAATCTAGTGCACACCAAAGCTTGTGGCACAAAGTGGGGGTTAGAAGAAATAAACAAAACAACTAAACTAAACATGTATTAGAAGACATATACTCACATAAATTTATATAAAATCCTAATTCATGAAGAGAATAATACAAATGCATTATCTATTTGCTCTTATAAAGGAGAAATAAAGTTAGGAATACTTACCTTTGAAGATAAAACTCCCAAACCTCAATCTCTCCCTTGGCCAAGGTGATTCACAAAAGATTTTTATGGTGTGTAAGGATAACCAAGATAGATTAGATCTAGGCTACAAAACCTATCTAAGCATCTAAAATACTTCTCTAAAAGACAAGATCCATATCTCTAAAGAAAGTATGGAACCCTAAGCTTTATTCCTCAAGTATAATGGTCAATAAATAGATGTTCACTCACACTTCTTCACTAATAATTCTTCTCTTATGAAATGGTGGGAAATGAAATTGTATATATAGGTGGATCTTACCCTAAATCCTCCCTATAATGTCAGTTGTATAGGGTTGACCCAGTCAACCTAGTGTGTTTTTGAGGGAAATTCACTATGTCTATGTTAGGTCAATTGAAAGGCTAATAAACCATGAAAGTGAAAAATACCCTTGAACTATACTGGGTTGACCAAGTTGACCTAGTATAGAAAATAGTCAAAAAAGATGTTAAGGAAAGAAAAATAAGATGTAAAGAGGAAGATTATTGGAGGAGGTAGGACTAAGAAGAATAAGCTTAGGGTAAATGGTTTTAGGAGACAAGTGTGTAGATGGTAAGTGGTAAATGGGATAATAATATTATGAATAATTGATGGTCTACCCACCCCTTTATCGATACACCCCTTAAGGAATACACTTAGATAGATTGAGAATTGATAGGTTCATATAAGATACAAAGTATCAGTAATCAATAAAAGTTTAAAAATGTTGTGTATACATATGCCCCACTCAAAGCTCATCATGTGTCATGTAAGTATAACACGGGATGGTGCTTTGAGATAAAACATTATAACACATAATGATGATGCTAAGTAAAGTTAATTAAGTGGAAAATAAGATAAATGAAAGGATTGAATTGAAAAACACATACCTTTAACTTACCTTAGTGTTTTAGATAAAGAAGTAGACTATAAGATATGTGAAGGCATCCAATGTAGAGAACACTACATGAACCTATATAAATTAGTGCAAAAAATAGCTAAAAATGAAAATTTTCAAAAATAAGCATATTATAGTGGAAAATAATCTCTACATCATCACGAATATAATGAATTTTATGGTTTGGAAAATTGATGAGTAGAAACAAAGATAGAAGCAAAACAAGAAATATGCAAGATAATGATTGAAAAGATTTGAATTTTGAAAAGTGTTTTAAAATAGGGGAAAAGACAATTCATTTATCAATGTAACTTGTGAAGGAGAGAAAAAGAGCTCCAGATAGAAGAAAAATCTAGGATGGTGAGGAGACGACATGCTAGATAGGGAGAGGCTCCAGAGGTAGCAACAAGTGCATTACAGGTATACAACTAAGAATCTCAAACTAGTTTTTTAAATTTATATTGAATTAAGTGAATTTTTAGTAATTTTGAATTTTAAGCATTTCTAGATGTCAAAATGAAGCAAAATCAAATATTATGAGTAATAAATAGGAAGATGAGAGATGGGTTTAGAGGGTTTAGGTAGAAAGTAATAAAATTACACTTTTTTTGGAAAATACAAGAGGTTGATAGACCAAAAGCACTTGATCAGCCTAGTAGGCTAGAGAATAGGTAGAGTCCAAAGTGATGGCCTAGTACGTATGGGTCGACCTTATATAATGTGAAGGTTGAAGGCCTAGTTTGGAGTTGATAGGTGGTCAAAAAGGTCCATAATGGAAAATCAGCACTAGGGAGGGGAAGATAAGGGGTTGACTTAGGTTTTTGAGTCAACTAGATGAAAAGATAGGAAAATTTTGGTCAAACTTATTTGACCAAAGAGCTAGAATAATACAAAAAAGTGTGTAAAAGGTATAAAGAGGGATATAATGGCTCAAAATGGCCAAGTAAGGTTTGGAACAAGGTTGTAAATCATGTTGAGGTGATGAACTAGTTGGTTTAAGTTGATTTTGAGAATGAGAAGAAGTGTTAGTAGAATCTTGATTATCATTAGCATTAAAAGATGATGGAAGAGTGGTAGAAATAGAATGGGATGTGTTATCCAAGGGAGAATAAAAAATTGGATCATGAAAAGTGATAAGATATTACTTCCCCAACTCATTTAAATTATTTAGAGAATAATCTTGGATAACATGATATGTCTTATGGGAAGGAGAAATGTAGATAGGTTGGGAATCAATAAAATCCACCACCCTTTGCATATTAGTCATGCTAACCACATTCTCTTTATAAGTTGGTTCAATAAGACTTTATAAATTATTGGTGGAAGGGGTGGGCTTGTCTTGATTGTCTTGGATAGGTTAATGATTAGGTAAAGGATCTTTTTAGATAGCCAAATGAGCATTTTCTTGATTCAAGGATTGAGTTTTATCATTTGATTTATAGTCTTTGAAAGCAATCTCATAGTCTTGTTGATACTTACAGATAACAAAACCATGATTGAAATTAGGTCCAAGAAGAAACTCCATAGATAAATTAAGAGATTGTCTACAATTCTCATGAGAATGACCCCAACTACCATGAAACTAACAAAACTTGTTAGGATCATACTAGGATTTCATAAGATGTGTATGGTCAAGTTATCATGGAAGAGGCCTGGGGATACGCTTAAGGAATTCAACCAGGGATAGGGTTTTTTAAAAATTTATGTTATTAGGTGAAGATAAATGAAGATTAATATATTGTTAAGAAGAAGGAGTTGGTTCCAAAGAAGGGTTAGGAATGATAGCTTGGACATTATGAATGGTGTCATAAGAATTGATAAATCCATCATTGGTGATAGTATGGTTTTTGTTCCTAAGTAATAGACAAGGACCACAAAAGGTTTAGGCGGCTCAAATTGATGCATTAAGAAATATTATCTTTTAGCTTGGTCAATATCTTCCTCCAAGGTACATGGAGAGAGAGAGTGCAGACTCAATATTGAAGTTTAGGAAAGAGAGCATTTGTAAAGAGATGAAAAATGTTTTCATCTACCATGTTATGTTCACATTTATTTGAAAAAGTCTGCCATATCTTAAAAAAGGCTTTGGAAATTTCATTCTCATGTTGTTTGCAATTAATGAAATGGGCCAAAGTGTTTTTAGAAAGATCATTATTTTAGAATTATTGAACTAAAGCATTTACTAAGTCCTCCAAAATAGAAACGTAATGAGCTTTAAATTGATTGTACCAATACAAGGCATCACCTGTGAGAGTTTTGGCTAGGATCTTGATAGTGGTAAAGGTGTTTAGTTTGATCCAATCCTTAGGAATATTTCCAAATGTTTTAAGGTGAAGGGTAGGATCAGTTGACCCATTATAAGAAATTATAGGTGTTATACCTCCTATATCAATGTTAACAATTTGAGTAGTGAGAGGTTCATTTTGTATATGCTTAATAGTTTTATTGATTAAAGGAGGTTGAGGAATGATATTTCCTTGAGAATCTCAAAGAGGAGGAGGGGGAAAATTTTCTTTATGTGTGACCCAAGTCTTTGGTTGTCGATGAGATTCAAGATTAAGGAGGTGGTTTTGCATTCTCATCATTTGATTTGTGTTATGATCTTGAAAGGTATTCATTTGGTTTAGAATTTGTAACAAAATTTGGTGTGTTTTATTAACATTAAAATCACTAAAATTTGTATTTGTGTTCATATTATTGGCTTGGGTACTACTATTAGTGTTGATATGATTCTAAGAAGAATTGTGAGAATTTGAGGCACAAGTGAAAAAAAATTATTGTGAAGAAAAAGATGGAGTAGTGAATGGTTGAGAGGAAGAAGCACTAGAATCATTATTTCCTTGGGTATCAATCGATGAACTAGTGGAAGGATTAAGGATGGTAGACCTTATGAGAGGCCCATTAGATGTATAACCTACCATGTTAGTCAAGAAACTAGGCATGAAGGTAGAAGAGGTTAGAGAAGAAGATGTCATGGAATAAGAAGGAATTGAAATTGAAGGAAGAGGTTGAGAACAAAAGAAAGTGGTACCTCTAAATCTCATATTAAATGTATGAGTAGGTGAATGAGTCTCTTCAGTTTGATGACTAATCATGAGTTTATAAATGGTAGAAGGATCATTTCTTCTATGTTGAGGAAATTTAGGGATCAAAAAAGCATTTCGAGATTATATTCTAACTCAAGTTGGTCTTCTAATCAGAAAAGAGGATTATGTTGTGAATATTAATGAGGGATCTCATAATTCATTATGCAAGTGGTAATATAAACATTAATAGCATCCAAAATAGGAGTCCTACTCTATCTATGGGAGACCCTATTAGGATTGATAAAGTTCATCATGTTTTTTGACTATAACTTAGTGTCATTATCTAAAAAAAATTCCATGATGAAGGGAAAATAAGAGATTAGAAATAAAATGTCAAAAGAGGTGATTGAAACTATACATGGTCTACTAGATTGATCCAATATATAAATAGGGACTATACAACTATATAAGGTTGACTGGGTTGATCAAGTATAATGTATAGAAGGTATAAAAAGCAATAGGTCAATTGGATCAATCCAGTTTAGAAGACAGGGAACTCAAGAAGCCTAAAAATAGATTACAAAATGAAACAAGATAATTTTACAAGTAATGAAAATTAGTAAGTACTGAAATGAAATAAATAGTTAATTAGATTAATGTTGGTTAATCCAATTGAAACACATAAAGAAAAATATTGCACCAACACTAGTAAATGCAAGCTTTTCCACACATAATTGAATAAAGAGTAAGAAAACAACTTAAAAAGTAAAGCTAACTAATTGGTCAACCTGATTGTTAATTATATTATTAAGAATGATTTTAAATGTGATTGGAAGTTGGATATAAGCAAGGTACTAGATAACAACCTAAGCATGGTTTCAGGTAGTTTGGGTTGAAAGGGACTATAGTGGTAATGATATAGGCTTGGTATTAGGGCTTATCCCCTCACTTCACACATAGTAGCAATAAGGGTGTCGGGTGATTAGCCAAAATATATCATTAACCATGCTTTATACTTGACCAAAACATCAAGTCAACTTCTACCTTGGTGATGAAATCCAAGTAGGTTGGCATAGGGTAGATAGAATATTAAAGTTCTTGTTATATTTTTGTGATTTGGTCATGTATGGATAAAATATAAATAGTGAACTAAGAGATTAATTAAAAATATCCTAATTAGACTATGTGAACTATTCTAAGCATGCAAACAACATTAAAATAAAGGTGTGAACTAATTACTAGAAGATACAAGGTTAATTCTAACTTTGAAACAAGGTATAGTGTTAACACTATATGAACAAAATAAAAAATAGGGTCAAACCTATACTATGGAAGCAAAGTCTAAAAATTAATTAGATTGATAGTGTCGATCCAATTATTTTAGATAGCATAGAGAACATAAAACTGTGTTGATAGTATTGATCTAGTTGAATGTGCAAGGTATGTTTTTAAGACTAAAAAATATGAAATGAAAGACAAAAAATAAGGAAAGAGAGAAGTAAAAAGGAACCTTACTGGTTCAGAGATGCAATGAAAGAAGATTGTTGATGAAGAACCTTGAAGTATGCTTAAGAAACCTATGAACTGGGTTGATATAATCGATCAAGCTATACATGAACCTATTGAAAAAGTGCCAAAACTATAAGGGATCAACTAGGTCAACCTAGTAGGTTAAATATGGTGTTGAAAATCTAGAAACTTTTACTAGGTCAACTGTGTTGATCCAATTGTCTGTTCTTGCAACTTACACATAGAGATAAAAAGTTGGGTCAACAGAATTGATCTAGTATGTCAAAATATATGATCAAAATAAATGAAATAAATAAAGGTAAAAGTGAAAAAATCCTATAAGGGTTAGTTCATGTTAGGTTCATTAAAATATATGCAATCAAAAATACATCATGTCTATGAATTAATCCTAGATTAGATAAGATAGATCATAAATACACTTCTGATTAGGATACACTTGTTAAGTAGGAGCATGACCACTATGAGGATCCACTAGACCCAATTATGGGATCACTTGTCACAATACACCATGTGAGGTAGGGTTCCAAAGCCTACCATCAAAAATAATCATGAAACAACTCTAAAAGAGTCCTAGGTTTAAAATGTTTACTCTATTCAATAGCAAGAAAGTAAATCTAATCTAGTGCACACCAAATCTTATGACACAAAGTGGGGGTTAGAAGTAATTAAAAAAAACTAAATTAAACATGTATTAGAATACATATACTCATTTCAATGTATATGGAATCCTAATACATAGAGAGAAGAATACAAATGAATTATCTATCTACTCTTACAAAGGAGAAATAAAGTTAAGAATACTTACCTTTGAAGATGAACCTACCAAGCCTCAATCTCTCCCTTGGCCAAGGTGCTTCACAAGAGATTGTTATGGTATGTAAGGATAACCAAGATAAATTAACTCTAAGTTATATAACCTATCTAAGCATCCAAAATAATTATCCACAAGATAAGATTTGTATCTCCAAAGAAAGGATGGAACCCTAAGCTTTATTCCTCAAGTAGAATGGTCAATAAGCAAATGTTTTCTCTCACTTATTCACTATTAATTATTCTGTTATGAAATGCTGGGAAATAAACTTTTATATATAAGTAGATCTTTCCCTAAATCCTCCTAGGAACATCAGTTGTACAGGGTCAACCCAATTGACCTAGTGTGTTTTTAGGGATAATTTACTAAGTTTGTGTTAGGTCGACTGAAAGGCTAAAAAACCAAGAAAGTGAAAAATAATCCTAAAATGTGTTGGGTTGACCTAGTTGACCCAGTACAACTGATAGTATAAAAGGATGTTAAGGTAAGAAAAGGAGGATGGAAAAAGGAAAAAGACTAGAGGAGGTAGGACTGAGAAGAATAAGCTTAGGGTGAATGGGTTTAGGAGATAAATTAGATGACAAGTGGTAAAATTAAAAAAAATATCATGAAGCACTAATGGTCTTCCTACCCCATTCTTGGTGTACCCCTTAAGCCACGCACCCAGAGAGATTGAGACTCGATAGTTTCCTACAAGATACAAAGTGTTAATAATCAATAAAATTTTGAAAATATTATGTGTATACAACCTACACCAATATATTTTATATCATTAATTTATCATTATTAATCTCAATTAGAATTAACATTATAGAAACCTCTAGTGCATCCAACTTAGATCATGCCACCACCTACTCAATTCATATTATGCACTTCAAATTTTGTAATTTTAACAAGTTTTTGTACACTATAGTAGGATGGCCTTAAGTATTAGGATAAGGTCCATGTTGGATGAAAAACTATAAAGGGTAGCCACCTAGTTAAGCTAGTCTATTAAAAACCTACAATGGTGGTAAGCTAGTATGTTACTTAGTTGAAAATCTAAAAGGGTAGTTAAGTAGTGCACAAGGGGTGAAAACTGGTAAATGACACCTTGAGTAATAACAACTTTTGTTTCAATTTTAGTACATCAGCATAGTCAAATTTTTTAATCTTTGGCTCAAGGAATCTTTATGTGACTTTGTCTCAAGATGAGACAACTATTTAAGTCTAGGAAAGTGTTGGGTGTAGAATAGGGATAAACATATTTTAGTGTAATTGGTGAACACATGTGTGACTTGCACTAATTTTTATTTTGTATATCTTTTTATATGTATTTATTTCTTCAAAATCATATCAATATTCTTCTCAATATGAAAAGTATTTCCTTTGGATGTAATGAAAGTTTGGAATATAGAGTGATAACACTTTTTAAAAATTTATATTTAGTGCTCAATTGTATTTTGAAATGGTTTCAATGTGATAGATATTGATATATAGTTTTGAAATGGTTTCCCTTACATGTATTTTATGGTTGTTATATGTGCAGTGATACTCTATTTTCTAAATATTTTAGTCATTTATATCCTATCCAATGTTTTTTACCTAATAAGCCTACATTTTATACCTCTCCATTCTTGTTTTAGTTAATTAATGGATAATATAAACTTTAAATATATTCTTTTGTATTATTTTATCATATATCACATTTTAATCCCTATATTAGCATGTTATTATGGGTTTTCTAAGAACCTCTACTAACAAAACCTTTGATTTTTAAAGGATTAAAAAATTCATATTTGTTTTTTTGGTGTAAATGATCCATGTCTAAATCAATCATGTATAATTTTTGTGTAAATTGATCCATGTTAAAGTTTCAAGCACCCCTCTCTTTTTCGTGTAAATTGATCAACATTCAAATCACACAAATGGAATACACTATACCAAATGTGAAACAAGCTTAAAACCTTAATTTTAAAAATCCTAAATAATTTTACGTACCTTAAGAAACACTCCATTTTCATATTTTTATATGGATTTTTATTTACAAGTAAATTGATTTGTGTCTAAATCTTGAAAATTACATTTTCTATGCTAAGAAAGTTATTTTGGTAAGGATTTACATTTACAAGTGAGTTTTACATATTCATATCCCACAAATGATTGTTTTGGTGTAGATTTACAATTTAAATTAAATTAAATTAAATTAAATTGGTCTAATTTCATATCTCTTAAATTGTATATTATATGACAAGTAAGCTTAAAACCTTCATTTGAGGGAGGCTACAATTTGTGCTAAGTAAACTTAAACCTATTCTTGAGAGAGGCTAAAACAAATCAAAAAATATATAAGTTCCTCACTAAAAAACCCTATTTGGTTTTAAATTATTTATCCAAATTAAATAATTTAATTCTAATGACATATTTTATCCCAAACAAGATTAAACCCTTTGTTTGACAAGTTACAAAAAATTAGAAAATTGTAAGTCTTTCACCAAGTATGTCATTTGAATTTTTGGTGTATAATTACATCTATAAGTAAATTTATTAGTGTTTAAGAATTTAATTTCAACTATATGTATAAACAATTTAACATATTCTCCATAATAATAATGATTATTAGATTATATACCAACAATTTTTTAGATAAACTTAGCCAAGGATTTTTTGGCATAGTTTACAAGAGTAACCTGCCCAATGAATTATCTATAGTTAGGAGATTATTAATTCAATGAAAAAAATCATGATTTTAATTCACACAAATTAATTATATAATTTTATGATATTATACAATTATATTTAATTTCATAATTACTTTGACAAAATTTACCATAATATGACTTGTTTATTGTTGGTTATTTTGTCACTATGATCCTATATTGATGCCATTACTCAACCCATTAGATGATAAGTTGTAAGCCAAAATATATATAATATTTATGCTATAATTTAGCCACATTAATATTCAGCCCTACTCATCCACTAAGTTTTGTTGTATAATTATATTTTCATATAAATAAATAACATGTATACAATTTTTTAGTTGAGATTGTATTATAAATAAATTTCTCTAATCTGTTAGAATGATTATAAATGATCGTAACATTATAAAACTATATATTAAGGAAATAAAAATAATTCATATTTGTTAGTGTTTAAGTGTGAAAATTTTATATTTTTTCCTATCACCTTTTTCCATATTGTCAAGTCAAATGTAACAACGATACCCATAAACATTTAACTAAGACTAAAATAGATGTAGAATACTAAACAAGACCTAATTAATTATTTCCATCACTAAATAAATATAAATACATGTAATTTTTAGGCTTATTTTATTCTTGGGAAGGATTAGTCATCAATATTTAACAATGACAAACAATTTTTGGAAGTGATTAGAAAATAACTGAGAAACTTCATAAAGATTAGATAAAAATGTCCAAAGTGTGGGGTTTAAAGCATCCACACTATGGAAATTCAAGTTATTATTTATAAAAAATAATATGTATACAAAATACACTTTGAGGACTATGTTTTCATGATCTAAGGCTCTAATTATAGTGTTTGGGGCATAAGGGCTCTAAATAAACCTAATAAGATATTTCAATTATGCTCTAGACATGTCTAGAGAATAACTAGATGCTTTGAACAAGAAAATAAAAATGGGAATAATTTCATGGAGAGATAAGGTTATAGTTTGGAGTTGTGGGAAAAAGGTGTAGGGGCAATTAAATTCTAGTAAATGTGCAAATAATTATATAATCAAACAAAGAATTTAAAAGTATACAATCATCATAGAAACATGTAATTTAATGACTAATAAGTGCCCAAGGTCCATTTTTAGTAGTCTACATTTTCTTCCACATTAATGTATGTGTGTTTGTGTACATATGAAATTAAAGAAAGGAATGGTATGAATCAAAAAATTCACTTGAAATTACTTTAAAAAATCCAATGTATTTTTGAATGCCATAAGGACATTATTTTATCCTACATACATATCAGTGAGTGACAAATAATAATATTTTTCTAAGATATAGAAAACTGAAAGCAATATACATGATTTGACTAGGAGGATCCAAGTGTCTTGAAATATGTGTAAAAATTTAACACAATTTTGAGTACAATTTTCATCAAACTCATATTACTACAAAAAATAAAGATAAACCAAAATTCATATTACTACAAAAAAATGCTAAATAATATCGTAAGCAATCCCCTTTGTGGGAATCAATGGTGCATCTTGAGTATGTCTCATTATGGGAGTGAGTAAGATTTAAATGTCTCTTTTTATAGGAGTGGATGAAATCTAAATGAATACAATGAGCATAATGTATGCCACATTTTGAGATATGGGGTGAAGTTGTGAAATACATATCTTAAAAGATAGGATTTAAACACATTATGTGCATGATAAGATATAAAATGGGATTATGTATGTTTCCATGATGTTGTTTATTTGAGATAGATATTTATGGATCCATAACATTTTTTAAAACTAAAATTTATGTTTCATGTACATTATGTGTATTCATCTTGAGTTAGTAATTATCATATTCATAGTCTCTCTTAGGATGGGTACATAATGTACTTGAAATGTCAATTTTATTTTTAAATAACAATATGGATCTATAAATATTTATTTCAAATATATAAATTCATTGATATATAACCTAGAAAAATATAATATTTGAATCATGTTTTTTTATGAATAGGATACCTAATATGTGGATTTGATGTAATCAATATAAGTGCATAAATAATGTTCCCCATGTGGGAAAATATAAGTAATATACAATAAAGAAGAATATTCCCTATATAAGCTCAAGATATAAGTAGTACATGATCAATGTGATGCTCTATGTGGGTGTAATATTATAATCATAAGATATAAGAAACTAAAATACATGTTATTTCTCCTAATGGATGAATGATACAAATTATGGAAACGTAGGAAAGTAATAAAATCATTGGGCATGATAAAGATAATGACACCATAAACACACCAAACACATGATGAAGACAATTATAACTTGAGCCATGTCACATATGTGAAAACACAAAGTAAAAAATTTTAGATTATGAAGTTAGATAGATATAAAAGCACATAAATTAGTGAAGTCAAATCATGTATATAGAAGGATAATAAGACATTAAAGTAGTGAAGTTAGGGACATAGAAAATCACATAAACTAGTGATGTTACATGATGAAAATAGATTGACCATAAGACTTTAAAGTCACATCACAATGTTTAAACCTAAATTGGATGTGGATCACACTTGGTTAGATAGGGTTAAGAATATTGAAATGACAATGTACAAGGGTGATAAACTAATCTACAATAGACCAATTAAATGTTAAACTTAGATATAACATATACTAAATTTATTAAATTAAGATAAGATAAAAATTAAAATTACAACTATGATAGATATGGAAATAAAAAATAAAAATATACTTAATTGGTTCTTATGCTAACATAGTTCTAGATTTGGAATAAGTAGGAAACAAACTGGAAGAAGATTTTGGAACAGTCACCAAATTCTTGATTTAGTGCCTCTCGAGTTGTGGACACTAGTGTAAACCTTGGAAATTAATATCAATACTACTATCTAAACTTGACACAAGTGTCCTATATGAAATACCTATTAGAAAAGGATGTAACCACCTAGATAATTTTTGGTTTATCTTCACCTTCACTCTAGTGCATTCAAATCTAGGTCATGGACTATCATTCCTCATAAAATGGTAAAACCCTAGTTTTTTAGCTTTATAATGACCTTGGGGAAAATGGGTTAGTGGGATCATGATGTAAATCTAACCCCATAGACCCCTTTATCAATGGGTGTTATCTACATAGCAACTACTTTGAAGAGGACGTCAAATTGATGTAGTTATCTCATAATGTGTTGGTTTGTGTGTGCACAAGGGTACAATATATGGAAAGTACATACAATAGTGACCTAGATTGTAACTTAAAAAATTAGGATCTTGGGATACTTCTTTAGTACTTCATATTTTAGATGTGTAATCACTATGATTAATATTAAAATAGAAATAAATAGGGAATCTTTGCTCAATTTAATTCTCTTTAAATGATCTTTGGTATGAATATTAGGTGTGAAGTGAATGAGGAGTGATTATTAATATATACCACTCCTATAAGTAAATATATCACATTAAATCACTTAGGACAACCATTAGGATATGTTTCATTTTCAAACTAGATGACTTTATAGAAATTAACACCTACATTAGGGTAGGATACTAACATCGATGTAGGGGTCTAGGACTGACGCTTATGTCCATGTAGTTAGAAAATAGGTATAGGTTCAAAACTTATAGGGGTTTAATATAAGCATAATTTAAGCATTATGGGGAATATATAAGGTCTGGGTCATCAACACAAGACTAGTCAAACCAAGAAATAGGATAAGAGGCACAATATAGAGTAAATATGAAACTTCCAAAATTCAAGAAACTGAGAAGAATAATGAAGGTCTTAGTTTACCAATTTTATAAGACTGAGGTTCTATATAATTCATAAATATAATCTACAATTTCCCCCCTTTAAACTAGTTATGAAATTATTTATTTAAAGGATCATAAATGTGTACATGGGTGTGTATGATACACCTCACCTTTGTATGAGCCCAACTTGAGTGATTTACTAGTGATTAACCTAAAAATAAGAGCATGTTATAGTATATAATGAGTGCACATAATATGAAACTAAAAGGGTTAAAAATAATGAAATTGAAAGAGCAAGATTTAGGAGTACACATATGTATCAATGCAATTATATTTCCTATTGGCAAGTTAATTTGAAAAGAAGTATCATTGTAAATCTTTAAAATTGAGATTAGGAAATATATATATATATATATATATATATATATATATATATATATATATATATATATATATAATGCATATATATATATATATATATATATATATATATATATATATATATATATATAATGCATATATATATATATATGGATAGATAGTTATTGGAAGGGACATGCCCCAAACCTTGGAGATAAGGTGAGTTTCCACCTAGAAGTTGAGATTAGCTCAATTGTGTAACCAAATAATACTTATAACTTGGTGTGTATGAGTGAGCAAAGACAACACATATCATAATTTGGTAAGGTTAGATGATGCAATCAAGTCTAACCTATAAACTTGGCAATATTGAGTGATTTAATCACCTCAACCATACCAAAAGTGAACTAACTACTATATTATATTACCACAATACCATTTGTAATAGTTTGACCTGGTGGGTGATGACATTCTATATAAGAGTTTTGAAATCTAAAACTAATTTGAATTTGTAATATTAGGCACACATTAAATAATATATGCATCTTAATATGTATCATGTTGAAACCATGTATAACAATGGTATCTATGTGTATAATTCTACCATAATTATGAATATGAATCATATAACTATGTGATTTGGCCAATTTTGAAATTTGAGCAAGTATGGGTGACATGTTACCATGACATTCCCTCACTATATATGGAGAAATTTGAAAACTAAAATAAGTGCCAATGTGGAGGACATACTTTAAAAACATGCCCTTGCTAAATATAGATGTGTCAAATACTAAATAAGTGTGGAGAATATGATTCCAAAGCATACCCCAACTAAATCTTAAAAACATGCTAAATGTTTAGAAAATGCCTCTATGACATGCCCCCATTGAAACCCCCCCCCTTAAGGTGAGGGAAGATAGGATTTGGTAGTTACCTCACCTCAAAATGAGAAGACAATTGAACAATTTGAGAATGAAACCATGTAGCATATAGAATAACATGTCTAGGCAAATGTAACATTAAATCACATAGAACAATGTGATCACATGAAGGCCTATGATGCATGATAAATCTCATGGAAATGTAGAAATAGAAATAGGAAAAGTTCAACAATCAAATAATCATAAAAATAAGAGCACTCAAAATTAATTCAATATACAATCTTCCTAAGAGACTACAAACAAAGGGCATGCTTAAATGTCACACAATCAAAGGGACAAGAATTGAGTAAAATGTCCACACAAGCAATAATAACATATTCAAATATTCATGAAATATTAAATTACATATGAAAATGTCAAAAAAAACAATAAAAGTCATGGGAGATGAAAATAAAGGAGCATATTCAAATGTTCCAACAAGAAAGACAATAGCAAGGTAATACACTTAAGGAAGTGCATAAATAAAAGCATAAGTAAACAACATAAACATATCATAGTAGTCCATGGATCAAATATGTTAGCAAAAAACATCCAATGCATAGCATATCAAGTACCCTATGAAATATATAATCATGGATAAAGGCATTTGTAAGTACATATAAGCTCAAACATGATAATGAAATATGATCATCGAACCATATAACTTGTTAATATCATGATCAAAGAAGCAGATTCCTCCAATGTCTACATGACATGATTAGAGGGAAATAACAACATCTAAAATAGGAATAGATCATTTATTTATGTATACATGTATCAAATTCAAATATAATTGTGACACACATGTGTATGTATAATTAATTGATATGTCATCCATAAACATGAAATTGACACATATATTCCAAGGATCCAATAGAATATGTACGTACCAAAAAATATTTTTAGATTTTTTATTTTTTTAAATTTTTTTTGGTATTATGTTTTTTGGAATATTTGAAACTAAAAATAATACCCTATGATATCAAGATGAGGATGATAATCTATGAGGAGTGGTAAATTTATAACATGTATTGAACTAGATGTGCCATAGATGTGCATAATATAATTAGTAAGTTTATCATCCTCTTTTGGTAAGTTTCTACTTGGTATCTTTGGTTTGAATTTATCAAAAAAAAAATTCTCATTTTATATTGATGGATTAAATTGATAATTACTAGGTATTTTAGGTATGAATAGATTATGTGGTATGTTATTGAGTGGATTAGAACATAGTCTGTTGGATTGCTCATTTGTATATTTATCAACATCTATATGAGTAGTGATAGTAGAAGTTTTTTTTTAATGATTAAGGGCTTGTATTTTCCTCTTTTTAAACCACATTTACAACTTTATATTTTTCAAGTGTCTCTTTATTTTTACCTCTTTATGGTATATTTTTTGTTTGTGCTTTATTATTTGACTTTTTCTCATTTTTAGGTTCATCTTATTTCACATTAGCCAAATGTATCTTTGAATGATTTGAATTATCATTTCCAATATATACCAAGGCTTGATGGTAGTTATGATCATGTGTGTAAATATGATGAGTGATGTCTGATAACCAAAGTTTTGTAAATATCTATTTCCAAGACCATACTATTTGGAAAATTGAGTATCATTATTAAGATGTAAATTTGTATCCTTTTCTTGATCTTATTTTTCTTTTTCAACTTTTTATTTCTCTATGTTTGATATTTACAATTGTTTTTTCTCTAAATTTTTATTTGGTACCCATATTTGTTATATTGTCACTAGTGTTTTAAAATAAGTACTCATAATTTGAGTGGTTTTCTTGAATGATGTATTAATTATAGGACCACCACTACCTTTGTGACTTTTTATTTTGTTCTTTAATTCAAAATAATAATTTATATGTTGTTTGTGTATTCTATGATATGAAAAATAGTATTTGGATCTCCTTATGGGATGTGGAGGAGGTAATTTGATCACTTTGATTCACAGCATACCTCTTAAATTTTCACTTAGAATATTAGTAACCTTTTTATCACCTTTAGAATCACTTGTTTTGGATCTATTATGTTTTTTATTTTTATTTAGATGTGAAACCTTATTTGGCACAAAATTGGTAGAGGAGGATGAAAACATATGATTAACAGTACCATATTTTGGATAATGTAGGTATGTAATTTGATTTTATAATTCTTTTATTAACTTGATCATACTGGTGATTTGACCTTCTAGGCATTCACAATGACAAATCCTAGGTACATCGATTTGAATATGCATACATACACCATATACCTTACCCCTTGAAGGAGTGATCTCTTAGGCTTAGTTATAGGGATGCTATTTATCACCCTCATTATGGTTAGGAGGAATAGTCTCAATACTATTGCCATAATATTGGCAAATATATGTTTGAATTTTATATTTATTATGATCATTCTCTAATTTGGTTTTTTTGAAGTGATTAGATTTTTAACCCCTTATAAATTTAATTGATTAAGTTAGGCATGAAACATAAAAATCAAAAACTACCATTATGTACTATAAAATGAAGTAACTAAGATGTATCCATATTGAACATGATTTTATAGCAATTTGTGATAAGTAACAAAAATAATAATAAAACCCTAGTTGATATAGGGTTTGGAGTTTAAAGATAAATTTTACCAAATGTTTGACCCTAAAGTGGATGTGGATCCTAATTTCATAGATAAGGTTAAGAATATACAGATGAAAATGCACAAGGGTGATAATCATATCTACAATAGGCCAATTAAATACTAAACTTAGATACAACATATATTGAATTTATTAAAATTAGATAGGCTAAAAATAAAAAGTGTAACTATGATAGACATGGAAATAATATACTTAGTTGGTGATAATGTTAACTTGGTTTTGGATCTACAAAAGGTAGGAAGTAGACTAGAAGAGGATTCTAGAACAATCATTAAATTATATATTGAGTGACTTTGGAGCTATGGACACTAGTGTCAACCTTGGATGTTAGTATTAATGTTGTTATCTAGACTAGATGGAATACCTACTAGAAAAGGATGTGACCAATTGGATGATTTTTTTCTTCACCTTTGCTCTAGTGCATTTATATTTAGATCATGTATTATTGCTCCTCATGAAATGGCAAAACCCTAGTTCTTCATATTCATAATGACCTTGGGGAAAATGGTTTAGTGGGATCATGGTGTAAATTTAACCCTAAGTACCCCTCTATCATTAGGTGTTGCCTACATAACCACTAATTCAAAAAATGGAATTAGACTAATTTAGTTCTCCCATAATGTGTTGGCTTGTGTGTGTACAAGGGTGAAATGTGTGGAAACCAAGTACAATAGTGACCTAGCTTGTAACTTGGAAAAATAGGATCTTGGGTTGCTCCTTCAATAATTCATACCTATAGATGTGTAGTCCCTATGATTGATATGGAAATAAGAATAAATAGTGAATATTTTCTCCTTTTAATTCTCTTTTGTAAGAATTTTAGGTGAGGAATGAATGAGGAGTGATTGTGAATATATACCACTCTTATGAGGAAATATCTTGAATTAATTCACTTAGGCTACTAATTAGGATACGTGTCATTGTAAAATTATATGAATTTAGGGAATTGGATACCTACATCAAGGTATGACACTAGCATCATCATAGGGGTATGAGATTCATGCTTGTGTCTTGATAATTGAAAATAGGTAAAAACTCAAAACTTGTAGGGGCATAAGATAAGCATATTTTAAGCATTATGCACAAGATAGAAGGTCTAGGTTATCAACATAAGATTTTTAAAACCAAGAGATAAATCCAAGGGACATAAGATAGAGTAAATTCAAGACTTATAAAAGTGGAAAAAGTTCATAACTTAAAGGAATAGCCAAGGTTTGAGTTTGTCAAGTGTAAAAGACTAAGGTGCTATATAATTCATAAATATCATCTACATGAACACATAGAAGACACATTAGATAGTGAATGAATGTTAAATACATAATATGCTTAAATATTAGTAAAGGTACACTAAACACTTTAATAAACACATAAAAAATGTTTACGACACACCATGTACTAGGAAAACATACCAAACACACTAGAGAGATATTAAGAATGATATAATAAATTCATCTATGTGATCGAGCAAAATAAACATGAGACCTAGCTATAGAAAACATAAAAATAACTAGAAAATAACATTAAATAAGAAATCAACTAGTATATATGGCTCCATGTGATAACATAGTGGCCAAAAACATAGCGGTAAAAACATAGTATGACAAAAATGTAGTATGAAAAAACATCACAAGGATAAAATGTAGCAAGGATAAAATGCATAAATATTGTTAATGTCACAAAAATATAGAGAGGAACATAATTTATATATTTTAGTGATTATTACATTATTTATTTATTATCTAGTTCATTTTGGTGATAGTAGTTAACATTTCATGGTGAAAAAGTAATACACCAAATTTACAATCAAAATAATAGACGAAAATGTTATTTCATGAGTTTTGACCTTTAGTTGAAAGTTGTGTCATATTCTATGTGAACACATCCTTTTCTATATTTTGTTCCTATGATGTTTTATCCTTGCTACATTTTATCCTCATTACATTTTTTACGCTATAATTTTAACTGCTACATTTTTTATGGATACACACACACACACACACACATACACACACACACACACACACACACACACACACACACACACACACACACACACACACACACACACACACACACACACACACACACACACACACACACACACACACACACACACACACACACACACACACACACACACACACACACACACACACCAAAAAATATAATTCATGTCTAGTATATGAAATCTCACAATTATAGTGTGATAAAATGGTTTTAGATCAAAAATGCAATAGATTAAATTATAAACAATGTGTAATTTAGATTGGAACAAATTTACCCAAATAAAAATTAAAATAAACTTAATTGGAGTAAAAGATTATACTAGAAAAAATTAAATTGACAAAGAAAGGGTGTTAAATATTATTTTTTCAAATATGTAGTTTTTTAGGCTAAAAAAGGTAGAAATAGGTTCAATAATCACTACACACAAAACCCAAATAGTTTAGAATAACCTAATAATTTTGAAAATTTGAAAAAGAGTGGACACTACACCCTTAGCATGACTAGTTTCATATTTTAAAAGTGTACACTCCTATAAATTATTCCCTTTCCCAAAATAAAATTTACAACACTTATCCTTTACTCTTAGGCTCCAAAAACCTTGCTTTAGCCTATCAAAATTCACTATGCATCATCCTAAAATATTTATCATTTATTGAAACCCTAATAGGTTCTCAAAACCTTGTGAGACCTTGAAAATGTAGCTTTCAATTAAGGGGGTTTCTTTAGTTTTACTCCCATTATTTGAAAATTTTCAAAATAACACTATATACAATTCAATATGAAAATGTGTTAGGTAAGCTCTAATCCTTATATGATCTTTCACTACGTAAATAATTAGAAATGGTGCAATATGAAGAGTTGAAATAAAAATATTCCTAAAACACTTCAATTTTATGCTCTAATAGTTATGCTTATCACCTTTGAAATTTTTTTCAACTAATTATTTCATTCACTTGTGTTTTTATTTTCCCATTCTTTGATCTAGGGCCTAGGAGGAGACTCAATGGACAACCTATTTAAACTAGTTTAAGAGGTTTATATGTGGAAGTGAATACTAAATGATAGAGAATATGAAAATTTAATCTGTTTAAATAACAAGTAAAATATGAAAAATATGAAAAACAATGTATAATTGTAATATCAAAGTTGTATTATGCTAATTTATGTAAAAATATGAGATATTATATGTCTATCATCAATATACTTCCTAAATCTATTATTATATGGTGTTTCTTATTATTATGATAACCTACAAAGAATGGAATTGTACATTATTATACAATGCAATAAGATGAACTATTGGTTGAATCACTACAATAGTTGAAAACAATTAGTTCATAACTAAAGAGTATGATAATGTAATTTAATACCATTACTCATGAGTTGTTAACTATAGTAATGACACTAAAATATTAGTGTGATAATGTGGGATTGGAACTTCAAGAAAAAAATTATCACATATATGTATAACCTACTGCCTAAGTAGTTGTCATTAGTGCAAGGATATATGTGTAACTACGATAATATTTATTTTGATATATTGATCTAGATCCTTCTAGATTAATCACACTCTTTGAAGAGAAATGGTACCCATTTCATGTAGTTTCAAAATAAAATGTGGAAATAAATTAGCAAATTTCACTTCTATAAACCATTTTCCTTGGGAAGGCACTTCAATTACTTTTATGATATCGAAGATAAGAATCTCTTCATGACATGTTTATTTGAACTAAAATTTAATTATTCAATCTAAATTTATCTATATCTATTGAATAATATCCATGGTATCTAAAGCATCCAATGGGAATGGAAATTAATGGCATAGGAGTTCTATGTTGACTACTAGATGTAACCTAATATAATTTAGAAGATTAAGATCAAAGGTGATATCTCATAATTATTTGGTGATATTTTAGAGCCCATAACTAAGTAGATGAAGCTTGGTTTAATTTATTATCAGTATTTCCTTTTTTAGGTGTTTCCATACTCGATCACCAACCTAAAAGGTATGTAGTTTTCAGTTCTTACTATGACACTAGTATTTTGCATTTACTTGTTACAAAATGGTTTTCACTTGAAATTTAAGGATATAAATGTGATAAATGAATTGAAAAAAATTATTAATTAAATTTTTAGTTGAAGGAGTTGAAATTATTAATGGAAAAACATGATAATCTATTTAAATGGGTGACAAAAGTTAGAAACCCAAAAAAATAAAAAAGGGTTGTTCAGTAGATCTGTGCATAGATATGTTTTAGTTTTATTGAATGAAAGGAATTATTTCATCCCAAGTGTGTTGCTAAATATAATTGTGCACTATTAAAAGGTGCATTATAATCATATTTACCACTTGTTTATCCATCAATATGTGTATGAAAGGTGGTGGATTTATTCAGCTTTATGTCTAGCATAGATAAAGTGCTTTCTAGAAATGAATTAAAAACATTGTGTCTCTATTGAAAATATATTTTATGTGATTAAAAAGTGGATATATACATGTTTAAGGTAAAATTTATTTATTTATAGAGCTGATACTACTTTTTATAAGTTATGAGAATTGACATCTTTGAGAATCTATCAACTAATACATAAACAAAATCATTACCATGTTTAGTAGTAGGGTATACTGAGATAAATTACATGGAAATAGATTCCTATGGTCTATTTATAATATATAGGTGTGTACAAACCTTGAATTTCATTAAATAAATTGGTAATTTTCACATTTTATACATGACTTGATATGTTTAGATACATCAAACCTAAGATGTATCCAAAATTATTAATTTTGCAACACTACAAGAGTATTTTAAATTATAAAATGTCCTAAAGCCTTATAAAAATGAGCCTCCCATTTTATTTTATGTCTCTCTACCTCATTTAAAATGCACAAGTGTCCAAGATGATATATAATTCCATCCTATAGGTAGAAATCTAGAAATGAATTATAACAAAGAAATTTTTTATAGATATCTAAAAAAATTATCAAATGGATACTATTCTAACATTTTTGGACTTCAATTCCACATGCATCAAAATGAGATATTGAACTAGAATATGGCTTAGACAATCTTTGAATCTATTTGAACTTCCATTCGTATGCTTGATGTTCAAATGGAAATGTTAAAGATAAGAAGACCAATTTTTATTTTGCTCTTATTACAACTTATTCTATTCTAAAA
This sequence comes from Torreya grandis, assembly GCA_037957365.1. Classification (NCBI taxonomy): domain Eukaryota; kingdom Viridiplantae; phylum Streptophyta; class Pinopsida; order Cupressales; family Taxaceae; genus Torreya; species Torreya grandis. Next base: position 3,514,673 of record JARHVA010000611.1, on the reverse strand, counting down.
GAGCTAAAGTGGCTTGTGATTTGTTGGGATCATATTTTCATTTCCCAAGATAATTGTTTTCTAATTCTCACATTCTTTAATAATAGCTTAAATGTCATGATTATATGTTGGGTAGTTTATTACTTGGGTAGTGAACATTTTATTATGGTAAGCAACTAGATGACCATGTTGAGTGAGGATTGATCCAAGTTAAAATTCAAAGGCATATGTCTCAAGTTCAAAAGGTTTTTGAATGTATATTAAATAAATTAATGGTGTAAAATAAATTTTGTGTTTTAATTCTTTAAATGATTTCTATTGTATAGTATTTTAGATTAACTTTACTTTAGCACCACTTTGAGTAACTTGGTGTAGAGGATAAATCACATGATATAAATTAAATACAAATATCATGTATAAAGTTTCCAATTATATAAATTTAAAAAACTTTGTGATATTATTTGGATGTGACCATTTTTGGATGACTCAAATCTTGGCTAGGTCTACATAGACTCCTTGTGAATTTATAATGTATCATAAATACTATATTTTTGGTATGTAAAATGAACATTTATCCATATTTTCATATAGCTTATGTTTCCAAAAAGTGTCAATCACTTGAATTATATATCATAGATGTTCATATCATGTTTTTCTAAATATTAGAATGTCATCGAGGTAGACTACAAAAAATGAAGTTATGAATAGCTTGAGAATGTAATTAATCATATACATGAATGTAGTTGATCCATTGGTAAAACTAAAGGGCATGAATAACCATTTGAACAAACCTTATTTGGCCTTGAAGGTTGTCTTCCATGCATCTATAGGATCAATAGGAATTTGATGATGATCAAACATAAGATCAATTTTAGTGACGTATTTTTCACTATGGAGCTAGTTTAGAAGATCCTCAATCCTTGGAAGAGGATACACATTTTTCACTATGATCTTGTTGAGTGCTTGCTAATCTATGCAAAACCTCTATGTGCCATTTTTTTTTGGCATAAACATAGTTGGGTTGCCATAAGATGATGAGTTAGGCCTAATATGTCCCTTATCCACTATTGCATGGATATACCACTTTATTTATTCATTATCTAGAAAGGATTTGTATTATAAAGAAGCATTAGGTATAAGTAGTCTACAGATCAAATCAATAGTGTGCTTCATTACACAATGTGTAGGAACTTCTTTTGATAGCTAAAATATGTCATTATATTATTCCAACTTGAGCTTTAAATTTATTACTTCTGTTGTGACTACTAAGTTAACTATATTATAAATGTGTGCCACAAGGAATTTATTTAATCAATATATTACCATCAAATTTTAAAAAAAAAAACTATATGTGACTAGCTTCTTACATTGCTTATTGTTAATGATTCATAGCATTGAAACTAATTTTGGTTTGTAGTATCTCATATCATCAATATATATGACAATATTCCTAGGATTTACCTCATTGATTACATGTCAATGGTAAAATTATGATTGCAAAAGTAAATTGGAGTAGCATAATAAAATATTGTAACTTGAAAAGACTTGGTGTTTTATAGTACTTGACACTGCAAAGTGACACACTTCCCAAATCCTATATTAAACAACCCAATGGATTATTGGAATTTTAATCCATGAAATAATTCAAGATAAATTAGGTTATTATAAATTATATATTCAATAATTAATTTTATTGGTAGGGCACCAATCCACATTTGAGAATGGAACTATATTTTTGCTTCAACTATTTATATAAGGGTACTAGAGATGTTTGTTATACACACCATGGAACTAAGATTAGTATCCATGATAATCCAATGATGAGGTCATTATACCTATGGATTAAATATATGTAAGTAGAGTTTTCCTAGCACAACATTCTTCATTGGAATGACTACTAGAGTTGTGACTTAAACACTATTTACTAGTTTTAGAGTCCTTATTCTGATCATTTGACAACTTCCACTTCTCTTTTAAAGGGTGTTTTTAATTATTCCATGATGTGGAATGCTTATAAGATTTATATTTTTTTGTTTTGAGACTTTAAGTCTTATATCTTAGTCTTGGTATTGGCCTTGGATTTAAACATTCAAGAAAATCTACATGTTTCTCTAATTGAATTATTTGTATATATCCAAGTTTGACTAGATATGAGGTCTCAAGTCTAAAATATAATTTAAAACAATATTTTTCTCTAAATTTTAGATCTCAACCTTAGACACTAGATCATGAAAGGCATCTATTTATTTCTACATAGACTACTCTTTGCCTTGGCGTAACTGAGATAAATTTATGTACTAGTTATCATACTTTCAACTAGGATATAGGTTACTTTGGGTGATTCTACAAACCCATTCCATGTGTCTAAATGTGTCTAAATTAACTTCATATTCATGTTAAGTTTAGTAATTTTACCACATTTTCATTATTGATAGATAAACTTTCACAACAGTGAATGTAATATTTTCTTTGATAAGATATTTATCTAGTGTATCTTCATCTATTTTTACTTAAACCATAGGGATGTATAGATTTATTTGTACCTTATATGGAGATTCTCCAAATGGTCATTGAGAATGAGAAGTTTTTAGAGGAGTTTATTTATTGATAAGTATATAGAAGCGGTCAATGATAATTTCTAGATTAAGTGCATGAAATTCTTCCAAATCTTCACATTGTCTTCCCAATGCATCATCTATCATTTTCTAGAACATTTATGAGGTTGGAATCATTGAATATTTATATCCTATTTAAGGATATGAATGAAGGTATAATGAATCATCATGATTATTTATCCTTATCTTCTTATAATCAAACCTCGTATGAGTGAGCATACAAATAATGATGAAAGGTAGAAACATCATGATATATCTCAAAGATGATATGAAGTGTGTATTCTCTAATACCACTAACCTAGGGAAGAGACCCATTAGACAACATATTTAAAATATTTTAATAGATTTATATGAATATGTGAATGCTAAATGACATATAATATGAAAGTTCAATACATTAAAAGAAAAATTAAAATAAGAAAAAGATGAAAACCAATGTAAAATTATAATAACAAAATTGGATTACGATAAGTTATTTAAAAATATGGGAGATCATGTGTCTTATGTAAATATACTTCCTAAATCTATTCTTATATAGTGTTGTTAATTAATATGCTGACATACAAATAATGGAAGTGTACATTATTATATAGTTTAATAATATGAAGCATTCATTGAATCATTACAATAGTTGGAAACAAACACTTCATAGTTGAAGATTGTGGTGACATCACTAAATACCACTATAAATGAATTGTTAGATACATTAATGAAACTATAAGAATTATTTGGTAACATAGGAGTGGAACTATAAGTAATAAATTATAACATATGTGCATAACCTACTTTTGAAGTTGTTTAAATTAGTGTAATGTTAGTTATGAAACTATGTTAATGCTTAGTTTGATCTAGTGACTAGATCCACCTGGATCATTCCTTATCCTATAATGATTCAATCATGGTTAAGGGTCTATTAAATTACAATGTTAGACCATGTAAATTGGACTTACACTCATAATGGACACACTTTCTCATTAAACATACTTAGAGATTAAAATAACACCATGCTCTTTATTAAATTCATATGATAATGATAAAAATGCTACACAACACTCACACTCTCACTCACTTTCCTTACAGCATTTTTGTAAATATTACATGAAGAAGGTGTATACATATAATATTTTCAAACTTTAACTAATTACTAACAATTTGTATCTTGTAAGAACCTATCAAGTCTCAATATCTTTGAGTGCATGCCTTAAGGGGTGTACTAGGAAAGGGGTGGATAAACCATTGGTGCTTCATAAGATTATTGTCTCTTTTTTCCACTTTCCATCTACACACTTGTCTCTTAAAACCATTTAATCTAAGCTAATTCTTGTTAGTCCTACCTCCTCTAGTCTGTTTCCTCTTTTTATCCTCTTTTTCATACCTTAACACCCTTTTGGATAGTCAACTGTATTGATTCAATTAGGTTGACCCAATATAGTTTAGGGTTATTTTTCACTTTTTTGGCTTGTTATCCTTTCAACCAACCTAGCTCAGACCTAGTGATTTGTCCCCAAAAACACATTAGGTCAATTGGGTCAACCTTGTACAAATGACATTCCTAAGATGATTTAGGGAAAGATACACCTATATATACAAGTTCATTTCCCACCATTTTATAAGAGATTACAAAGAAGTTTGAGTGAACATCATCTTATTCACCATTCTACTTGAGGAATAAATCTTAAGGTTACATACTTTATTTAGAGATACAAATTTTATCTTATGGAGAAGTCTTTTAGATATTTAGATAGGTTGTATATCCTAGAGCTGATTTATCTTAGCTATCCTTACATACCATAACAATCTCTTGCAAAACACCTCAGCCAAAGGAGATAATGAGGCTTGATGGGTTCATCTTCAAAGGTAAGTATTTCAAACTTTATTTCTCTTTTATAAGAGTAGATAGATAATGAATTTGTATTCTTCTCCAATGTATTAAGATTATGTATACATTAACATGAGTATATGTATTTTAATACATGTTTAGTTTAGTTTGTTTTATTGTTTCTAACCCCCACTTTGTACCACAAGATTTGGTGTATACTAGATTAAATTTACTTTTTTATCATTAGAATGAGTGAAATCTTTTAAACCATGGGACTCCATTAGGGTTGTTGTGTGATTGTGTTAGACTGTAGGCTTTGGAACCCTTCTTAGCATGATATATTAAGACAAGTGATCCCCTAATATAGTCTAATAAATCCCCATATTGGTCACACTCCTACTTAACAAGTGTATCCCCAATCAAAAGTGTAGGTATGCTCTATCTTCTCTGAGCCATGATTGATTTATAGACATGATGAATTTTTGATTGCATATATTCTGGTGAACTTGACACGAAACTAACCCTTGTAGGATTTATTTCACTTTTCCATTCTTTTATTCATTCTTTTGATCATCATTTTTATCATATATTTTGACATACTAGATCAATTTTGTTGACCCATCTATTTTTATTTGTGTATAAGTTTCTAAGAATAGGCAACTTGAATGATCTAGTCAACCTAGTATAGGTTTTTACCTTTTTATACACCTAGTTGAAACTATTAGGTTGACCTAGTTGACCCCTTATAGTTTCAACACTTTTTTAGTAGGTTCTTGTATAGCTTGGTCAATTTTGTTGACCCAGTTTTTAGGTTTCTCAAGCATACTTCAAGGTTCTTCATCAATAATATTCCTTCATTGCATCTCTAATCCACTAAGGTTCCTTTTTACCTCTCTATTAATTTCTTTTCTATCTTTCCTTTCATAGTTTATAGTCTTTAAAACTATCCTTTCATAGTCAACTGGATCGACACTATCGACCTAATTTTGTGTTCTGTGTGTTGTATGAAATAATTGGATCAACACTACTAACCCAGTTCATTTAAAAACTTTGCTTCTACAGTATAAGTTTAACCATGTTCTATATTTTATGCATATAATGTCAACACTATACCTTATTCTAAGTTGGAGTTAGCCTCATATCTATTCATAATTATTTCATACCTTTCTTTTCCTATTACTTGCATGTTTAGAATAGTACACATAGTCTAATTAGGGTATTTTTAATTAAGCACTTAGTTTCACTATTTCTATTTTATGCACACATCACCAAATTATAAAAACATAAATAATCACTTTAACATTTATCTACCCTAGGCCAACCTACTTGAACTTCATCACTAAGGGGGAAGTCAACTTGATGCTCTATTCAAGTATAAAGTGTGGTTAATGGTATATTCTGGCTAAGAAACTAACACCCTTATCATTTTGGTGTGTGAAGTGAGGGGGTAGACCCTAATACCAAGCTTGTATCATTGCCACTATAGTCCCTTTTAGCCTAAAATACTTGAAACCATCCTTAGATTGTTATTCAATACCTTGATTATAACCAACTTTTAATCACATTTAAAATCATATCTTAATAATCTAATTAACAATCAAGTTGACCAATTAGTTAGCTTTACTTCTTAAGTTATTTTATTGATCTTTATTTAATTATGTGTGCAAAATATTGCATTATCCATCATTAGTGCAAGATCTATTATAATGAGTCAATTGATCCTAACTTTCAACTCAAGACATTTGAAAATCTTTACAAAGATTAGGTCAAACTAAACACCTTAGCTGCTACCAAGCTCCTAGCCAAAACTCTCACGAGTGATGCCTTGGATTGGTATAATCAATGTAGAGCTCATTTCATTTCTAGTTTTGATGACTTAGTAAATTCTTTAGTTCAAGAATTCCAAAATAATTATCTTCCTAAAAACACTTTAGCCTATTTCATTAACTACAAACAACATGAGAATGAAAATTCCCAAGCCTTTATCAAGAGATGGAAGACTTTGTCAAAAAAATGTGAACATAACATGGTAGATGACAATCTTTTTCATCTCTTTACAAATTCTCTCTTTCCTAAACTTCAATATTAAGTCTACACTCTCCACATACCTTGGAGGAGGCTATCCACCAAGCTAAATTACAAGATTTCCTAATGCATCAATTTGGTCCACCCCTACCTTTTATAGGTCCTCATCTATTACTTAAGAAAAAAAACCAAAATATCAACAATGATGGTGTTACCTATTCTTATGAAACCATTCACAATGTTCAAGTTGTCATTCCTAACCCTTCTTCAGAACCATCTCCTTCTTCTCAACAATATACTAATCCTCATTTTTCTTCACCAAATAACATCAATGTTCACAAACATCTATCTTTAGTTGAATTTCTTAAGCATTTACCCAGGCCTCTTCCATGAGAACTTGACCCTACCCATCCTATGAAATCTTGGTATGATCCTAACAATTTTTGTTGGTTTCACACTAATTTGGGTTCATTCTCATGAGACTTATAGACAACTTCATAATTTAGCTATGGATTTTCTTCTTAGACCTAATTCTGATCATGATTATATTATTCATAAGCATCAATAAGCCTATGATATTAATTTCAAGGAATATTAATCAAATGACAAAACTCAAGCCTTAAATCAATAAAATGATCATTTGGATATCTATAAAGATCCTTTACCTAATCATTGACCTATCCAAAAAAATCAAGGCAAGCCCACCCCTTCCACCAATAACATAGAAAGTCTTGTTGAACTAACTTCCAAAGAGAATGTGGTTATCATGACTAATATGCAAAGGGTGGTGGATTTCATTGATTCATAAACTATCTTCACTCCTCCTTCCCATAATACATATCGTGTTATCCAAAAAAATCAAGACAAGCCCACCCCTTACACCAATAACATAGAAAGTCTTGTTGAACCAAGTTCCAAAGAGAATGTGGTTAACATGACTAATATTCAAAGGGTGGTGGATCTCATTGATTCATAACCTATCTACACTCCTCCTTCCCATAAGATATATCATGTTATCCAAGATTCTTCTCCAACGCATTTAAATGATTTGGGGCAAGAAGATCTTATCACTTTTGACAATCCAATTTTTAATTATCTATTAGATAACACATCCCATTATATTTATACCACTCTTTGATCACCTTCTAATGCTAATGATAATCAAACTTATACTAACACTTCTTATTCTCCTTCTTAAAATCAACTTGAACCAACTAATTCATCATCTCAACATGATTTACCATGTTGTTATAAACATTCTTTGGCTCCTCCTTTTGAGGACCTCTTTAACCATTACACACTTATGAGTGGGATCCCATTGTAGAGCTCACTAATATCCCATTCCAGATTCCATTTTTTGAGCTTATGAGGACTTCCCCATGTCATAAAAGTTGCCTCATGAAACCCTTATTTGAGATGAATGTCCTTCATCCTCCCCTAGTAGGATGGGAAGTAACTTTATCCAATTTTGAAGATAGTATTTTACAATAATATGAATATATATCTATCAATGTTGATGAAACTATAGACACTTATCTTTCTCTATGATTTCCTATCACATATATGATTCTCAACAAGATTTTACTTCATGCTAATGATCCTCCCTTATTTATTAGCATCCAAATTAATGATATCAAAGTCAAGAATGCATTGATTGATGAGGGTTTTGGCACCTATGTCACTTCTCTTAATTTCATCAAGACTCTTGGATATTTTGAATGCAATCTTGAGTCTACATGTATCGCATGCCAAGGATACAATAGAAGGCAAATGCCTCCTCTAGGTTGCATGTGGCTTCTCATTACCATCCTACCTATCACTATCCATGTGAAGGTGATGATCTTTAACTTCCCCCTTTCTTATAACATCTAGCTTGGTAGTTCATGGAATCATTAAATGAGAGATATCACTTTTTCTTTCCAATGCATTAAATTCCCTCATAATAGATCAATTTAAAAGATTCAAGGTGACACTAACCCTTCAAATTTTAAAAAATTACAATATCATGGTGACTTCAATATTCCTATTCTTGAGCCTTGGCCAAGTGTTTCATTTCATGAATCATAATGGCTCAACTTTCCTATTAATTCAACCCATAGTTATAATGGGCATCCTAAGCTCATTGGTAACATTCCTCTTAACCTTTTAGATTCTAATGATGATGAGCCTGATGAGATTAAATTAAAGATCAAAAATTCCAATCTCTTACCTCATCTCATCTTGTAGATTCCTTCTTCCTTACAACATCATTCTTGTAACCCTCCTTATGATGACATTCCCATAGTCTTGACTAGGACTAGGCATTCTATTCACCATGCTTCATCAGATGACAAGGTTATCCCTACCTATGTCATTGATCTTCATACCCCAGATTATGATGATGGATATTCCTTATATGATCCATTTTAGGTGGTCTTGTCTAGGCCCATGATGCTGAGATTGTTTATTATCATTCTTCTTTACTTGAGTATTTTTTTGCATCTCGTCATTTTCCTTCACTTATAGTTCCTATCTCTACATTTTCCCCCTTTATCATAGGGTATAGATGGTGATGACACCTCCAATTTTTGAGGATCTATGTAGGACTATGCCTATGGATTGTGTTATCATTAGGCCTTACCATTTTCTTAAGTACCTTGACCCTCATATCTAGTTTACCCCTAAGGTTAGTGAAACTCTCCTTAAACCTTCTATAGATCCTGCTCCTCCCTTAGTAGATCCTACTATAGTTGAGCATCTTCCTACTTTTGATATAGTTAATCTTATTTATGATCCTACTATTTCTGAGCCTACCCCTACTTCTAATGCTATTGCTCTTTCCATTGAGTCTAGCTCTATTCTTTCCTCATCATCACCCTCCTTTGGTGATGGTTTTCTTCCTTTACCTAAGATGGATCCTCTACCAACCAAATAGGCTGATGACTATTTTTCAACTTCTTCAACTCTTGCTTTACCTCCTTCCATGAGTAATTCTACTAAAACCACTCACAAGAATATATGTTGCTTCCATGAAAGAAATAACTATTCTTCTACTCATTATCTCAAGTTGTGGTAATATCTTGATACCTTGCATCATTTTCCCCTGTCATCAGACAAAGCCATACCTCCCCCAAAGGTACTTCCTAAATATTTTCCAAAGTATGGTGAGGTATATTTTCTATGGTATCTCTATGGAACCCATCATATTAATCATTATTGCATCCTATAATAACATCTCAAAGATCACCTTATAGCCATTCTCAAACCTTTTACCACTCTTTCCAAAAGTTTTTCTTGCAATAAGGCTCCTATTTCTTCTCTTATTCTTCCACCTCTAGTGGTACCTTCACCACCTTTTATGCTACCACCTATGATCCCTTCACCTATGAGCCTTCCCTCACCTATGGATCCTTCTCCACCCATGAGTCCTTCACCTATGGATCCTTATCCATCGGTGATTCCTTCTCCTCTCATAGATCCTACTCCCATGCATTCTCCTGACCAACCTTTGCCTAAATTTCATCCTCAGAATGATCCTTTGAGTATTCCTACTTTTTTAGTTGAGGAGATTAGAAAAGAATTATTTTCCTAGTATTCATTGAAGATTGATGAAACTTTAGTAACAGTGTGTATCTAGCTTCATAGAGACTTATCTAATGTATTGGATAATGTGTGTGGATAGATCTATTAGTATTTATGAGTACATGCATGGTGAATTCAAATTTATATTATATTGGATGTGTGTTCCAATCTTATTTCTATTTATTATATCATTTGACACTATGTCAAATTTTTTCTTATCTTATATCATGATTTCTTACTTTTTATACGATATCTTACTTATCTTTTATATTTTGCATATGATTGTCTTTTCTTTATCATTGATTTCGTTTCCCTTTTCCCTAGAGTTTTTCTTAAAACTCTCTTTCTTGTATCTTTATTATTTTTTGGCTTTCTTATCCTTAATTTTCATAGATAATTTATCATGGTGATTTGGTTATACTTACCCTATTACCCTTGGTTATTATCTCCCTTTACCATGTGATTAGTTAGAAAAGAATCTATCTCATTACTATCTCATTTTTATCAATTTACTTTGGATCTCATTTTTTCCTTATTCCTTTTTTTGCAAATTAAACACATACACGGTTGAAACTTGAGATCACATGTTAGTTCATTATCAAGCCTAATTGTCCTAGTCAGTCTTTGTCTTTGGTTACTTAGCTTCCTTTAGCCTTAGCCTACAAATCATTCATGTGTATCAATATCTCTCTCATGATTGGTCATTCCAAATATGTATGGAGGAGGAATCTTAAAAATCCTTTAAAATAATGTTAAAATCCAAATCATTTAAACAAAAGGCAATGATATGAAAAGGCAAAATTATTATTAAAAGTCTAATCACACTAAAAGACATGATAAAAAGCACATCTATTTCTTCTAGTTGAATTTCAAACTCCATAGTTGGCCTCACAATGGAACTAAGGTCTTTTGGGGTGTGGTAGGCTAGTAGACTATAAGAGGATAACAAAAAAATCTTTTAGTGCTACCTACTTTCTCATGCAAGTAACTAATCTTCATAGTAGACCAATGGCTTTGTAAAGGGTCCTAAAGAGTATAGAACATTCCATGGGAAGGTAGGTCCATTTTAATTTTCTTTGTACTATCATACCTTCATGATTTGATCTTAGTAGCATGCTTATTTACCTACAAAGCTTTATGTCTATAGTGAACAAGTTTATTTTGTACATAGATAACCACTAGTCACTTAATGTCTTCTCATGTCCTTAGTATTCCTCTTGCTTCCTAAGGTCTTCTCATTAGATGCTTAAGTCTTGATTTTTACACTCCATTTTTCACTCCTTATCTCCCTTATATTTCCTCTTTAGAAATATTCTCTTGTCTACTGATCACTCCCCTTGGGATTTCATTTATGAGTTCCTTCGTAAGACCATAGATAGGACCCAAACATCCTCACAAATTACCATCCTTTCCTTCCTATTACCTAGATCCTTGATTCCTTGATTTTACTATTTATTCCACCCTAGTGGTGTTTTCTTTATTGAGTTGTAATGTAAGACCATGGATAGGACCCATCCCTCCTCATAAAATTTTACAATACCCAAGTCACCATCCAAATTACATGTGTCAAATTTGAGATAAGATTCAATTGATTATGAAGTTACAAGTCATTTTGCATGCTTCCCATATTAATTTAGTATGTTTTATGCTTACTTAATTTTTCTTTCACCTTTTTATCTTTTTATTTTCTGAGTACATGTAAGATTTCAACCATTTCTTAAAAAAATTATACTTCTTAGCTTGAATTAGTGTGATCAATTTAAGATCAATATTTTAAAATTTTGTTTTTCTTTCATACTTCCCCATATGATTTAATATGATTGGTTGACTTAATTAAATTTTTTATTACCATTTATGCTGTTTTACATACCTTCCATTTTTTTACTTTGTTTGTCATACTTCCTAACATGATATTATTATGGTTTTACTTATTTTAATTTGGTACAAAAATCTTTCACATTGGTTTAAAAACAAATTTATTTTTACCATCTTATTTTTCCATCTCTTATTTCTTTATACTTAATCATTTATTGTTATTACACATTTCCTAGCTTGAAATAGTGTGTAGTACATTTTACTAATTGATTATAATTTTCCAAGTCCTTTTTTCCTATTTATTTTTAACCATGCATGTGTCTTTCATAATGCTAGAAAAGAAACTACATCTCATATATTTCCTATAGCATATACAACAAAGCTAAATACATGTGCTAGAAAGAAATATATCCTAAGAATCCATAGCCTCAAAAATAATAAACAACTAGAATCAACCATGATGATAATATACACATCCAAAAATAATATATCAAAATGATATATATATATAGAGAGAGAGAGAGAGTTTGATATAAAAATGCAACCATATACAATGCCCTAGATCTATGGTTAGGTCCCATCCTATCTATCTCATCCCCTAGCCATATTGCCTATTAAGGCCTCGATCTAACTCCTCTAAATAGTACATTTTAAGGAGGTTATCTGAGATATCAATCCCTCTACCTGTCCCTATAGGTGTGTTACCCACATCTTTGACTTTACTAGCTGGGTCTGGATCTCTATCATCTATGATACTATATCTAGATGCTCATCTCTCTCATCTACTAGGTCCTACCATACCTATAGTTCCCTTATACTCATCATTTTTGGTGGTTACATCTTATCTCTCTACACTCGTATTTACCTCACTACCTCTCCAACTAATCTAAACCAACTCACTTGAGTTGGGGTAGATGTTACACTCAGATCCTCTAGTGTCATGGGGTCATATGTTTATAGAGTATCATCTAGGACATCATAGATTGTTCCCCTCACTAGTGACCCCAATCTCTCCTCCTTATCCTCACCTATACCTATAAAATCACATAAGATGGATATTATATCACTATTATATCTCATAATATCTCTCTTTCTTCCAAACAAAATTGAAGTAATAATTTAACCATTTTTTTAACCTATTTATGTCTTGACTACTATGGTCTCTCCATCTACATGATCATGCAAAATAGTCTCCCTATTTGCATGACCTCCTAACACCTCCTCTATAAGCCACCTCTTTATCTCAAACTCAACAATCATGGCTCATGTCAATCTCAAGCTATGTTTGAGTGGTCTCTTTATCATATCTTCTAGCTCACCTATGGGTTCATCTAGGATATTAATAGTCTCCACACTCTCCTCTACCTCTTGCCTTTATACATCCCTATCTTCCTACTTAGCTCCTCATCATGCCTGATCAGTCTATGGTCACTCTCAATATGGCCTCAGTATTAGCCTCACTACTAGTGGCCTTATTCTTCTCCTACCCTATGGCTCCCTCACATGCTAAAATCACTACTTAGGCATCAATATTAGTTCCATCAGATAAGTTATTCCCATCCATCCTATCATTGATTCCACTAGATGTGGCTCTCTTCACTATAAATAATGTCTAATAACCTTTATCCTCTTTAATGCTATTGTAAATATGTATCAGATCACCCATGTAGTTGTTATATGATAGTATGGATGCCACATGATGTCTGCATATCTCACTAATTAAAATACTATCATGTGGGGGAAAACCCACACTACTTGGTCCTATCTCCATCTCTATACCTAAGGTAACCTGCCATCAATCACATGGGGCAACCCAATTGGTTGGTACATAAGAAACATATCATATATCTAAGATGTCAACAATATGATTAGTCCCATGGTCCTCTATCCTCTAAATATCATCTCATATATAGCATGTACTAGTTGGACCCAAATGATAGATCTTAGGTCATATAAAACTCACTCTTCTAAGATCATCCTACTCAAGGCTACCATGAATAGTGGTACCTTATCATCTAACTTGTGACATAGCACCTATTATGTCATAAGGCCTATCACAACCTTCTATATGTTTGAAATATATGATTTATATATATCAAATATACTCACTCTCTTATTTGGTAATATCATCTCTGAGCTTATAGCCCACATGGCTAAGGATATCCTCTCCTCTAGACTATCTGGTACCCCTATGGTCACTTGTGATCCTACTATAGGTAGCCCTAGGATGACATAGACATCCTCTAGTGTGATATCAAACTCTACTATATCCCCATCCACCTCCCATCTAAATATGTTAGTTAATCATTCCCAATAATTGAGGAACATGACTAATAAGTTAGCATTGAGGGGGATCCAAAACATCTATGCTATCCCACCTAGACCTATGGATCTTAGTCTATCCCTATCTCTATCTGATAACCTATCTAAAAATTCCATTAACCATTCCACATCTAAAAGTCTCCAAAATCTATGTCATCCTTATACCTAAGAAAAAATAAAGGATGTATCAATTCCCCCATGTTTGTATAGTCATAATACATTCTTTATACATTCTTCTTATATTTTTAAGAAAAAACAAGCCTAAAATTACTTTATTTTTTTCTCTTTAACTTAATTTTAGGCTTCTTAGTCCATCTTGATCTTACTTGGTCATCTCGAGTCATTCTAGCCCTCTTTTAGCCTTTTGCACACTTTTTATATCATTCTAGCCCTTTGGTCAAACTAGTTTGACCAAAATTTTCCTATATTTTTACTTGGTTGACTCAAAATTTTATTCAACCTCCTTATTTTCCCTTACTTAGTACCAAGTTACCATTATAGATATTTTGGACCACCTAGCAACTCTAAACTAGGCCTTTAGCCTATAGATTGTACAAGGTCAACCTATACCTACTAGGTCGACACTATGGATTCTACTTCTTTTCCAACCTAATGGGTCAACTAGGTTGACCCAATGCTTTTTTCCTACTGATCCCTTGCATTTTTCAAAAAAAATCTAATTTTATTTCTTTTTACCTAAACCTTCCAAACCCATTTCCCATTTTCCTATTTGTTACCCCTAGAATCTAATTTTGCCTCATTTTGACATCTTGATTTAAAATTTTTGGGAATAATGGTGTATTATTCCTAATTTAGTTAAAGGGTTTGAGTAGTAAAATTAGTAAATAAATATACAATAATTAAGCTATTAATTTTGATAATTTTATTGTAATTTGAACTTTAAAAAAAATAGTAATAAGGGAAAGAAAATAAGACTTAGCTAGAAACTGACTAATACAACTAACACAAAAGTTAGAATTCATTGTGCAAGACTAAGACACTATCATAAATTAGGATCCAATATTAATTTTATGATTGGATAAGAGCACCAAAAATATGACACCTTAAGCTCCTATGTTATAGTCCACTTTTGTCATTGTTGTCCACGAGACATGAGCTTTCTAGGTTTCATTTGCTATGTTTGTGAGACCTTGCTTGTGAAATTTCAACCACTGGATGTCTGTGAAACCCCTTGTAGAGATTATTTTATCTTCAAAACTTATAATTCATTATTTTTTGACTAATTTTGATAAATATGGGGGGTTAGTGTGTAATATTCATTGAAAGTGTATCCACACCCCTTGTGTGAGAATGCTACAAACATACCAATACTTTGAAGAGGGATCAAGCCATATGTAGTTATCCCACTTGATGTTATTTATGAAATAGTGTGTATGAATATGAAAATTTCTAAAACAAGTGTGCTTGAGGTGACTAGGGATTGGTGTAAGGATTTGGATAAGCTTGTAAGTTTATTAGTTGGCTGTATAAAGAGAATAGGGAAGATTGCCTGAGTAATATTGCTTGTATTCTTACTTTCTTAGTGATAATTTCAAACCCCATCTAAATTAAATTTGAATGTGATTTTATAGGGATATATTGGTCATGGGTTGAATATATTCACATTAGGCTGATAAGAAGGAGGATAGGAACTAAAAGGAAATGACTGTTTGGCCTCAAAATGTGATTGGATAATAGTGCTAGAAATGGGACACCCTAGGGTCCAATGATATAGTCCAAGTTGGGTTCCATATTCTTGTGCTAATGATACCTAGGGGGATGGATTTATCATGAAAAGAGGAGCCTAGTTCAGTTGGGATTAGGTTTGGAAGGCTACAAATGACTAGGAATTAATGAAAAGATGCCTATGAGGGTCAGAAAAGCAAGCAGGAGGGACCTATGGGATAAATGTCATAGGTCACACTCAAGTTACCAATTTTCACATTTTATGAACATATTTTCCCCCTTTTATTCTATTGATGAAATATATAAAAATACTAAGATAAAGGAAAAATAGAAAGTGCACCTAAACTTACTTGCAAGGGTGAAGCTCATAAAGTTGTTGTGATGTTAGGTGTGCATAAAGAGAGCACGTTGTGAAGTGCGAATTTGAAAGAGAAAACAAAAAGTAGATTAGTTCTTAAAATATACATTATATCTAAAATAATAATAATCAAAGCCAGGTGAGAGAGAGAGAGAGAGAGAGAGAGAGAGAGAGAGAGAGGAATAGAAAGGAATGAATACACCTCACCATGTATGTGAACCAATACAAAACTTGTTATGATGTTGAGTGATGTTGGATGATGCTGAGTAGTGCTAGATGATGTTGTACCAAGAGTAATATCATGAAAAGAGATGAGTTCTCAATTCCCCAAGAATTCAAAGGTTGGCCCTTTGGCTCCATCATCACCCACTAAGTGAAGCTATGTGATCATGAATGTGATAATCAATGTTTGGATTATGTGTCCAATCCCTTTGAGTAGGTGTATCAAGAATACAAAGGCTAGCTAATCCTTTGGCTCTATTATTTCCCCATGAAGTGAAGTTGTAAATTTATATTAGTATGAAATATGTGTCATATGAGATGGATCTTGAAGCCCATGAATTTACTATGATCTAACAATGTTGGTATGGATAGATGAATGTATGTTAGAAGCTAGGCCACTCTTGGCCACTCTAAAAGTTAGATATTAGGCTTATATGAAAGCCACTTTGAAACTGCTGCACTAGGCTTATATGAAAGCCACTTTGAAATGTGAAAGGCAAGCTTTGTATGAAAATCCACTCTCAAATTATGCCAACCACCTATAGATGGAGTAAGGCATGCAACTATTGCAAATTCTTGAGTAATATGTTGAACTCAAAAATAAAATAAAATAAATGTGCCATGCACATTGCCCCCAATCACTGGTGTTTAGAACATGGATTCTAATCTAGAATTTATACCAACTATTTTACCTAAAACTAGAAGTGAGAGCCATCATGCAATGCATGATTCTGCTTATATCTAGATTCACTGAGTAAAAGTGTACTCAAAACTATTGATTCTAAATTGGTCTAACTATGCAAAACTATATCTAAAACTACTTTTCTACCTACTTATATAAAGTCTAGTTTTTCTACTATTTGGATAGGAGAGTCAAAAATAAAACACCCTAGTGTCTGGTGTTGTTGTCCATGTTTGACATTATTGTCCTTTACTAAAACTAAAAACTATTCTAGAATTATCATTATTTTTTTGGGTTTGTTCTACCCGGTTTGACTTTTGATTACTATTCTGAGTATTCTAAAATTGATTTTTTGACTAGTAAGAGCTATAATCTCTATGACAAAACCCCTATTTTTCTCCCCATATTTTGAGGTTAGGAATGAAAACCTTGCAATGACTGCCCTTAGAAGAAAGAGCCATGTAAGTGTGTTATGCTATGAAATACATGATATAGCAATGATAATCAGTAAGATATCTCAAGATATATTATAGTTTGTAAAAGAGATTATTAGATCAATAGGGGTATGCTTAAATAGATATAATAATTTAATAGTATGTACAATGTACTAAATTAAAACTAGAATTGGAAGTCTAGTTAGTTGTTAGTTGGCAAGGAGGGATGGAGAATGATGTCCATCATGGCATCCAAGATAGCAAGATAATGCATGATATGGATCATGGAATTAAAAATAATGAGAATCAAACAAGTAATAATCACACATGGCAAGAATCAAGAAGTGTACAAGAGTGACCAAGGGTCCAAACAAACAAGGGACATGGGCATATTTCACTCAAACTAGAAAGTTAAGCATACAATGCATGTTCAAATGTCACATACACACATAATTAGAAACAAGCAAGGTTGGCATGAAATCCATAATCACATTGAAGAGTAAAAGAAAAGGACATTGGTAAATGTCCTAAAGCACACATAAAAATAGAAGCAAATGATAGTGGTAAATGTCTTAAGGCACATACAAGAGACAAAAATAGAACTGAGGAATGTAATCATTCTAGTTAAAGAATGTAAAAATTGGAAATACAATCACATTTAAGTAATCAAAGAAAAAATGTGAAAGTATGCAAGACATGGTAATACAAGACTAGGTATACGCTAAAAAATACACAAGTGTTATATACTAGTGAAATGTTGATAGAGTGATTTGTGTAATCTAGTATGTAATGTATATCAACATGATAATCTAGAGTGTGTGGTGTAGGAATGACATGATGTATATGGTGTAGTCATGTAAAACATGCCCCCAATAAATATGTATATTGATGTATATCTTGGTGTATAAGTAGGATACTCCCTTAATGGGTAGAGTGAAGCAATCAAGGATCTAGATGTCACTGCACACACTCAAAGAAGATCAAATGAAGCATGTTAATGTAGATAAATCAACAAACATTAGCATAGAATAGTAAATATAGGTCTATCATGATATTAGAAATATAAAGCATGGAATTTTCATAGAATCAAAATATTTTTGGTGTTTTTTTGAATTATTTGAATGTTTTTGGTATTTTTGATATTTTGAGATATGTATAATCAATCATAGGAAGACTATACATAATCAATTTAAAATAAGTTATGTATAGGAGATTGAGAGGAAATTTATACAAGTAAGCAAAATAAAATATGTATAAGTAAAACTAAGAAGAAATGATACTAACTAATGAGTCTCATGGGAGACTCCCTATCATGGTGTCATATATTAAAGAGAGGAATCATGCATGATCATGAAGCATGATGGAAATGTTAAGGTTTTAGATTTAAAAGCTATATATGTTTTAAATTCTCTAAAATATATGAAGTAGAAACCAAATGTGGGGTCCCCCTATAACTTTGAAAAGTGGATACAACTGTAGAGATCTTAGGGACCCATATGGTGGTAAGAGAAGCTCTCTAAACATTTGCTCTATGTGTAGAGGCATGAGACCTCAATGATACTACCCTAGGTGTGAACACTATATTTGGAAGCTATCTAGAATCCTAAAACCATCGCTACTCTAAAAGAGAACTCTATGGAAGTGTATGAACTCTCTATGTTGGTGATGGAGGCTCAACTTTGTTTGAATCTAAACTAGATGAAGAACTAAAACTCATGGAGAAACTAAAATTGGTGGTTGAACTAAAACTAGTGACTACAAAATAGTAGATGGATCTAATGTGGGGAGTGGTAACTCATATGGAACTCCACCAAATATAAGAAATTGATTAGTTTGAATGAATTTTATGCATCTATGAACTATAAAAGCTATTGCTTAAATTTTATGAATCTATGGTCAACCAGGTAACATATAAAAAACTTTTACACTGGGAACTATAGTAAATAGTGTGGAAACATGTGTTAGACCAACCTATAGAGGAAGTACAATCTCACCTAATGAACTCTATATCTGCCCACTAAATTCATTGATAACTATGTCCATTAAGGTAATATCATGCTCTGATTATCCCAAAAGCAAAAATAATGTCATAGTGTACATGTTCACATTGGATCCCCTATCTATGATAACACTATGAATAGGATGATTGTAAATGTAAGATATGATAAAGAGTGCATGATAATCTGAATCATCATCGACAATATCCTATTCTGAGAATGAGATGGAAAGTCTAGCTAAAACTCTAGAGTTGTATACATAAATCATGTTGCTCAAATGATGTGTCTTAACTGAAGGTGACCTATATGTATCTAGTGGGGGATGTGCATGATATACATGGTGAACCCTAATTGTATACCCTATCTCTTGATTGGAATGTTTTGGAAATAATTATAGAATATTTTCAATGCTTTGTTCTATGTTGGCTTGGCCTAAGGAGGCTTGATTGGAGTACTAAGGTCAAGATGATTACCATCTATTAAATCATGTATCTTGTGTCTCAAACTAATGCATTTATTTGTTGTATGGCCTGATGCACTTTGGAACTCACAAAATGCATGCTGATCATATCCCTATGGAAGATGATTTGTTGGATCAAGTTCCCAAATAGGAGGGAGAGATATGATATTACATTCCAAAAGCTATTGTAAAACTCTGACTAGAGAAACTGGTATATTGGTAAAAGTTCACCGAAGAGGTTCTGATAGAACCACTCATTGAGGGGGCTCAAAAGCTACATTATTTATCAGTTGATTTATAATTTTTCTATCATTAACCTTGACTTTGTATGGGACATTGTTGTTACTCTTGTTTGTTGTTTCTAAGATACTTGTGTATTTGAGTTTGCCTATTTAAATTAGTTTGATTTCTCTTTCCTTTAGTGTGTGACATAATTCAATGAATGAAGAGAATATTTTTAGCATAATTGATTCATGTAAAGCTAGTAGAACACTACATTTGAAGAGATCTTGTAACTCTTGATCGACCATGGGGCTAGGCATCTTAGCCAAAATAGTCTTATATTGAAGAATATAATCTATGAGGTGATCATTTGACCTTTGTTTCAATTGTACAACTTGGGCATAGGAAACCTTATCACCAATGTTAATACTAAAATGAGATAGGAAAATGTTGGCTAAAGGATTGAATGCATTGACCAACTGTTCAGTAGACTATAGAACCATTGTAAAACATAATCCTTTAGGATTTTTGGAAATATGTTGGCAAGTAGCCAGTCATTTGGTGAATAGTCCAAGCATGATACGTGAAAGGCTATCAAATATGCCTCTAGATCACCTTTGCCATCATATAGAGTAAGCTTGGGTTGAACAAAACCTTATGGCAAGGGTGTAGAATCAATGTGACATGCCAATGGTGTATGGAATAGAGAAAAAGAATCCAAAGCTTACATAGGTCTAGAGGAACATTTCTCAAGATGTATCACCTTGGATTGAATAGATCTTATCTCTTACACAAGGGATACAACATCAGGAGACAAATTTTTACTAGTTATAGTTGGTGGCATAAAGGCAGGTTAGGCTGTTATAGGGGTTGTTGAGACATAGTTTCCCCCGTAGTGTCATTTGAAACTAGCTACTCTAAATGAATGGAAAACTCAATTTTTTTAGCCTTTTTAATTTCCATGATAGATTATAAAAGAGTAAGATCTCAGGGCTAGTCCCCGAGTCTTTCTAGAAATAATTATAGGATCAAATCTTTGTTGAAGATGACTTCATTATTAATAATTGGTGGAAGTTGATCAAGAGTCTAATGTGGTGGATCATGAACATCAGTCTTTGTATCATCATTATTATTCTCATATTTCTCTTTTTTAAAATTATCCTCATTGAAATTGGTATAATATGGATGTGTATAATCTATAATAGGGACCTAAGTTGGTTGTTTATCCATGATATATGGCTAAGTTGAAGGAATCTGAGTGAATTCAAGAGGGTTGCCACTAAGTCTTGCACTCTATCTCAAAGGAAGAGATGCAAGGAGATAAATTAGTAGGAAATATACCCTAGTGTTTCTAGGGTTTTTATATGCAAATGAAGTAAGTCGAGTTCACCAAATGATTTAACCTTTTTGGGAATATTGGTGTATTATTTCTAATTTAGTTAAAAAGTTTGAGTAGTAAAATTAGTAAATAAATATGAAATAATAAAAATAATAATTTTTATAATTTTATTGAAATTTTAACTTTTCTAAAAATAGTAATAAAGAAAAGAAAACAAGACTTAGCTATAAATTGACTGATATGACTGAGACATAAGCTAGAATTCACTACATAGGACTGAGACACTATAAAAAATTAGGATATAGCCTTAATTTTATGATTAGATAAGAGAACCAAAAATAGGAAACCCTAGGATCTAGTGTTATAGTCCACTTTTGCTGCTATTGTCTAGGAGACCTGAGCTTTTTAGGTTTTATTCACTATGTATGTGGGACCCTACTTATGAAATTTTGATTGTTAGATGTCCACAAAAATCCCTATAATTCTGATTTTATCTTAAAAAACTAGACTCCATTATGATTTGATGAATTTTTAGAAAGAGGAGGGGGTTAATGTGTGTAGTATTCAATAAATGTATATCCACACTCCTTGTGTGGGCACACTATCTACATACTAATACTTAGAAGAGGGATCAAGCTATATGTAGCTCTCCCACTAAATGTACTTTATGAAATAGTGTGTATGAAGATTAAAAATGATAAATTGAGTGTGATTGAGGTGAATAGGGATGGGTGTAAGAATTTGGATAAGCTTGTAAGTGTATTGGTTGGCTATATGTAGAGAATAGGGAAGATTACCTAAGTAGTCTTGCTTTCTTACTGATAATTGTCAATTCCCTCTAAATTAAATTTGAATGGACTTTTATAGGGATATTTTTGTCATGGGTTGAATTTATTCATGTTAGGTCAACAATAATAAGGATAGAAACCAAAAGAAAATGACCATTTGGGCTCAAAATATGATTAGACAAGAGCACCAAAAATGGGACAACCTATAGTTTGACACTATAATCCAAGTCGGGTGCTATAATCTTGAGCTAATGCGACCTAGGGGGATGGATTTGTCATGAAAATAGGAGTTTAGCTCAGATGGGATCAAGTCTAGAGGCTACAGATGATTGGGAATCAATGAAAAGATGCTTATGAGGGTCATAAAAGTAAGCAGGAGGGACCTATAAGATAGATGTCACAAGTTACACTCAAGTTACCACTTTTTGAATTTCATATGAATAAACATATAGAAATTCTTAAAATTCAAAATTAATAAAAATCCACTTAATTCAATACAAATTTCAAATAACTAGTTTGAGATTCTTAGTTGTGTACATGTAGTACACTTATTATTGCCTCTGGAGCCTCTCCCTATTTAACATGTCATCTCTTTGCCATCCTAGCTTGTTTATCTCCAGATCTCTCTTTTCTCTCTTTTAAAAATCAGAATAACAAATGACATGTATTTTCCCCTATTTGAAAGCACTTTTCAAAATACAAATCTTTCAATTAATGTCTTATAGATTCCTTGTTTTGCTTCTATCTTTGTTTCTACCAATCCATTTTTCAAACCATAAAATATGTTATATTCATGATGATGTATAGATTATTTTCCACTATCATATGCCTATATTCTTAAAATTTTGATTTTTGCCTATTTTTTGCACTAGTTTCTACAGGTTCACCTAGTGTTCTTCACATTGGATGCCTTCACATATCTTTAGTCTCCTTATTTATCTATAGAACTATGGTAAGTAAAGGTATGTGTTTTTTAATTATATCCTTTAATTTATCTTATTTTCTACTTACTTCACTTTAATTATCATCATCATTATGTGTTATCATGTTTTATCTCGAAGTGCCATCTCATGTTGCACTTATGTGACACATGATGAGCTTTGAGTGGGGCATATATATACACATAATATTTTCAAACTTTAATTGATTAATGACACTTTATATCTTGTAAGAACCTATAGAGTTTCAATGTATTTAAGTGCATGCCTTAAGGGGTACACCAAGAAAGGGGTGGGTAGACCATCGATGTTTTGTAAGATTGTTGTCCCTTTTTCCACTTGCCATATACACACTTGTCTCTTACAACCATTTACTATAATATTATTCCTCTTAATCCTACCTCTAATATTTTTCATCTTTTCATTCTAATTTTATTTCTTAACACCCTTTTAGATAGTTGACTGTACTAGGTTAACTAGGTTAACCCAGTATAGTTTAGGGGTATTTTTCACTTTCTTGGCTTGTTAGCCTTTTGGATAACCTAGCGCAAACCTAATGATTTGTCCTTGAAAACACATTGGGTCAAATGGGTCAACCCTATAAAACTAACATTATTGAAAGGGTTTAGGGTAAGATATGCCTATATATACAAGTTCATTTCCCAACATTTCATAAGAGAAGAATTAATAGCGAAGAAGTGCGAATGAACATCTTCTTATTCACCATTCTACTTGAGGAATAAAGCTTAGGGTTCCATAATTTCTTTGGAGATATAGATCTTGTCTTTTGATAATTATTTTAGATGCTTAGATAGGTTATGTAGCCTATATCTAATTTATCTTGGTTATCCTTACATACAATAACAATCTCTTGCGAAGCATCTTGGCCAAGGGAAAGATTAAGGCTTGGTGGATTCATCTTCAAAGGTAAGTATTCCTAAAGTTATTTCTCTTTTGTAAGAGTAGATAATGCATTTTTATTATTCTCCCATGTATTAGGATTCCTTATACATTGATGTGAGTATATGTCTTCTAATACATGTTTTGTTTAGTTTGTTTTATTATTTCTAACCCCCACTTTATGCCATAAGCTTTGGTGTGCACTAGATTATATTTACTTTAGTGTCATTAGAATAAGTGAAATGTTTTAAACCTTAGGACTCTGTTAGGATTGTTGTGTGATTTTTTTATACTATAGGCTTTGTATCCCTTCATATCATGATATCTTGTGATAAGTGATCCCCTAATCAGGTCTAGCAAATCCCCATACTGGTCAAGCTCCTACTTAACAAGTGTATCCCCAATCAAAAGTGTAGTTATGCTCTATCTTCTCTGATCCAAGATTGATTTATACACATGATACATTTCCAATTGCATATATAAGGTACACCCATTCATAATGTCTCATTGATTTTTCACTCTTCCACACTTATTTGTCTCTTTGGATAATTAACTCCCAATTAATATCCCTTTATTTTTCCTTGAAGATTAAATATAAGAATTTTTTACCTTTATTTCAATTCCTCTATCTTTTAGAGTGATTATTTGATATCTTAAGCGTGTTGAAGATTCTCAATAATTGATGGTTTATATTTTTGGGTTATTAATTTATTTTTTAATTTCACAATGATGAAACCAATGTAATATGTAGACCAATAGTTTCAAAATCATTATGGAGGTTTAACGAAAACTACTCTATGTATATTAGAAGTTTATAAATGGACACTTAACATTATAAAATTGTCATGAAAATTTTATCACTAAGCAAAGTCTATTGAATTCCAAAGACCATATATTTTGAATACAAATTCTAAATAAGAATTATATTATAGTTTTAAAGTCAATAATTTTTTAAGGAGAACCCAAATATTCAATCACATTCTGGTTTATGGATGTCCTTGATATATTTTTCCTCTAACCTTAAACCTATCAATTTTAGGCCTTTAATGGATGCATCAATTTCCTATATTTTACCAATGGTTGAGAAACCCAACCAACTCACTTATATTAATATCACTTATTTAAATTGATCCATATATGATGTACTTGATTCCACTGAATTGTATAAATGCTAATGTTTCCATTAGATCATATTCACCATGATAAAATGAAAAATAATCTAACATAACCATAAAAACACATAACTATTATTTTTGTTTGATGCAATATTACATAACTATTTGTTAAGATATTATTCATGTCATCCTCTCTCACTCTACTCATTACCATGTCAACAAATATACACCTTTACAAAAATAAAACCATACTTGGTTATTGACATCTTTAATATGTCCTAAAACAATTCAACCATCTCCTTTTAGATCAATGTCCCAACTATTTCTCTTAAACTTCCTCATTACATGTTACAATACCATCCTCATGTACACATTCTTGGGATAATAATATCATTGAATTTGTTGTTTCCAAAATCAGCTCAGCTCATTTTTGAAACAACCTCCTGCGAAACTTGTCTGTTTCACCCTTTGTCTCTCTAAGTCCATTTTTCGAGATGAGTTTTTCTCATTCTTGTATTTTCTAAACTAACACCATTTGAAGTTTGTAACATATTTTTGTTACATTTTCCCCAAAACGTGAAAGTTGTTATGGTCTCGATGTGACTAGGAGACCAAATTTAGCCTTTTTAGTCTTTTTCTTCAATTTTCGTGCACAAGTGGCAAAATTTACCACCAATGCATTTTTAGTTCTTCATGTAGGAGCAGCAAACTTTTCTACCCCTACATTATTTTCCTTCTCATGCAGGAGCAGTGAATTTCACCGCCCCTACATAACCCTTTGATTTTCAGTGTAAGGGCGGTAAATTTTGCCGCCCCTACACTGCCTCAATTTTCACATGCAGCATTTATCGCTGCACATGTCAAGTGGTTGGGGTCAATTTTCCCCCCATTTAATCCAATTTTCACCCCATTTTGATTCATTCCTTCCACTCCTCCTACCTTTTACCTCTAGATGATCTAGTAAGTTAGAAAAGTGCATTTTAATGGATTTGAGCTCACAACATGTGTTATTTTTCAAGTAGGCCCTTGTTTTTACATTCTTTTTCTTTTCCTTTCCTCTCTTTAGGTTTCATTTTCAATTTTATTTTTGGTTCTCTTTTCTTCCTCCAACCTTGGTGTCCTTCCCCTAAGACCAATCGGTCCGCTTCCCTTTCTCTTCCCACCAAGCTCTCTTCCTCTCCCTTTGGCCTTCCACCTTTCCCCCATGCTAGGGTGGCAAAATTAGCCACCCTCCCTTCTCTCCCATGAACTTGATTCTTACCTATAGAGGGAAAAAATTTTGCCACCCTAACCATGCACCTCTCGACTTTCCACTTGTATCAGTGGCAATTTTTTTTGCCGATATAGGCATCCAAACTAGATGTACTAGCAGTGAATTTTGCCACTGATATAGGTCCCCATGTACGGGTGGAAAAATTTTCTGCCCTTACATCTATTCTTAACTAGTATGCACGAGTGGCAAATTTTTCTACCCATGCACTTTTTTTTCTACAATTCCTCCAACTCTAGAGAGATTTTCATTCCTCCCATTTTTTTGCCTCGTCCCCTTTTTCCTCTCATTTTTTGACCTGCTTTCTGACCTAGCCCTATCAAGTGCCCTTCCTTAGTCATGATCACCCAACATGCAAATTCCCCAATTTGCCCATTTTTTTCCCTAATTCCACGATCATGATTATCATTGCAATACACCCTAAGGATTCTCATTCATCATCACCCATTCAATCAAGGCTCATCCCAATGACTAAAGCTTCTCTGAAGAAGTCTAAGGCCATGAAATACTAGTACCAAGGTGTTTTACCAATCACCTCAGTCACTTGTAATGTCGACAACATTAGAGAGATAGAGATCGACCACATGGATATGGCTGAGTTCATGGAGAGAACCAAGGCAACCAACCTGAGCTTAGAGATGAAAAGGATAATCAAAAGCAACATCCATTGAGTTGCCTCTTTCCATGTAGTGGTGCATCACATAGAATTCATCCCCCAATGTGCTTAGTTATACAATAGAGAGACCAGGTCAGTCTCTGATGCTAATGGCAACATGATAATTTGGCTAGACCCCAAATTTATCGATAAAGTCTTCATGTGCCCTCCTGCTATTGAAGTACTAAAAATTGACTTCATAGAAGCATAGAAAGAGTATGATAAGGATCTCGAGAGGGAAAAGAAGGTGATGAATAATAGGTGGCTAAAGACTCCCATGACCAATTTATCTAGATGGCTATGGAATTTTTCAAGAAGTGATTTCATAGAAGTTGGTGACTTGATTACTCTTCTCAGCAGAGTACAAGCTCTACCATTTTATTCACAATTTCATGAATGGATGTATCCCTTCATCAAGATAATCCTCTAAGGGAAGAAAGTCATCTTATAGGGTGAGAAAATTGGCAACACTCTTCATGAGCAGTTGACTAAGGTATCTACTACTTTGAAGTTCTATATGACTTCATACTTAGTGTACATTGCAACTTCAATGCAAACCTTTCTAGGTTTGACAACTGAAGGAGATAGGATAACCACCCTAGTTTATTCATATTACCCTCAGTTAACACTACAAGAATCAATTTGTCATTTTAGGAGGGTAAATGATGCTTTCTTCATGATATTTTTGTGCCTTTTCAACCCTCAGCTTGAATAAAAAAGAGTACCTAATGAAGCCTAGATGGTCGTCAATGACTTTGGTTGCATGTTTCTACAATTTCCCTCTTTTTGCTATCTACAAGTTGGCTTTTTCCAAGGTTGTCCCTATATGCTCCCTAGGTTTCCTTCTGACAAGTTAGTCCTAATGGAGTTGTTTAGACAAATTGTTATCATACACACTAGGCAAATAAAACTTAAGAAGCCAGGTTTTAGGTTCTCAATTGAAATTGGTAGATACTCAATTTTGACTGCAGCCAAAGCAAAGGTAATGGAGATGGAAATGCAACTGGTTACTATGAAACAATTCAAGAGAAGAGAAAGATTTGACTACAGGGGTGTCAAAGATATGATTAGAAGAAAGACTCAGTTTCATGAGCCCATGATTGAAGACATCTAGGTAGACTTGAGAACAATTGAAGAAATCAAAAAGATGGACTACAACAAGCTGACTCTAGAGCAGATCAAATATCTAGGGCTTGTAGATATTCCCTCTAATTTGGTAAATGATAAGAACATTATCAACAACAGATACCTAGCTGAGAAGGTTGCTGACTCTCCTCTTCCTCCAATTCAGTGGTCCCAAAAAGAATTGACTTCTTTGAGAAAGATATTCGAACCAATATTGGCTAACACTAATGATTAGTTAGCAGCCAAAGGGATCACGTTGAAAGAATTCATTATAGGATCAAAGGCTGAATTCCAAATAAAAACAAGGAAGAAGGTAGAGAATTGGACTAAGAATAAAGGTGATGTTCCTTCTCTATCTAGGCCTCACAAGCCTAGAATCATCTTTGTGTCCAAAAAATTGAAGGTTGTTGAGGAGCTAGAATCAATGGCTAAGGGGGTTAGAGAACAAAGCACCCATAAATAGGTAGCTCAGCATATGGAGACAAATGATAGGCCTTTAGAGTAATAGAGAACTGAGCCCTATCTTCCCAAGAAGGGGCATAACCACTTATAGACATTTTTTCTTCACCACCTTAATCTCCTGTGGCATCTCCTTCACCTCTTTTTCCCATCATTGTTCCTTCTTTTGGAGCCGCCTCTCCTTCCAAATTCATGTTTGATGATCCTCAAGGTTCTTCTAGAGATGTCCTTCACTCCTTAGGTTCCATACCTAGTCTCTCTTCTCCTTCTTTCAATATAAGAGAAAGCTCTGCCATTGATCAGTCAGCGGCCAATATGGTTTTGCCTGTTACTCTTATTACACCTATTGTTCCCACTAGTAGTGCAGACATTACCCCAATGACACCAATTGCAAGAAATGTTGCCATAATAAGTACTTCCTCTCTCCCACCTTGGTTGTCAGCTTTCATGCCCAAAAGGAAGAAGCTAGCCATCTCTACAGATGACTTTGATTTTGGCAATATAGTGCTAGTGAAAGCTAAGGCCCCTAAGAGACCAAGAATCCTTTCAAAATTGGTTGAGGAAAAAGGGCACAAATTTCTAAAGATAGCTAAACTTCCATAGGATGCAACCCTTGAGGGTTTTGACATGAGCAACTATTCCATTTCTCGTGTTGAGTTAGGAAAAGTTACTCATGAAGGTGCCAAGCGTGACCTACAGTCTACAATGGACATCATGGTCTAAAATTTTGACAGGGAAAAGGAGATGAAAGATTACTATAAGGTGAAGGTAGAGCAATTAACTACAGTAGTCAAGAAATTCACTCTTGCCCCTGAAGCAAAAACCCCAAAAGCCTTTTCCATAGATGACCCTATTATCTAAAAAGTAGAGAAAACCTATATGAAAGGGAAAGCGCTAGAAGATTATATTGAAAAGATGCACACTCAAGGAATTTTCTTGATTACAGAGGTTGTTGAGAAGATAGACAAGATGAAGAAGGTGAGGACAGATTTAGAGGACCTCGTCTCTCTTATTTCTCAAGATATTGATAGTACAAATAAATATCTTGGCAAGTCGATAGAGATGAAGATTTTGAAGAAACACACCTTGATATCCATCAACGTCATTGCCAACAAAGATTCTCAAAAAGGAATGCAAAGCACTATCGTGGATTGGTTTTACCACCTTCAAGTTTAAACTATAACTGACTAGAATACACTAAAGTCCAAATTTGAAGCTAGATTTAAACCTGTTGAAAATGCACATGCCTTGTTAGTGTAGCTTACACAGATGAAAAAGGAATCTTAGGAACCCATGAGGGATTTCATAGCCAAATTCAATAAGTTAAGAAACCAGATTCCAACCATCACTCAACCCACGCCAGAGAATCTTAAGTGCTTTTTTATCAACTCCCAACTTCCTGAAGTAGGTTTTCTATTGAGGTGAGCTAGCCTTATGGATCTCAAATTGGCTCAAAATTTGGCTACTGAGATTGAGAATGGTCTTATCCTAGTAGGTAAGATCAAAAAAGACTCTAGTAAAAATAAATTCTCTTCATCTATTGAAAGTTCTTCTACAGGCACTACAGACCCTATGGTGCAAAAATTGACAAATAAACTGATAGCTTTGAAGAGACAAATGGCCCAAGGTATGTCTATTCCCACCTATCAAGATATGCCAAGAAGAATATTCCAAAATCAATAATATCAAAGAAATGCTACTCGAAACCAAGGGCAACCAAATCGCCTGCCTCCCCCTCAAGGGAAACTGGCCATTAAAGTAGCACCTGCCAATTTAGCAGTCAGTTACCTAGAGGTTGAAAATGAGTTTTTGCTCCAACCTGAGTTAGACCAATAAGATGATGCTAATCTCTTCAAAGAGTAGGAAGAAGAATTAGTTGGCAACTCCAATATTAGTTTCCTAGATTACCAGGATGAAGCTAGAAGTAAAGGAGAAGGGTTGGATGTATCTTATGTTGTTTTTACCAGATATCAAAACCAGTTAGCTCCATATACTGACAAAGGAAAAGTAGAAGAAGAACCTCAACTGGTGGCCTCCATCGCTAAACAAGGGACTCCATTGCCTCCCCAATCAAAAGATTAGGTAACTCACAAAAAAGTAAGTACCTTCAACCACCCCATATCTTCCACCTCTGTTGCTCAGACCAGTGCCACACCCACTAAAGACCCAGATGATGGACCATCTTCCTCTGTCTCAACTTCTTTTCAATTATTTGATATAATTGATCATGCTAGAAAGACTAAGATTTAGATGACAGAGATTGAGTATTTGAGAGCCAATCCTGAATAGTTTGATAGGTTGGTGAAATATGTGAAAAATAAAGCCATCCCCATAGGACAAGATTCTTCAAAGGCCACTCATGATCCCCCCAAGTATAAATTCACCCAAAATAATCTTTTTGGGACTCCTCCTATTACTCCTAGGAAAATAGAACCTTTTTATGTTTCTATATTAATAAATGGTTACAAATTGAGTAATTGTATAATAGACTCTAGAGCTTTTGATAATGTTATGCCTGCCAAGGTAGCAGATTCCCTTGGTCTAACTTTGACCAAAACTTTTGGGAGGTGTTTTTCTATGGAAAACAAGAAATTCCCACTCCTTGATCAAATAAAAGATGCCCAATTTGTGTTCGTAGCTTTTCCAGAAAAGAATATAAAAATGACAGTTCTAGTGGCTGATGTTCCAGCCTCTTACGGCATCTTGCTTGGGCAAAATTTTTGCAAGGATGTTAGAGGTGAGCTAAGCATGGACTTGTTAGAGGTGAGGATCTCAATTCAAGGTGTTATGAAGAAATTTCTTCCTAAAAAAGAGGCAAGATATGTAGTCACCGGATCATCAGCACCAGAAGCTCAAATTTTACTTGAGTCTTTTGGCATGGGCAACTACTTCTTATCCATGAATGAAGTCCATGAGGCATCTGACAAAAATCCTATAGGTGACAACTTGGAAATGTGTTTAGCTAACATAGCAAGAGAATCAGCAAAGCAAAATGAATGGATGGAAGAACCTCTTCCCCCAAATGAAGAAGTTTTCAAAGAAAAAGTGGTGTCTAGTGAGGTATGGATCTTGGAATTTGATGGAAGCTGCTCTTCTACTAGTTCAAGAGCTAAAGTTGTGTCGGTATCTCTTCAAGGAGGTATTGTTCCTTTATCCTACAAGTTGCAGTTCAACAACACCAACAACACAGTTGAGTATGAATCCTTGTTACTTAGATTATAGGCTGCTAGAGAAAAAGGCATTAAACTACTCCATGTTAAAAAGGATGCTAAATTGGTGGTTTGCCAGGCAAGAAACCTCTATCAAACCGAGAATGAAAGATTGTGCCACTACTGCAATCTTGTTTGGGACCAAATTAAAAATTTTGACGCTTTTAGCATCTCTACTATTTTGAGAGAATTCAATGACTGGGTAGATGCATTGGCCATTTTTGCTACTCTCTTGGTTCCCCACCTAGATTTTAAAGGAGAAAAGTACACTATTAAACTAGTATTTCAACCAAGTCTACTTGATAATGCTAGCCATTGGTAAGTATTCAACAATGATGATCAAATCATTGCCTTCTTGAAGCAAAAGGACAACTTTGAACACCTGCATTTTGAAGGCAGTGAACTTTGGGAATGTGAGGCAACTTCTAAATTAAATGTGAACACAGGTGAGGATTTCTTGTAGCTTAAAGGGAATAAGATTCCCAAAGGCTTGGTTTCCCTAGAAAAATTGTTTGATAACTATGACAGGTTCATCAAACAATAGTGAATGGATTCAAACTCCTCTCAAGATTTTGATCAAATAAACTTGGGAACCAAGGGAGATCCTAAGATAGTGAACATTGGAAAATGCTACACTCCCAAAGAGAGATTCAAGATTGATAATCTACTGTACCAATATATAGATGTCTTAGCATATTCCTATGATGATCTGAAAATCACTCAGACCCACGACATTCCTCTTAAGGCTAACTCCATGCCTTACAAGCAAAAGTCTAGGTAATATAATCCAAAAATACCAGGTACCATTTTAGCTGAGATACAAAAAATGCTTGATGCTTGGATAATTTTCCTAATCCATCACTCCACATGGATTGCTAACATAGTACCTATCAGAAATAAAAATGGTGAAATTTAAATCTACATGGATTTCAAAAACTTGAATTAGTTATCTTTAAAAGATATCTACCCTCTCCCTAACATGGATCAAGTTTTGCAGATGGTAACAGGTTCAGAGATGTTATCAATGTTGGATGGTTTCTCAGGGTACAATCAAGTTGAAGTTGGAAAAGCAGATCAGCATAAGACTACCTTCACCACATCTTAGGGCACCTTCACCTATCGAAGAATGCCTTTCAATCTGATAAATGTAGGTGCCACATTTTAAAGAGTGATGGACCTCATTTCAAGGATAAAATGGGTAAGTTCATTGTAGTATACCTAGATGATTTTATAGTATTTTCAAAGCATCATTCTGACCATGTCCACCATTTACAAAGAATATTGGAATGTTGTCGTCAGAATGGTATTTCTCTAAATCCAAAAAAATCTATTTTTGGGGTGATAGAAGGGAAACTTCTCAGACACATTATGTCCTAAGAAGGTATTACAATTGACTCAAAAAGAGTCAAGTCCATCCAAGAACTTACTCTACTTACCAGTAAAATTGCGGTTCACTCTTTCTTTAGAAAGGTGAATTTTCTTCAAAGGTTCATCCCTGAGTTTGCTGAGAAAACTCACCACATTGTCAATATGATGAAAGGTAATGCTACCTTTAGGTGGACTGTAGAGGGAAAATCAGCATTCAAAGACATCAAAGAAGTGATAGCTCGCGCACCAATCTTGGTTTGTCTAAATTACACCAAAAACTTCAAAATATATAGTTATGCTTCTAAACATACATTCTTAGCTATTTTAGTTCAAAAAAACCAAGAAGGCATAGAATATCCTATTTCCTTAATGAGTTGTCCACTTAAGGCTCATGAGTTGAAATATTCCAACATGGAGAAGTATGCATATGCGGTGGTCAAAGCAGTCAAATATTTTAGGTTTTATATCTTGAACTCACACACTAAAGTTCTGGTGCCTGATACAACAGTAAAGTCCATTTTGACTCAATAGGAGTTTGGTATGAAGAGGGGTAATTGGATTGCCAAGATTTAGAAGTTTGATCTTGACATCAAACCTACCAAACTTGTACGGGGAAAGGGTCTTTGTAAGTTGATTGCCAACAACATTCTTGAGGGAGTAGAAAATGAAGAAATAGAGATCGAAGGCATGCCTACGGTCCTCTTTGTCACCACTACTGATGAGTGGTATTCCAACATCACCCATTTTCTGACCTATGGTGAGTGTCCCATCCATGTCTCCTATAAGGAAAAATGGAATGTTAAATTAAAGGCTGCTAGCTATGTTTTATGGGATAATGGTCTGTACAAAAGGAACCTAGACGAGGCATTTCTTCATTGTGTCAATAAGGTACAACAAGATAAACTCTTAGAGTCTTTCCACAATTTGGCCTATAGAGGACATTTTTCTACACCAATGATAGCACACAAGATTTTGTGAGAAAGGTACTATTGGCCTATGCTATTTCAAGATGCCTACAAATGGATGCATAGATGCAAATTATGTCAATAGTTCATCGGAAAGCCTAAACTAGCTGCATTGCCCCTCAAGCTAGTAATAATCAAAGAGCCTTTTCAATAGTGGGGTATTGACTTCATTAGTGTAGTTAACCCATCTTTGAGTGCCAGACATGATTATGTCCTCATGACAATTGATTACTTTACCAAATGGGTGGAGGCCATCCCAACCAAGCATGCTACGTCTGAAGTGGTGTGTAGTTTTCTTAAGGAAAATATCATTTCTCAGTTTGGGGTCCCACTCAAAATTGTAACAGATAATGCGGCATGTTTCTCTTCACATGAAATTACTCAATTCTAATTTTATTATGGGATTACCCTATCCCACACTTTAGATTATTTTTCATAGGAAAATGGCCAAGCAGAGTTGAGTAATAAGAACCTAGTCACTATTATTAGGAAGTTGGTAGATGATAATCAAAGAACTTGGCACAAAGCATTGTTTGATGCTTTATGGGCAGATAGAATTACACCCAAGAGGGCCATAGGTATGTCACCTTTCCAACTTCTATATGGCTTGAATGCAAAAATACCTATCACTCTAGAATTACCAGTGCTCAAGTTAGCCAAAGCAATCAAAGATTCAACCTTTTATAATTCGATTGACAAAAGGATCATGTGTCTAACTGAATTGAATGAGCAGTGAACCATGGTGGTGGACTGGATTATAGCACATTAGAATCAAGTGAAGAAACTTTTTGACAAAAAGACTAAGGTCTATAATTTTCAAATTGGAGATCAAGTCTTGTTGTGGGATAAGAGGAGAGAACTGAAGGGAATGCATGGCAAATTTGACTCTTTATGGAGAGGTCCATTTACCATACAACTCTATGGTGAGAATAACTTCTTACTAGAGAATCAAGATGGATCACCATTTACACTACCCCACAGTGGGCAACATCTGGAGCTTTTCAATCCTTGAAATTTAGATGGATCCACTTGTATATTTGTATAGTTTTTACATTTTGTTTGTTTTTTTTCATTTTTAGCATGACTCCATAGCCCAATGGCTTGAATGAAGGCACTTAGAGACTAGTTTCTACTCTTGTTGATTGATTTGATCAATAAAAGTTCCCCAATAGGAGGCAGTTGTTGTTTCTAAAATTAGCTCAGTTTATTTTTAAAACAACCTCCTACGAAACTTGTCTATTTTGCCCTTTGTCTCTCGAAGTCCAATTTTCAAGATGGGTTTTTCTCATTCTCATATTTACTCGAATGACACCATTCAAAGTTTGTAACATCTTTTCATTACATTTTCCCAAAAATTTGAAATTTGTTACAATCTCAATGCGACCAGGGGACCAAATTTAGCTTTTTTAGAGTTAATCTTTTTCTTCAATTTTTGTGCACAGGCAACAAAATTTGCCACCAATGAATTTTTAGTTATTCATGCAGGAGTGGTGAATTTTTTTTCCCCTAAATTATTCTCCTTCTCATGCAGGAGTAGAGAATTTCGCCACCCCTGCATGACCCTTCAATTTTTAGTGTAAGGGCGGCAAATTTTGCTGCCCCTACATTGCCTCAATTTTTGTGCATGATATTTATGGTCATGAGTGTCGAGTGGTTGGGGTCAATTTTCCCCCCATTTAATATGATTTTTACCCCAATTTGATTCATTCCTTCCACTCCTCCTCCTACCTTCTACCTCTAGATGATTCAGTAAGTGGGAAAAAGTGCATTTCGATGGATTTGAGCTTGTGGCACATGTTATTTTCTAGGTAGACCCTTGTTTTTACATTTTTTTCTTTTCCTTTCCTCTCTTTAAGTTTCATTTTTATTTTTGTTTTTGGTTCTCTTTTCTTCCTCCAACCTTGGCATCCTTCCCCTAAGACCGATCAACCCCCTTCCCTTCCTCTTCCTGCCAAGCTATCTTCCTCTCCCTTCAACCTTCCACCTTTCCCCCATGATAGACTGGTGAAATTCGTTACCCTCCCTTCTCTCCCATAAACTTGATTCTTACCTATAGACGATGGAAATTTTGCTACCCTAACTGTGTGCCTCTCAGCTTTCCACTTGTATCGGTGGTAAATTTTGCCATTGATACAAGCATCCAAACCAGATGTACTAGCGGTGAATTTCGCCATCAATATAGGTTCCCATGTAGGGCTAACAAAGTTTGCTACCCTCACATCTATTCTTAACTAGTATGTACAGGCAGCAAATTTTGCTGCTTGTGCACTTTTTTTCTATAATTCCTGCAACTCTGGAGAGATTTTCATCCCTCCCATTTTTTCCCTCCCTTTTTTCCTCTCATTTTTTGATATGCTTTCTGACCTGGCCCTGTCAAGTGCCCTTCCTTAGTCATGATCACCCAATGTGCAAATTCCCTAATTTGCCCATTTTTTCCTTAATTGCATGATCATGATTATCATTGCAGTACCCCTTGAGGATTATCATTCATCAGTACCCACTCAATCAAGGCTCATCCCAATGACTGAAGCTTCTTCAAAGAAGTATAAGGCCAAGAATTACTAGTACCAAGGTGTTTTCCCAATCACCTCAATCACTTCTAATGTCGATGACATTAGAGACACAGAGATTAGCCATGTGGATATGGCTGAGTTTTTAGAGAGAACCAAGGCAACCAACTTGAGCTCAGAGATGAAAAGGATAATCGAAAGCAACATCCATGAAGTTGCCTCTTTCCTTGTAGTAGTACATCACATAGAATTCATTCTCCAGTGCACTCAGTTCTACAACAAAGAGACCAAGTTGGTCTCTGATGCTAGTGGCAACATGATAATTTGGTTGGACCCCAAATTTATCGATAAAGTCTTCATGTGCCCTCTTGCTACTGAAGTACTAAAAATTGAATTCATGGAAGCATAGAAAGAGTAAGACAAGGATCCTGAGAGGGTGAATAAGGTGATGAATAATAGGTGGCTAAAGACTCCCAAGACTAATTTATCTAGATGGCCACATAATTTCTTGAGGAGTGATTTCATAGAAGAAGTTGGTGACTTGATTACTCTTCTCAGTAGAGTATGAGGTCTACCATCTTCTTCACAATTCCATGAATAGATGTATCCCTTCATTAAGATAATTCTCCAAGGGAAGCAAGTCATCTTCTGGGGTGAGCAGATCAACAATGCTCTTCATGAGTAGTTAACCAAGGTATCTACTACTTCAAAGTTCTATATGACTTCGTACTTAGTGTACATCACAAATTTAATGTGAACCTTTCCAAGTTTGACAACTAAAAGAGACAGGAGAACCACCCCAGTCTATTTATATTACCCTTAGTTAACACTACAAGGATCAATTCATCATTTTAGGAGGGTAAATGATGCCTTTTTCATGATATTTTTGTGCCCTTTTAACCCTCAACTCAAACAAAAAAGAGTATTTGATGAAGCCTAGATGGTCATCAATGACTTTGGCTACATGTTTCTACAATTTCCCTCCTTTTGCTATCTATGGGTTGGCTTTTTCCAAGGCTATCCCTATATGCTCCCTAGGTTTCCTTCTGACAAGTTAGTCCTAATGGAGCTGTTTAGACAAATTGTTGTCATACACACTAGGCAAATATAACTTAAGAAGCCAGGTTTTAGGTTCTCAATTGAAACTGGTAGACACTCAATTTTGACTGCAGCCAAAGCAAAGGTAATGGAGACAAAAATGTAACTAGTTACTATGAAGCAATTTAAGAGAAGAGATAATTTTGACTATGAGGGTGTGAAAGATATGATTAGAAGAAAGACTCAGTTTCATGAACCTATGATTGAAGACATTTAGGTAGACTTGAGAACAATGAAATAAATTAGAAAGATGGACTACAACAGGCTGACTCTAGAGTAAATCAAATATCTAGGGCTTGCAGATATTCTCTCTAATTTAGTTAATGATAAGAACATTATCAATAGTAGATACTTGGCTGAGAAGGTTGTTGACTGACTTATTTGAGAAAGAGATTCAAACCAATATTGGCTAACACCAATGATTGGTTAGTAGCCAAAGGGATCACATTAAAGGAATTCATTACAGGATCAAAGGCTAAATTCCAAGTAGAAACAAGGAAGAAGGTAGAGAATAAGACTAAGAATAAAGGTGATGTTCCTTCTCTGTCTAGGCCTCACAAGCCTAGAATCATCTTTGTGTCTAAAAAATCAAAGGTTGTTGAGGATCTAGAATCAACGGCTAAGGGGGTTGGAGAAAAAAGCACCCAAGAACAGGTAGCTTAGTAGATGGAGACAGATGACAAGCCTTCAGAGTAGTAGAGAAATAAGCCTCTATCTTCCCAAGAAGGGGCACAACCACTTACAAGCAATTCTTCTTCACCACCTCAATCTCCTATGGCATCTCTTTCATCTCTTTCTCCCATCAGTGTTCCTTATTTTGGAGCCACCTCTCCTTTTAGATTCATGTTTGGCAATCCTCAAGGCACTTATAGAGATGTCCTTCACTCCTCAGGTTCCATACCTAGTCTCTCTTCTCCTTCTTTTAATATAAGAGAAAGCTCTACCATTGATCAGTCAGTGGCTGATACAGTTTTGCCTATTACTCCCACTGCACTTGCTATTCCCACTAGTAGTGCAGATGTTACCCCAGTGACACCATTTGCAAGAACTATTGCCATAGTAAGTACTTCCTCTCTCCCACCTTGGTTGTTAGCTTTCATGACCAAAAGGAAGAAGCTAGCCATCTCTGTAGATGACTTTGATTTTGGCAAGATAGTGCTAGTGAAAGCTAAGGCCCCTAAGAGACCAAGAATATTTTCAAAATTGGTTAAACAAAAAGGGCACAAATTTCTAGAGATAGCTAAACCTCCACAAGATGTAACCCTTGAGGGTTTTGACATGAGCAACTATTCCATTTCTCATGTCGAGTTAGGAAAAGTTACTCATGAAGGTGCCAAGAGCAACCTACAGTCTACAATGGACATCATGGTCCATAAATTTGATAGGGAAAAGGAGATGAAAGATTACTATAAGGTGAAGGCAGAGCGATTGACCGTAGTAGTCAATAAATTCACTCTTGCCCCTAAAGCAACAACCCTAGAAGCCCTTTCCATAGATGACCCTATTATCCAAAAAGTAGAGAAAACCTATATGAAAGGGAAATTGCTAGAAGATTATATTGAAAAGATGCACACTCAAGGAATTTCCTTGCTTATAAAGGTTGCTGAGAAGACAGACAAGATGAAGAAGGTGAGGACAGATTTAGAGGACCTCATCTCTCTTATTTCTCAAGATATTGATATTACAGATAAATATCTTGGCAAGTGGATAGAGATGAAGGATTTGAAGAAACACACCTTGATATCCATCAGCATCATTTCCAGCAAAGATTCCTATGTTGAAATCAAGGAATCACTGAT
Source organism: Torreya grandis (assembly GCA_037957365.1). NCBI lineage: Eukaryota > Viridiplantae > Streptophyta > Pinopsida > Cupressales > Taxaceae > Torreya > Torreya grandis. Next base: position 3,474,938 of record JARHVA010000611.1, on the reverse strand, counting down.
ATACAGGATTTAGGTACTCAAGAAGCTGATCAAAGATCTCAAGTCTTCCAAAGATGCTTGTGAGAAAAGTGATACATGCCTGTTAAATAGACTAGAAGAATTGCCTTGTGACCTCACCTCCAGAGATAATCAATTTCTCTTAGTAGAAGAGATGATTCAAGAATTCAAAGGTATGGTCTAGAGGGATTTCAAAGAGAAAGTATTTTCAATGACTTCTGTGGATAACATCTTAGATACTTAGTTAACTCTAGATAACCTAAGAACCAGGTTAACTAGTCATGCCAAAGCAATCACAGCATTGAAAGACGCTATAATTAGGGCTAGAGTGATCTTCAAAAATACCATTGTGCCAGATAGCATACGAATTCAAGCATCTATCACCATGTATGATGCTCATCTGAAGAATTCTGGTGGTAAGAGTTGAACCATTTCTCCCTTTCTCTCTTCTTCCTCTCTTCTCATGCACTTTTGTCATGTAAAAGTGCATGCGATTTTGTAATATGTAATTACATGTAAAAAATCTAGAAAAATATCTCAAAGTCAAAGATGACTCATCTTTGACTAGATATTTTAATCTTTTTTAATTTTGAAGGTTTCTCCTTATATATAGAGAGAACCTCTTTTGTAAAAGTATCTCTGGATAATTGAGACCAAAAACTCTACTAAAATTGAGACACTTCTTGAGACTTTGTGCTCAACTTGTAAATCATATTTTATTGAATGAATGAGAAATAGGTTTATTTCAGACTTTGTGTTGAAATAATTTTTCTTATTTAGGAAATAGTTTTATGTCCTCTTTCTTGATAATATCTTATCTATTTGATTTAATAAGCAAAGTGTGTGTGTTGACATTATCTGAAGATGTTTCTAAAAGATAAAAGAAAGACTTTGAGCTAATTTTATCTTGGTGATCCTTTTATCTATTGTAGTTTTAGGTAAAGACTTTGTGCTTTGTTTCACTCTACTGTTACGCATGTTCCAAATTAGTAAAGGAGGCAACATAAGACTTTGTGCTTACATGGGTTTCCTTGTGGACTTTATTACCTACTTCAGGGGATTTTTTGCTCTGTGCTAGATACCATTCCTAAAAGAAGAGGAATGCTTTCAACCATCGGCCGAGATTTCTCTCTTTTGTTCCTTGGACATCATCTCTAAAAAAAGAGAGATGGATGGTGCTATACTACCCTGAGTATTATTTTTTGTTTACTTATATATACATATAGCATATAAGGATTTCATAGGGAACCTCCCCTTGATGAGAGGAGAGATTTATCTCATTAATATGTGGCAAACCTACACTTTTTGTGGCATAAATCTCCTTTTACTGTGGTTGATATACCCCTTTTGTCATCAATTAGTTGATGACAAAATATTCACCCAACAAAATTATCCATTTTGATCTCTTATTATTATGTTCTCATCTTTATATGTTGATTCTAATATGAGTTCAAACTCCTTTGTTAACTTTATTTGGAATTATATGTATGTCATGTATAATGAACCTTTCACTCCATTTACCCAATTTAAAAAAATTTAACTCTTGACTCATGAGATTCCTTTCTTCAAAACCTATGTGGGCTACTCCCATATAGGTACCACCTTGATCATCCTAAATTTTATTGGTATAACCATATCCACCAATTTTCCTCTATGGCACATGTTTGACACTCTTAAGCTTTCTTTGTATCAATAAACAATTTTTGAAATTATTCATTTACCATCTATTATAGAAAACCCAGGTGCACAAAGGTGTCTTCATCAATTATAGACTCCTTACAACCTGACACAAACATGGGATATTTCTTCTCCACTCAACATTTTACACTTATCTATGCCAACATCAATCCACATAAAGCATAGGCCTTATTCACTCACCCAAAGCACAACTGAGAAGGAACCAAGGCCCATGTTGGTCTAGTTGCACCATATCATAAATTAATAATTATGGGACTTGATCATTTAAAAGAAATATTTACGTACATCTATAGGCGTAAGCCTTTCATGGACTAAGCCTATTGGCCTCTAGGTGAAATCCTTTTGGTGGATTAGTTATAGAGTCACATGGGTGTAAGCTTTGGTTAGCCTAAGTCTAGTATTATAGCAGTGCTTGAAGGGTCAAGGAGTTACTTTCAATTAAATTTCTCATACTAGGATCACACTTATTAGTGAGGGTAAGAACACTTAGCATCTGGGATTTATATACTTAGTATTTACTACATAGGCTACAGTTGATGTCATCATTTATTAAATGAACACCATTAACGTCAGAAACTAGAAGATCATTAACAACATTATGATTATTTTGCATTCAAATATTAATATAAAGACATGTGAACTACACATAATTTTTTAAAGAAACCATTATTTTTCATTACTTAAATATTAAATTAAACAAAGTCTACAATAGTTAAAATAGAGGACATACTTTGTTCAATCTATTTAATGATCTAGATGTTCACAAGTTAGCTTGGGCATATACAAACAGAGCCTTCATGGCATCTAAGCTAGTATTAAGTCTAATGGTGATAATTATAATGCATATTTAACCAATTTAATTCTCTATAGCTTTGCTACACTAAGTTCATATCCCTGCATCACCTAGTTCGAGATCATTTTATATCTTTTCAAGAATATCTATACTAGGGTGGAGTGCATACACCAAGTGTTGAGTTAGAGCCTTTGTAATCATTTTCATTATCTCTTTCACCTTTTTCCCTTCACAATATAGTTTTCACATATTTCCCAACCTAGGAGATGCCTCAAATATATTAGAATTGGTTAGCCACCAACCAACTAGTGCAAGGATGCCAAAAATTCATCATCACCTAAAAATGATGCCTCACATTGATGTGTCTATTATTCTAGCATGAATCCTAACATATTTAAATAAGGGGCCCAATATTAACCCATACCAAATTTCTAGTTTATCCTCAGACTATGTTAAAGTCTTTGGTACACAAAACTCAGGGGTGCTCTCTTTAATATATGTGCTAAAGTATTCAGCCCTTTATGGTGAGCTTGATTTATTTAGTGGCATTGTCTATTTCTATGGAGGTTTCACTAAGAAAAATCAAATCAATATTTTCTAGCTCCTTCCTTAAGGCCTCTACATTTTCCTTAGCCTTAGTCACACTCCCATCTAGGATTGATCCTTACTCATAGGCCTTGGTCTGTAGAGCATAGAAAAGTGCTTCTAGGTTTTGTTTTTGGTCCTTAATTTAGGAGGTTAGTGCATTGACATTCCCCATGATCTATGTACACCCTGATCTACTTGTTGAGTACACATGTGCCATCAACTTCTCCTTCTCCTCCTTTACCTACTTAAGGCATCCATCTATAACCGATTCTTGACTCAAGAAGCTCAATAAGATGAAATTAGTCTCATATGTAACCTCTTATTATTTCACAAAGAGGTCTTCTACCTCTTCAAGCTTAAAATCAATCTCCTTTTATATTATAGTGTAGGGATATTATTCTTCTTATTATTATGCCATCTCAAGTTTCATGCATCTTCTCCACTAACACACTATATTATCAACCTTAGAGAGGTGTGAAGTATTGATGTCAACTAGAAGGGATGGTTTATCCATCTCTATGCACTCACAAAACTATTATAGATTGAACTTAATGGCTTGTGCTTCCTCTTAGGCCTTTTTATGGAGTTGCTTCCATTTTATTTCCTTGCCATCATTGATTATATTGGTGCATAACCTTAGTAGCCATCTTAATCAGTGCATTCATATATCACATTGGGTTCATGGCATGAGGGTTTAAGAAAAGGGATTCATGCCCTTCCTTAGGTTTTTCTATACCTAAGATAGCTACTTTAGGCACCTTAAAGTGAGGCTCATCCATGTAATGATCAAATATAAACATAAGTTATTTGCACATCCTAGTAATGGCAACTTGAGGGGGCATAGTGTCAAACATATATAGGTCTTATCCTCTAATCCCCTCTACACCCTCTCTCTTATGCTTAGTTCTTAGGCATTCTTCTTGATGACAACCAACTCTATTTTTTCTCCTTCCTCTTCACTGGCACCATCTCTCTCTTTGATTCTTTTTTTAGAGGACTCTTCCTCTTATCCCTTAGGGGTTTCTTATAACTTTTCACTATCTTCTTCTTCCTGAGGATTCTTAATGTTTACCTCTAGGTTAATCCCATCAGCACCAGCATCACCTTATTTCTATTGGGGTTTCTCTATTGTCTCTATTTTCTATTCTAAGGCACTAGTATTGCCTTCTTTTTATTCAAGTACCCCCTCACTACTTAGGCATGCCTATTATGCATCTTCATATGATTTCCTAGTGGGGGTGTTGGGCATCTTCTTTGGTCACTTCAATGATTGGTCACATGCTTATAGGAACCTTCTTGGTATTCTTTTATTCCTTGGCCTCTACTTTTTCTTAACTCAATCTATGCTTCTCCTCAAGTGCCATTGTCTTCTCAAGAAGGTGGTGTGGTGGGTTCTCCACTGGATGAAGAGCTTTCTAGATTCCATACTTTTTCAAGTGTGGTTATTGTGCCACTTTGGAGGGTATCTTATACATCCTTGAAATTGGGCTCCTCTTCTTATTTGACTTACATGATGTAGGTCCCTACACCTTCTTTTTCCATTATGCATATGAGGGTCTCTTCCTTCTACATTTATTCTAGAGATATATTTGGGAGTGTAATTGGTCCCTTAGAATTCTTTTGTTTCTTACTAGAGGAAGTAGTCTTTGGCACAAAAGCTACATGCTTAATGGGAGTTGGAGGTGTAGCTTGTTCATCAGAGGTAATCTTCATCTTGAAGCACCATTGATTTCCTCAAGAGTCTCTCCTCACTTATTATAGGGAGTATTCTTCTATGTATTTGGTTTTGGCTTCCCTTCATCACTTATCAAGAGGGGGTGATTGTCATATTTTTCCATAATTACACCCTTATTGCATGTCTTCATCTTGTAATATAAATTGAAGATGACCTAGTTATTATTTCCCTTTAGATGGGATGGAGGTTTATTCAATTGAAGTCATCCTCCTCATCCTTAGTGGCCTTGGATCTAGGGCACACATAATGGTATCTCAACTTTCTCCTTTCTTGATCCATTGTCTTCACTAAGATATCCAATTATTACATGTTAAGAATCCTCCTTATCACCACTATGAAGAATTTAGTGGAAAATGCATAAGGAAACATTAGACAACTAGATAGGTTTCTATCTATGAGTGCCAGGTGCACTACATAAAAATGTTTCATGATGGAAAAAGTTATAATTAATACCATGTGTTAGGGGAGATTGTACGAGATGCACCATTCAATCCTAAACATTTTGATGTATAGATCAGACCACCCATATACTCTCATCTTATACTTTTGGGATAATATAGGTGGATATATAAAGTCTTGTTATTTCAGCACTAGGGACTCATTTTGGGGTGGGAACACCCAAATATTATCATCATCACCATCTGGCACATTGATCTCCTCCATCACTGTCAATATCATCATGGACCCCCACCTAAAGGTCTCATGCACCTTGTGGCACTCCGGCACATTCTTAACAATCTCCTTTATAATAAACTTTGAGATGTTGAACTTTTTCCCTTGTGCCATGTGGTGGGCAATGCACAAATAGGTCTTGATATTATTATACCACCATCTATTAAGGTATATCTTAGAGCTCACCAAGAATTTCGTGGCCCTCATGTTGGGGTATTATATATCATTAATAGAGAATGAAAACCCTACCTTATAGTATCCTAGGAGTTTCATAACCCTCTCTACCTCCACATCATCCTCCATCATTTTTTGGATGTTTGTCCCTATGGTTGGGAGCCCTGTGATTCTATTGATGAGGCATGTTGAGATATACATGCACCTCCTTAAAAAATATAAGTGACTATCATGGACTCACAAGAGGAGGAATTACACTAATTCTTCTAGCTTGCCAATACTTGGTAGATCATATAATTGGGTCATGCTTGTTGTCACAATTTGTCTCAAATTGAGATGTCAAATAGTGCCACATCTACCTTGGTTTTCTTCCTTATATTAACTATCTAGTCTTGGTTGACTTCCTACACATTGTTCAACATCTAATGGTATTAATCACTAAATTTTCACATGTGTATGAAGGATACCCATGTCTCCCCCACTATGACCTCTAGGGGGAACTACATATCTCTGTAAGCAAGATTTGTGCTTATTTCTAGGTCAATCATAGTGATCCTAACACCTTATACTAGTTATGCCTCTTTTTTCATAGTGGCTAATTATTTTACCATACATGCCTTCTTGGCATCATTTTATGCCTAAAATAACATGAAATTAATAATTTATTTCCCATTATAAACCAAATACTATTAAATCATAGTTTGTTGATCTTCTCAAAGCCCTTAATGGTGCTTGGTACTTCTCCAGTCACTAGAAATATGAGTGTGTCTTTAGCTCTCAAGCTTATGATGTTTTTAATGGTGGCCTTAACATTTTGTAGAACTTATCTTACCTAGTTTCTCTCTCAATTCCTTTCCACTCACCTCTTTCTTGATTCAAATTAGAACACAATTTATATCTTTGATCAACCATTATCACTTAGGGGTTATGGATGTTTTGGTTCTTATTGTGGTAGCATTTTCCTAGTTCAACTCTAATTTGGATTTGTGTTTGGATATGTGTTTAGTTTAAAATTCTCTCAATGTTTATAACCTATCAAAGTTGTCATTCTCCCCTTTATACCTTAGTTTTAGTTACCTCATTAATTACTAGTGAGTAATAGTATGGTGGCATATGGATTTTTTGAAATTTGATAACCCCATGAAATTTACTAAAATCTACCACCACATTCTCATTTATTATGTATCTTTGTGATTCCATTTTCATGGTCATTAAATTTTTTAAATGGATTATTCAATGAAGTGATAGGTTATTTAAATGGTCACTTCCCATTGACCATTAGGTGGGTTCCAACTGTCTTGATGATCTTTCTCTTGTGCTTTATTCACTATGGCATGACCTTAGCCCTTTTTATGGTAACCTAGGTGTAATTATTCACATGTACATGATTCAACCTCCTCAATCCCATCTCTCCTTCATGATGCACTTGCTTTCAAACACACTTCCATTTTTTGGTTGGTTTCTTGCACTTTATAATCTTACTTTGGCCTTTTCTACCCCATACAAATCCCTACATTATGTATCATTATCTAGGTTTATTGTGCACTAAAAGCTTGTGCACTTACCTTTATCAACTCATCCTCTCATATTTATAAATCTATAAAACCCCACATACCCAAAAACTTAGGTATCTAGCCTTAAGTGCTTTAGAGAGTGTTTGTGCTTGACTCACCCAACTAGATTTATGTGTGTAAGTGCTAGAAAAATTTGTATATAGGATTGAAAGTGATATGCTTATGTACTTAACACAAATAAAATAAACATAATAAGATCTTTATCTTGTGCCTAATTTTATTTTATTCAATACAACACAACTGACTTGTGATTGAGAAGTCAATGTCTGATGGAACAAGCATCATATTATTGACTATAAGGATTCAATCTATTATCGTTAAAATGTCTAGGGAGCATTTAAACTATCAACATTCATATTTTTCATGTGTTAGTCTCCAATATACTATGGATGACATAAGGTCTCATATACCTAATCTATAGCTTACCTGGGTACTTTAGGTACTTGAAGTCATATATCAAGATCAATGCTCTTTTAGTAAGTACCTTGCATTTCATGTGCTTATCATGTGATAAATTTTGGAGTGCCTTTTACATTTGATGGCTCCACCTTACTTGGGCACATGTCTCATCTAAACACTCCAATTATTATACTCATACACTTAAAGACTCTTGGTCATCCAAATAACCAATACATGTATTACACAAAAAGAGAACTATAAATTCCATTAGTAAAACTACCTCTACACCAAATCCTAATTAAAATGGTGTAGCTTTATTCAGGAACTTATACGTCATACAATAGGCCAATAATACTATTAACACATGGTCATCCTAATATTTGTGACCAATGCCACATATATTTGTGAGGCATGTTCTCAATATCTTATTGAATACCTCAATAATGTCATTTACTTGGGGATGATAATGTGTTTTCTTATGGTGCACCACCATGTATTTAGTTAGAAGGATTTGAATGGTGTCATTGATGAAGTTCATGCCATGGTCACTAGTAAAACTAAGTGGGAACCAATAGTGACTAATGATGTTCTCCCATATAAACCTTACTATGGTGGTGGTTGTGTAAGCTTTACTTGGTGCTACCTTAGCCCACTTGGTGAAGTAGTCTATGACTACTAGAATGTACCATGCACCTATGTTCCTCACAACAAGAGTCATAGGCCCAAAAAAATCAATGACCAATTTTTAAAATAGTGCCTGGGAAAGGATGGGGATGAAAATAATCTCATCCTTGTGGTTGGGCTTTCCCATACATTGATAGATGTCATATGCTTTGGTGTAAGATTTTTCATCTTATATCAGAGTTGGCCACTACAAGCCTAATTACAACACCTTACATACCATATTATCTCTAGTATAATGGCCTCTAGCAATCCCCTTTTTTACCTTTTACAAGAATGATTCCCATTTGTGCTCTAAGATACATAAGTGTAGGACCTTATCTCAACTCAACTTGTACAATTACCCACCAATGAGTTGAAAAGGGGTAGTGTGAATTGTGAGCTACTTATTCTCTTTAGTTATCATAGTTTGGGTTGTGTATACATATGTTAGAAATGTGGTGATATATACCAAGTCCTCAAGGATGTACTAGACCCTATAAATTTATGCATCAGGTATATTATCTTTAATAAGCACTATCATATCACTTGAGTTGATGCAATATAGATGGTTTGGGCTCAAGTTTTGAATTTTTACTACAATTGAGAATTAGAAGTCTTGAAACAAAACTATCCATCAACAAATGCACCCATGGAAAATGATATTGTTTACCAGGTACTTAAATGCCTCATGATCAATGAAAAAGATGAAAGGGGTTACCAATAAATAGAACCAAAATTTCTATAGGGTGTAGATCATGGCAAGTGCCTCACGTTTAGTTATTGTGTAGTTTTTCTCTACTTTGGTCATACTTCCAATTAAAAAAATGGGATGATCTATTTTCCCCTCACCTACTTATGCTATAATGGTTCCAATCACAGTACCAAATGCATCTACATGTACATGGAAGGTAGTCATCTAGTCGATAAATTATAATATCGGTGCACTTGCTAATTTGAGCTTTAAGGTCTCAAATGCATCTTCCTACATCATACCCCAATATAATGGGTCATACTTTTGCAAGAGATATTATATAAGTGATAAAATATTGTTATAGTTCCTTATGAACTTCTTATATTACCCATAATGGCTAAAAAATGCATGAATATCCTTTTGTATTGATGGGGTCTAGAGCTGAAGGATGATGGTGATCTTTGATAGATCAACAAGAAGACCATCCATGTAGATGATTTTCCCAAGAAAAGTGCTAAATTGTATTATGAAAACACACTTATTGAGGTTCAAATAGATCTACAACTACTGACATCTCTCGAACAATGGTTGTAAGCTATCATAGTGTTCCCTCACTAATCCATACACAACCTAATCATCTAAGTATACTTGGAGGAACTTATGAATGAAGTATTTAAAATCAGTGATCACCACTTGGGAGAATATGGTTGGCACTTTATTGAATCCAAATGACATCATGTTATATGAAAAACAACCCCATTCTATCATAAAGGTCATTTTGGGCTTGTCCTCCTCCTTGATCTGGATTTGATGCTATCCTAAGAACCCATCAGTGAAAGTGTAGATCTCAAAACCTATGATGTTATCCAAAACTTCATCAGTGAATAGAGTTGTAAATGGGTTAGTTATGTAGGTGTTCAATAATATATAGTTTTTAGTATCATGCACCATAGGGTTTATTCTTATCTTGGTATGAATCCTCTACTTGTCTACTACCCTCAGTTGTTTCTATCTAAAGGTGGGTAGGATCTTCTTCCTCTAGAGTACTATCCTCAACTTAGCACACTAAATTCCTTTTACCTATTAAATTTATTGAATTGTACACCTTCCATGTTTCATTATCCTCATCACTAGATTCACTGTTGAGGGTTTTATCTTCACCTAAATCTAAGAGGCCCAACCCCTTTTCACTGAGCATGTCTTTCAAGTACTCCTCCAATATTGTAGTGTCTTCAAACACTAACCTTAAAACTAGCTATAGTGGTTTACTCAGTTCAAGGTTTTTTGAATAAAAGGAGAATGTGTGAATGAACCACTCCTTAACTGTATCCCAATTGGATATCTTGTGTAATGTTTCATTAATAACATACCATGCTCTTTCCCACATATTCAAGGTTCTATAGAAAACATGCACATATAAGTTCCTTGGGGTATTTTTTCCATAGATGTCTGTGTTTCTTCATAAAGATGCACATGTGTTATAGGGTCAGAATCACCAAATTAGCTAGAGATGTCCAAGTCCTAGTTACTCTTCCCAAAACTAGTGTATATGAATTATTTCACATCTTTCCAAGTTGGAAATCTAGGCCTGTGTACTACACACCAATAATTAGTAGTGTTATTCAATATATACACTAGTACACCCATTTGATCCACATATTTTGGGATGCATGATTTGAGGCCATAAACATACTCTTCTATTGGATTACTCCCTTCATATCTTGGGAGCATTATAAGTTTTCCCTTATTTATGTGAAACATTCTCTTCCCCCTTTTCTTAGCACAAGGAACCCATCTTTTTGAATTATGATTAATTTGGACCTAGCCTTTCTTTATTGGTTTCAACAATTTAACATGCTATAAATAACACCTTTGATCAATGGTATCATATGATTCCTTGAACCAATTGTCATAAGAAACATCAATGGTGTTTGAGGTTGATTCTTCATCTTCTTAAGAAAGCACTCCTTGATCATTAGGGTCAATTGTCTCACTATTTTGCATCATAATGTTATATATGTGGTTTTTATCATATTTGAGGTCCACACTCTTGACACAGGGGATTACTTATACCTATGAGAGGGGCATAACTACCATCTCCATTCCATTCTTAAATGTCATGTAGCACTTCTTCAATCACATATTTGTGTTATTTACATAGCACTATGGCCTTCTTAGAAGCACCAGGTAGTTGTCTTGTTATACCAACTTGATCACCTCAAAATTAGCACAAAATTTGGTGCCCATGATGTTTATAACTATGTTATTAATAATTCTAATATGTTGCACTTAGGTCTTATGGGCCATAAAAAGTACATGAGGGGAAGGCCTCAAGGCTGGCCTACCCATTTTCCCCAGAGCATTATTGGTCAAGATGTTGACCTTGGCACCCATGTTTAAAAGGACCTTATAAATAAACAATCCATCAATAGTGGCATTCATGAGGATTTCTTAGTTGTACTCTACATTCTAGGTATGCCAAACTTTTCACACCTTTTCCTTGTGTGGTGCAATGACTTCAACTAGATTTTGACCTACATGCTCCAAAAGTAATTTCTTCAATAAGGGAAGCATTCCCTTTATTTACAAGAGGTGTAGGATCTTTGATAATTCTTGTATCTCAAGCTTTTGGTTATCTAACTTCTTTCAATATGCAATCAACTATGATTTAAGATCTCATACTAATTAGAGCTCCCCTTGTAGGCTTTGGATGATACGCATAGCCTACTATAATACATCTTTTTGGAATGATGGGTATAAGTAAGGTGAAGCTTTGGGTTCAATCCATGTTATGAAATTAGTGTAACCCTTAACCCCATATTCTAATCATAACTCAAGTATTGGTGCAACTAGCAGCTAAGTGGTGAATCCATTATGAGTTGATGCTTGCACCTCGATTGTCTCTGTATGGGTTGGTTGTGCCTTTGGGATCCACTTATCTATTTTTGGCTTACACTTGATCATTTCTATGATTTTATTTATGTTATACCTACCTTGGGTTAACTTCTTATATAAGTCAGGTCATTCTTTAACCTTATGGGATCCTCAACAGTAGCCATATGTGGGATGTGTAGGGCAGTCACACTAATAATACTCTACTAAGCCACACTTGTAGCATTAGTGGGGTGGGAACCTTCCACCACTGCATCCTCCACCTCACCCTCTAACACCTTATTTTATCCTAAATCCTATGTTTTATTGGCCATAACCTTTATTTAATTGGTTATCCTACCCTCTAATTGTTATAGTGGCATGTCTTACATCTCTGTCCATGTTCTCACACATCTCATCAATCACCCAACAATCAATAGTGGTATGGGTGTAAGAAACCCAAAATAAATAATAGATGGTTGTATTAAGATAACTAGTACATTACAATAAATATTAGTTCTAAACATCATACACCTCTTGAAAGACTTCAAATCTTAGAAGTAATGTGCACACATTCTTCCATGGGTAGTTATTTATGTTATGGCCTTTTTCTTCATAGTCAATACACCATAATAACTTCAAGAATCTTATGATGATTTATTAGTAATATTTTGGAGTTGGGAGTCCATAAACATAATCTATGTCTCCATAAATGGGTTGATCCCAATATCTATGCTTTTAACTGGCTTGGATTTGAGCATGACTTCAAGTGTTTCATGAGGGTCTATAAAATTCTTTATGGAAAGTGCTATTAAAAATGACTCTATCAAACCTCCAATAAACCATTTTGTATGCTAGGAAGGGTGAATGTCATAAGAGATCTTGAAAAGGAGAGTTTTTAACCTTGCATCATATAGGTCCACACTTTCTAAAAGTCTTTGGGTAATTTCTTTGAGCATGGTGATGCTCTACTATTCAAAATTTAGAATGTCAAATTCTTGAAGGAATACCTCCTTTAGGGTATCATAATCAACCCTATCCTATTTAAGATCAATTTTTTTTTGTAGGTATAGGTGATATCAAGTAGAGTGGTCATGAATTGGGTCACCTTACACTATAATTGGGTTATGCCCCATGTGCACCACTATAATTCACACTTTAGCACATGCTTTATCTCATTCTCCACATTATGATATTCTAGAAAGTGCATGGCCATTTCATAATAGATTTACTATGAGTGGAATCTAAGATATAAGGTTCTTATCCCCTTGATATCTATCTTGGTTGTGGTCCTCTAATGCCTCTAGCCACTGGGTTAGGTGTTGGCCCCATTTTTACTACTAACATCATTGATGTTGATAGTATTGTAGTACTTACTTGTGGTACTAGACCACTTCCTATAGGTTATTTCCCACTTCTTGTTACTAACATTAGCTTAGTTGATATAATTACACTCAAGCTTTGTTGTGGTAAGATAGCACCCACTAGTTTAAAGGTATTTTCACTCACCTCCTAGTAGGGAATAATGTGTTCAATCATGAATTTTTAATCCAAGTCTATAAAAATGTCTAAAATTGATGTTAAAAATAAGGTTAATTATCACTTTTGTAATTTATTCAATTAGGGGATCTAGTGTATAAGCACACATTACATGTTTAAAGGGGATAGGTACATCAATATTATCTTAAGTCACCAAGTCTTATAAAACCAAATAGATTCACACCTATCAAATATTGAGATTGATCCATCACTTCATTTTTTCCCTCATCCTTATGTTTTTTAATTTTAAGATATCCCTCCCCATACCCTTCCTACTTGATATGGGTTCTTTTAGCACTTCTAGGTTCCATATCTTCCATCAATCTACATCATCTTTCATTATAGGTCTATCTTTTGAGCTCTCAGGTGTGAATCTACTCATCCCTTTCCATTGCACCTCACCTACACATCCCCTTCTCCCCCTTTACTCTATTTATACATAAAAGGAATTTATCCTTCCATCCCCAAAGTTTCAAACCCATAATCCACCATTATCTTTTTTGATCTCTATGACAAATTCCTTCATAAACATGACTCTAGGTTCATGGAAAAATTGATGCTCTACTTATTTAGGGCATGAGTATGTAGAAATTGTGAACTCAAGCATGTAACTATTCAGTGCTCTTTACCACCATTTATCTATTGCTCTAGTCCAAGTGGCATCCAGGGTCTCAAGTCTCTCTAAGCACTCCTTTTTCTACTCATATGACTATCCATAAATCCTTCTTTAGTGGGTTGAATATGAATCCAACCATTGATACACATGCTCAGGTATTTCACAAAAAAAGACCTCATACAGAGCATCATACAGGTTGTTCTAAACCCACTTTCTTGGCTTTTGTTCCTTATAGGTTGAATACTTTAGTGTAAATCTATAATCCACCTATAGTAACTAGTGCTTGATGTTTTCAAGGTAGAGTCAATACATCATTATATTTCACCATTGTAATAATAAAATTCAACATGAGTCTTGGTAATGGAACTAAAATGTTGTAAGAAATCTAGGTACATAAAGGTATTTTCATCAGTTTTGGAATCCTTACAACTAGGCACAAGCATGGGATATTTCTTTTGTGCTCAACATTTTACCCTTAGTTGTGCCATCGTCAATCCACATAAGGCATAGGCCTTATATTCTCACCCTATGTATAGGGGAGAAGGAACTAGGGCCCATGTTGAGCTAGTTGTGACATGGCACAAGTCATTAATTATGGGACTTGATCATTTTTAATAAGGCTTTAAGTAGATCCATAGATGCAAGTATTTTATGGACTAGGTTTAGTGACCTCTAGGCATAAGCCTTTTGGTGGACTAGTTCTAGAGTCATATGGGAACAAGCCTTAGTTACCCTAAGTCTAGTATCATATCAATGCTTGAAGGGTAAAGGGGCTATTTTTAGTTACAGTGATCATACTAGTCTCATAATTCTTAGTAAGGGTAGGAACACTTGGCACATGGGATTTATATACTTAGTATTTACTACACAAGTTATGGTTGATGTCATCAGTTATTAAAGGGATGCCATTAACATTAAAAACTAGAAGCTCATTAACAACATTATAATTATTTCACATTCAAATACCAATACAAAGACATGTGAACCATACATAATGTTTTAAGGTAACCATTCTTTATTATTACTTAAATATCAAATTAAATATAGTCTATAATAGTTAAAAAAATTACATGCTTTCATTAATCTATCTAATAACCCAGAGACTCACATGCAATATTAAACATATACAAAAAGTCCTTAATGGTATCCAAACTAGTCCTAAGTCTAATGGCAGTCATTACAATGTATATAGAACTAATTTCAATTCTCCAGATCTTTTCTTCACTAAGTTTTCATCCCTAGATCACTTGGTTCAAGATCCTTTTATAGCTTTTCAAGAACATCTCTACCAAGGTGGAGTATGTATGTTGGGTTCCAAACTAGAGCTTTTGTAATCATTCTTACCAGCTCCATCACATTTTACACTTTGCATTATAATAATCACATATCACCCAACTAGGAAGATGCCCTAGAAATCCTAGAATTAGTTATCCACTTGCTAGCTGGCATACAGATGCCAAAAAATCATCATCACCTAAAAATAATGCCTCATATCAATGTGTCTGTCATGATGGTGTGAATCTTGACATACTAAAATAAGGGACCCAATACCATCTCTCTTTCTTTATGTGTCTCTAATCCTTATAGAAACATGCCTTCAATATATATTTCCCTTTTATCTTCAAACTTATCAACAATCACTACCTTTGATTTCCAATTCCTTTCCACCTTTCATAGATCTTATCTTATTATATAAAAAAAGACCAAATGAATTTGGTTATTATTGATTCAACTCTCTTATTTCAATGGAAGTAGATTATACCTCTCTCAATTATCTCAATTGACACTACATTTTACCTTCCATCATACTTAGTCTTATTGTCAAACTACCATGGTCTCCCAAACATAATATGACATGAATCCCTAGGAAAAATATCACATAAAACTCTATCATGGTATGAATATACTATTACATTCACTTCACATTATGACCATATTGTCATTTCATGCCCTTAAAACAACCAAGATACCTTATATATCTTAGGTTGAAATGTACACTTAAATTTAAAATTTTATATGAATTTAATTAATGCTATATTATCCATACTTCCACTATCAAATATAAAATTATAAAACTTGCCGCTTGTTTTTCATGTGGTTTTGAAAACATGATATTTTTCCATGGGTCTTATTGACTAGATTATTCAAGATCTTTCTCTTCACTATCAACTTTAATCCTTTAATTATTCATTGCAATTGAACCTTTTAAGTGAGTTTCTCATCTTTTTAACACTCATATTATTCTTGGTCATCCATTGTTGATTAGTGACATGACAAAACTACTATCCATTTAATTTCACACTCATTAATTTTTTCATCCATTATTTGAGGACACTCAATTTTATTATGGACATATACTCCACATTCATATAATCTTCATGACATGTCCACTCATCCTTTTAGATTCAACACATTTAATTTTCCATGAGGTTTTAAACTCCTCATATTCCTATTCATTTTTATACATAAAAATAAGTTTTTTAATAACCTTTAATATCTCCTTAATCCATCATGTTATTTCTATCCTTTGCTTTTTTTAGTTTATTTATTGACAATCTCTCTTATGTATTCAATGGACATTGATTGGATTACTCTACAATGTAGATTATTCATCCAAAAATCATAATGTATTTTCACCATCAATCCAATCACATACCTTTATATCTTCTCTTGATCATATTCAACTTGATCTACCTAGAATTTAAGCTTGTATAACTCCTCAATATACCCTACTACACTCATATTCCTTTATGTTAAATTATAAAATTTCTTGAACAAACTTAGCCTATAATCAAAAGGTTAAAAACAAAACTTTTAGTTTTTCAACCTTTATTCCCCAAGTCTTGATTTTTTATTTTACCCCTCTATTCATTTTTATCCACACATGATCCCATCATAATTATGTATTACCCTTCAAATTTTGAGATAAAACTTCACTCTCTTCCATATACTTAGAGTAAAATAAATTATTTGTCTCAATAATCTAATCAATTATATTTTCATGACAAAAACTACATAAATATATAGAGGTGTCCAAACATGTCTTTTTTCCCATCTTGGAAATGGAATCAAATAATATATTATATGATTCACCTAAAAAATATTAAAATTTGTATTAGCAAGCTCCTAATTTTTCTTTATATTCACTCAAATTTTTAATAACAATAGTTCCTCTACATTTTTAAGTATCCATTGCATCCAATCTCACTTGGGTTCATCTGAAAATATCTCCCATACCTCTTGGTTCTCTCCATAATCTTATAGGAGTTACTCCTATATGTGTCATTTATATTCTTCACAAAACTATCTACACTTAAAATACTTCTCTAACACCTACAAAACCCCACTAGACTCAATCAAAAAATGAATAACCTAGATTTGATACTAATTTATGTAGTCATGATTAGGGAGTCCAATTAAGTATAACTTTAGACAATGAAACTTATAATTACATTAAAAAATGGAAACACATGCTCATACATCATACTAAAACATTGAATTGAAAAAAATCTTTATTACATTCATATGATAATGATTAAAAGGTTACACAATACTCACACTCTCACTCACTTTCGTTACAAGTTTATTGAAACATTAAATGAATAAAATACACCCATGCATAGTCTCTCATAGAATGGCTCACTCCCCTACACTCACTTCTCTCCTTGGATAACTAACTCCCAAGTTCTCTTTCTCTCTTTTCCATTCAAGCTTACTATTTTACCCATTTCATATCTTTATTTGAATTTCTTTGATACTTAAGATTTCCTCTTATAACTCATAAGTATATTTTAAACATTCAATAACTAAAAGTTTATAATTTTAGGCCATTACTTGATTTTTTTATTTCACACAAATGAGAATTTCACTTCATGTAGAATGAGAGTTTTAAAACCATCATAGTTATTTGGTAAAACCACTGCTTAATGTAGACTTTTGGTTATGAAACTTCTCATGTAGTTTCTAAATTTCCACTTAACATTAAAAAACCATCACTATAATTTCATCATTTTGTTAAGTTTCTCCAACTTCCATATGCCATATATGTTTTATATTGACTCAAAAAAATATTTAATTTTTTAAAAGTGTATAAATTATCAATGATAAATAAAATATTCAATCAATTTTTTGGTTTATGGGTGTCCTTGATACCAATTTTTCCTCTGTCCCAGAACTTATTAATTTTATTCCTTCAAAAGATGTAGTCACTTCCAAGATTGTATAAATTCTTGATAATCTCAAAAAAATCACTTGGAATCATGTCACTTAAAACTTACACCTATATTATGTACTTGATTTCATTAAAGTGTTATAGTATTGATACTTCCCTTGGATCATATTCACCATGCCAAAATTACAAATAAACTAATAATACAACATGAATAAATAACTAATAGTTTTAGTTAATGTAATATTTATTATACCCTTGGATTCTCATTCATCATACACAAGGTTTTAAATTTATGTTTTATATATCATAATTTTAGGGTTAATGGTATAGCCATTTAATTGGGAAATTGACTTGACCATGGTGTCTACTTTCACCTTTCAGGTACCTCTGAAGTTAACCTTTTTGTTTCTTCCTCATTTTATAGTTGTAGAAACTCATATTTGGTATCAAACACTTGAATATGTGTAATTTGATAAAGCCTTTATATACTTAAATTATTCATGCACACATTACTTTTTTTTTGCATCTCCTTATAACCCTTCACTCATATATGGGCCTAACCTTCACCATTATTATTATTACTACACTAAAGCTCTTGAGTATATACCTGAATAACTTAATATCATTCTCAAACTATCTCCTAATATCATATCATTTTTCATACTTTTATAATAGTTATACCCTTCCTCAAATAGTTATGCCACTAAGGACCTTCCCACTTTGACTAAACCTTCCTATGTACCCTTTAACAATCATTTTCCAAAATTCAAATTATCTATATGGTTTAGCCCATACATTTCACATTTTATTTTAGAGGAAATTATAGAAAGATTTATATATATAATCATATAAATTCTAAGCCTATTCATGTATATAACTTAACTATAAATCAATTACCTATCAATGGAAATACATATCCAAAATTAATAACTTCCCTAAAGTTTTTGAATCTAAACTATCTTAAAGGATAAATCCCTAAGATAAGTTTGAATGCCACAACAAGGTTAAAATTCATTGTTTTTAAAATTTTAAAATCCTTACACATGATTTAAAAACATTATAATATTACAAATATTTAACACACTCAACTAGGATGGATTACTAAATTATTTTTGACTTACCTCTTTGGAGTATTGGTTATGTAGGAAATACTTAGCCATGAAGATGGTTGAGGTTAGCTTAACCATTCTTTTTCACATGTTGTCCTTATTTTACATTTGTACTATAATGGATAACTAGGGTTTGAATAAATGATAAGGAAAAATATCTATTCATGTGGTATTTAAGGCATTCACATATATAAGAGCCCTTACCAAACACAAGCACAATAGTCAGAATTGTTACAGATCAAAATAAATATGCATGATAGTTTTAAATTACATAATCATCTAATAAGCACAAATTCATCTCAACTCATGCAAAAACTTTGTATTTAGATCAAATAATTCAAATACATTTTTATGATCAATGTTGATGACTATACCATATCACATACCTAGTCGTATTATAAATAAGTTAAGTACCTAATTCCTTTAGTATTTCCATAAATAATAAGTTGAAATAAATCATAAATATTATGGTAGTTAGACTAAAATTTATTTAGTTTTAATACATATTAATAAATATAAATTTTCCTAAATTTTAATCTTGTTAAGGTTTTATTAATCCAAAATAGATAAAACATATTGGTGAATTCCTTATTTATCCAAAACATAGAAAAAACTAGGTCCTTAACCATTAGAGTTTCATCCTTCTCTTTTTTAGGGTTTAAAATTAAAGATACCTTAGGTTTTTAATTTCAAGTCTAATTTTTAATTTCCCCTTGTCTTATTGTAAAAATTTGAAGTTCATTTTTTCATAGGGTTTCATTTTTATTCTCCTAAATTATGATTTCCTTTATCAGGGTTTTGACTTGTTTAGATCATATATGATTCAAAACAACTCTATTTTCAAAAATATCATGGTTCTATGTTATTTGTATTCATTGGACCAAAAACCTATTTGTGTTTTCTAAATTATGTATGAACTTTATAGAATTAGGGATTTACTATTTTTAGTAAATTTGGCCTAGAAGGAAAATGCTTCACTTATTTTTAGCTTATTTTTTAAAATTTTATTTATCTATTGATGTTTATCAAAAACTTATTTTTTCCCCTAGAATTCTTCATGGTTTTCTTAGGGTACTTAGTTATTTATTTTGGGCATTGTGTAATGTCTATAATGAATATACAAAATTTACATTTTATAATTTAATCTATGATAGTCATAATTACATGTTACTTTCCTGATAAATTAAATATATTTTAAAATAATGTAATGCAATGGCTAAAATTTATGTATAATAAAAATAAGGTTATAACTATTAATGAATAATATTTAACTCTCCTTAGTAACACACATTATTTAAATGTCAAATCTTGAGGGCTTACAAGGGTTACTTCTTTTGTGCCTCCTCAAGGTTGTGAAAGCTACCATCACTCCCAAGAGGTCCATGCTTTCATAAATCCAAGAGGTATGGTGAATTATCTTGAATAATCTTGTATGAACATCTAATTTTAAAGGCTAGGGTTTATGGTTGTAAAGCTACATCTTCCCAACCTATGAACACTAATATATCTAATGTAGCCATCCATAATGAGATTATTACCATGAAGAAATACATATAAGTTTTATAACATGAAATAAAAAAATTATGTCCAAATTTCACATTAGTTGAATATAATATTTCATATGCTAAAAATACTAAACATACTAATGTTAATTACATATCTAGGTCTCCATATAAAATTTATGTATCTCAAAATATTTTGTCTCAAGTATGGGTTAAAAATAATTTCTAAGCACATTATACACTGAGAGAGGGGTTGAATCAGTGTATAATAAAACTTTAAATTTCATAAATTAATGTTCATAAAGAAAGCATTCACATAATATTTAATAATTAACCAACATAATACTTATGTGGAAAACCCTCTCTTGGGAAAAACTACAAAGCATAGCCACTTGGATCTACCATCCAAATCTAGCCATAAAATAATAATCCTTTTACAAAATTTTGTAGGCACCACCCTACTTGGAGACATCAATACCCATTTCCAATCACCAAATCAGTAGGACACACCAATCTCTTTGTTCTTAAGCACTAATCTCCATTGAGACAATCTTTCACCTTACTATTATTGCTTCATCAACAAATGATAAAAAATTCAATCTTGTCTTCTTCTCCACAAAAATCTTATTATTCTTGAATGATAAAAAGAATTATTTCTCCTATCTTTTCAAATATTATATATACCTTATATAACCTCTAAAGGATCTTCATATAGGAGGCATCCCATATAAGAGGCACCTCTTCACCAAAATATGTGTCGGTTGAAAATTCTATTGATAATTCCATTGAAATTTTCATTGACAATTCCATTGACATAAATTACAATTCCTTTAACATCAATGACAATAATCCAACAATCTCCCCCTTTGTCATTGATGGAAATCCTATATAAAAATAGTATATGAACTCCCTCTTGATGTAGTTCTCATCCTTTACTCCCCCTTTCTTTAATTCTCCCCATTTAACATCAATGGAAAAGAGACATACAACATAATCATAATAAATATCACCAAAATATCCATTGAGCTAAATAAAGCAATGATTAGCTCCCCCTTAATACATGATTTTACTGATGGATTTAATGACTAATGAAGAATGGATCACTCCAATTTTCTACTTTAGAAACTCAAACTTTTATTTTGGGAGGGGCTTCGTGAAGATATATGTTATATATTCCTCTATGGAAATGTATTCTATATTTACTTATTGATATACAACATGTTATCTCAATAAGTGACACTTTATTGGAATGTATTTTGTTATAGAGTGCATAACCAAATTCTTTGAAATGTTTATTGCACTAGTGTTATCATAGAGTATTGAGATTGGATGGTCATATTCTATCTTAAAATCTTCAGCATATGCTTTATCTAAAGTAATTGTGTACACCAAGACACTGTTGCTATGTATTTTATTTTGTCTATAGATAAATAAATGGAAAGCTACTTTTTTATCAACCATGACACTATATTTTTTCCAAGAAATAATGTTCCTCCACTTTTACTCTATCTTTCATCAACACTTCCTACCCATTCTACAACTATGAAAGTTGTTAGTGTGAAATCTTCACCTCTTGGATACAATAATCCATAATCCAAAGTAAGTTTTAGATATTATAAATATCCTTTTGATTGCTTGCACATGTGTTTCTTTTGTGTGTAATTTAAAATGTGCTACCAATCCTATAGATTGCATGATTTTTGGCCTTGATGCCATGGTATATAATAAGATTCCAATCATGGATCTATAAAGCATATGATTTACTTTAAGATATTAATCATCCTTACTTAACTTTAATCTTGTTATCATGGGTGTGATAAAAGGTATGCAATCTTCCATTATAAACTTCATCAACATCTCTTTTATATACTTAGTTTGGGAGAAAAATATTCCTTTATTAGATTAAAAATTTTACAAACCAAGAAAAATGACAACTCACCCAAAATGAAAATTTCAAACTCCTTTTTCATTTCTTTTTTAAATTCTTGGGAAATTTATTCACTATCTCCTCCAAAAATTATATCATCCACATATACCAC
Source organism: Torreya grandis (assembly GCA_037957365.1). Classification (NCBI taxonomy): domain Eukaryota; kingdom Viridiplantae; phylum Streptophyta; class Pinopsida; order Cupressales; family Taxaceae; genus Torreya; species Torreya grandis. Next base: position 3,452,107 of record JARHVA010000611.1, on the reverse strand, counting down.
AACAATCAACTTATTCTCACCTTCGGTCTTGATATAGATATTACTATCAACAACTCCCCTTTAAAACCTTATTATTTTAGATATTTATTAAGACTTAAATACCAGGCTCTGGGGGCTTGTTTTAGCCCATATAGTGTCATATTTAATCTACACAAATAATCCTTATTTTTTCATAGAAGGAGACCTTTTGGTTGTTTAATATATACTTCTTCCTCTAACTTTCCATTTAGAAAATCAGATTTCACATCCATTTGATAAACTTTGAAGTTATTAAAAATAACATATGCCAAAAATATTCTAATGGATTCTAATCTCACAACAGGGGTAAAGGTTTCTTAAAAATCAATACCTTCCACTTGATAACAAACCAACCTTGATTTATTTCTTGTTACTTTTCCATCTTCATTCAAATTATTCCTAAACACCCACTTGGTACCAATTACATTCTTGTTTTTTTATCTAGGAATGAGTTCCCATGTCTCATTTTTTTCAATTTGATTCAAGTAGCATCGATCCAATGCTTGTCATTAATATCTTCTACAAAAAAATTGGGCTCTATTTTAGATAACAAGGAAAAATTTACTTTGTTATGTGCACTCACAAATCTTCTTATAGTTTGTACCCTAACATCAATATCACCAATAATTTTACTTTTAGAATGATGTTTTAAAAAAAATTGATATGGTGCCTTTGTATCTTTTTTCTCCATTTCATTTTATTTTTCTACTTCTAATTCTTATTTTAAGTCTAGTTCCTCTAAATGATCATTTAGTTGTGCACTTACTGTCGTCACCAAATTTTGTACCCTAAAAGAGGATGTTAAAGCCTCTTCCAAATTTGGGAAACATGGGAACATTTATAGGTATCTGGGTGTACCTATTATGTAAATGAACCTCTATATTTAATGGATATCTCCCTTAATATATCTTTGCAAATTTTATCACCTAAACTAGTATTTACTTGTAGAGGAAAGAGTTAGAAATAAGATAAATTTATCCTAGTCTATAGAGGTGATGCACCAATATTATCTCCACATGACCAACATATTCTAGGAACTATGGAATAAGGAATATAAACTAATCTCAAATTCATAAAACGTTCTAACATGAGTGTTTCAATATAGAGGTGAGATATGTGAAATAACACAAGGCAAATGAACTAAAAGGTAGGTTGCACATTCCAAGGATAATTATAAACTTGAAAGAGTTTGACATATTTGAATTCACTCTATATGATCAATTATGCTAAGAACTATTGCTTAGATATGAAAGTATAAATGAAATAAGGATAGAATATTATCACTTATTATCACTATAAATCACTTGCACACTTAGACAATTGTTTGAGAACTCAGAAACAAACTTGCATTAATATTCAAAGGTAAAATATGATATCAGTCTATTAGGGCCTCATCATACATGGATGTGGTATCCCTTACAAAGCCAAAATGTAATATACTTATAGAAATTATAAGAGAAAATAGAATAAATAAGTTCAAGGGTCACTAGAACACATTTCCAAGAATGAGAACTAGTTACATTATAGGTGCAACTAAGTGTGAAATAGATAATGAATGCCTTCCAAGCTAGATTTCCATGCAAACCATGACAAATTCATTCAAAAATGGTGTAATGACTCTTCTACTAACCTTTGTGAAAAAATTTCCATCATAGACCATCCTTCAAGCATTTGAAACTAAACTAGGAGAGTCAAAACATAAACACTATTTGAGGGGGTTAAAACATACTATGATAGTTATAATATGCTCTCTTAATTAAAATATATCTTCTAGACACCTATTTTCACCATCTGTAATCATTTTTTTACTTCTTGAAATTTACTCTTTATATTTGGTAGTCATTATTCATCTCAGACCTTGACTGGGCTTTTATAGTGGCATATGAATTTGAAGAGCATGTTTTGCTACAGGATCCTTAGTCTTACATATGTGCTCATGTGACATTCCCTTGACATTTTATTCATTATTTTATATACTATGTATATGATATTCACTTTCTCTAGTTAAAAATTATTCTTTAGTTTGACATTTATCCATCAAAGCTGACTTGGACCAATCACATTTGTTCTTATTAGTTTCATAGATCCTCACTATTAGATTTTAAATTTTTGACCTCCTTTACACCATTATATTTCCATATCCTAGCTCCCACATGTCATTAGATCTCCAAATATGCATGTTCTTTACCTTGACTTGGTCATTAAACTTTAACACTTTAACCTGTTCTCATTGCTTCCTACATCTGTAGATTGCTTTTGCTTCGTCGATCTTCCCAAACTTGCTTAGTCTTTAACTCATCACTGTGTCGATAAACCCCAAGAAATTTATAGAATTTAAGTCCATTAACTCTATTATATCTCCTTTCCATGATTGATCATGAGCTATTAGATCTTTTGATAAGATCGATCATTAACTTTAACAAGCTTATGTTCATTAAGTCTCTATTTGATAAGCTCTACGAATGTGACACTTGTCACTTGTGCACTCACTCAAAGATCCATTTGATAATTTGATTTCATCATGATATATTGTATTTATATTTATGATTTATAATTAACCATTAGATCTAATTTGGTTTAAAAACTAATGGCTATTTACTAGGTCTTTAAATTGACATTTGTGTGATCATCTTATGTTTTTTGACTAACTTTGAAGGCTTGGATCTTGAAGTGCAAGAATCATGGGGGCACCAAATTTTATGGAGATGTTCATGATGTCAAGAGTAATAAACCCTTTTGATCCACTTATCACATGAGAATTCCTGAGCAAGATACTAAATGCATAAGTTGGTTATTCCACTATTCTTGCATGGTGTTCTGGTGATAGTTGAGCTCAAATGACTAAGTATAAGAAACCTAGAAAAAATGATTGAGACCCAAAATTTGCACATGGATAAATCTATTTGAAATTTAGTGGAGGACCTTGGTATTGGCACATATAAACTAGGGATCAAGGTGAATAAACCCATGTGGTCACCTTCCTCTACAACTTCCACACATTCGAGATTTAACCTCAACAAACTATCCACTTGTACTTTTTGCCACTAGACCCAAAATGTCAGGATGAATGCAATGAAGGAATAAATGAACTCCTTTCATTCCCACACTTGTTCCAAGCACCTTTGACATCCCATGGGGGTTTTGAAACACTCTCTATGACATTATAAAAGGCCCCTATATAGAATTTTGGCTATAGGGGGTTGACCCATTTTGGCCTATGGGAAAAAATGGTCAACATTCTTGGGATTTCCTAGGGGTTACATGCCTATCTATGCAAAAAATAACCTAGACTAGTTGTCTAATCCTATCCATTGGAATATGGGGTCACATGCACTACATGTTGAGACATAAATGCCTTTGACAACATATAGCAATAGAAAACAACAAAGATAAAACACCAAGTAGAAACAAGAACACTTAAGGAACACTACCCACACAACTAAAATAACACACACACCTAATCTAATATTTATAAGATATAACTTTACCACTCAATATCAAGGTTTAAAATGTATCCCATTCATAGGGATAGGTGGCTCTTTTCCATTCATCCTTGCTAGCTGGAAAGAGTCATTTTTTTTCACTTGATGATGACATATGGTCCACTACATAGGGTATCAAATTTTGTATGTCTTCTTAGTTTTGATCTATCTTCATCCCACTTAAACACTATGCCACCTTCTTGAAATGATCTTGAATTTGCCCATTTTTCAAAAGACTTCTTCATCAATACATGGTGATGCTCCAAAGCTCGATGATTATTATCTATGGTCTCTTGTAACTCCATTAATTATATCAATCTCACTTCTATTGTAGTATTTTCAAGGAACTCTAGATGGTGTGCTAACTCTAAGGTAGGCATCTCTTAAGAAATAGACAACCTAGCTTCTCTCCATAGATAAGCATAAAAAGATAATTCCCTATTGACCTTTTGGGAGTTATCTTATCAACCCATAAATTTGTCTTCAATTTGGTGTGTCAAGCCCTTTGGTTATGATCCAAGGTTCTATTGATGATTTTGATCATATTCTTGTTAGTATATTTAGCCAACCCATTACCTTAAGGGTAATATTTGGATGAAGTTCTCAAAAATATTCCATTACTATTTACCCAATCAGTTGTTTTAGCACCCATAAAATCAAGATCATTATCTAAAATAATAATAGGAGTGTTAAACCTTGTTATGATGCTCTCATAAAACTCCAAGATAACATTCTCATTAGCTTCCTTCAATGCTACTACCTCAATCCATTTTGTAAAATAATTAGTTGATGTGAGTATCCATTTATGATAATCAATTGATGGGGGGTTTATCATACCAATGAAATTAAGACCCCATTTCATGAAAGGTTTATCAACTCAGATAGGATTCAAAAGTAGAGTTGTAAGCTTCTACTTTCCCATAAAGAGAGCACATTATACACACCTTATCATCCAAGTATAGTATTTATTGAAGAGGTTAGGCCAATATTAGCCTAATCTCATGATCTTAGCAGTTGTAGTTCTTAGGGAGAAATTACCTCCTACTATCCCATCATGAAACTTCTCTAATAACACCCCAAACTGATCATTATCAATGCATCTCAATAGCACACCATTAATGTCTCTTCTAAAAAGTACACCATCCATAAGACAAAAGGGAATAGATTGAAATATAAAATATCTCCTTTGTGATCTACTCATATTATTAGGATACTCACCATTTTGAAGAAATGTGTTCACATCTTGTGTCTAACTCTATATATGTAAGGAACCAGTTGGTTGGGAGAAATCATGATTGACTAGAACCTCTTATTTTGACTCATGAAAATATGAAAATAAGTTTTCACAAAGACCTTTCCCTCTTACCAAATTTTTTACTTTGATATTAATATCATATTCCATTACCTTATTGATCCATCGTGCTCTATTCTCACTAAGGTTTTCACTCAAAAAGAACTCTTTGGTACTAGGATGAGAAACCATAACATGAATTTTATTATTTGAAACCATATTCTTAAACTTATTTAATATTATTATAATATCAAGAAATTGTTTCTCCACAAAGGTATAATTGACTTCATAATATTTTAAGCATTTATTAAAGAATGCAATAGGCTAATCCACACCCTCATCATTCTTTTGCATTAACATGGCTTAGTTAGTTAGAAAATGAATATAAATTGAATTCTTTTGCAAAATAAGGATTAAAAATAGTATGATCTTATGCAATTTCCTTTTGTATGGCTTCAAAATTATTATTACCATCTTTAGTCTAAGAAAAGACATGGTTCTTTCTGATCATGGTTGTGATGGGTTTCACCAAATATGCAAACACATGTATGAATCTCCTTAAAAAAATTATCTTTCCTAAGAAACTTTGAAGGCCTTTCTTATGTAATGGAAATGATAGGCCAAGAATAGACTCTATCTTTTAGGATCAATAGCCAAACCATCTTTGGAAAAAATCTATCCCAAGAGCTTACCTTCATGGACAATAAAGATGCATTTATTTAGATTAAGAGATACTCCATATTTTCTATATATTTTAAACACTTTCCTCAAGTGTTTCATATGTTCATTATTATCCTTGGAAAACACTAGTATATCATATAGATAAACCAAAAACATCTCATTAATTAAACTTTTGAAGGCCATGTAAATGGCTCTTTGAAACATAGAACCAACATTTGACAAACCAAATGGCATATTTCTATAAGAAAAATCCCCCCCCCACCCCATTTAGTGGTAAATTTTGTCTTATATTGATCATCATCATTTATAAGGATCTGATGATAACCTAAATATCCATTAAGAAGAGAGGAACATTGAGAACCTGAAACTTCTTACAAAATATGCTCCATTGAGGGTGGGGGATAGTGATCTTTGAGTGATACTCTATTAAGATCTATGAATCCCACACAAAGTCTTATCTAACCAATCTTATTTATAATAGTCAAAATATCATCCACCCATGTTTAATGTTTGATAGGAAAAATTATTTCAGATTCAATGAGTTTAGTGAGCTCTAACCTCATGAGTTGTTCAACCTCGGGATTAATGGGCCTCTATTTTTGTCCAACCAATTTAATTACAAATTTTAACTCAATATTATGTCTTGATAGGATAGGATCAAATCATTTTAGGTATTTATATTCCCAAGAAAAGATGTTATGAAACTCCCTACATAAATAAAAGAATGTTTGCTTTTCTAATGTAGGACATACATTTCCTAGTTTGAGGAGTCTATCTTTGAAGATCAAGACTCTTTCATAATTATCCTCTTTTGTAGAAATACTCACCTTATCTTTCTTATTTTGATAATTATCATTAAATATACCTTCTAAGGTCACTATACCCTTAGGTATCTTATTTATCCTTAGCTTCACAACTTGGTCACCAAATTGCTCTTCGAATCTCTTCTGATTTCTTGAGGAGAACTCAACTTCATTTTGCAAGAAATATGCAATATGATTGTCACTATAAAACACTTTACAAAGCACCTAATTATTAGGTATAGATGGTTTTATAATGATATTAATGTGATATTATTTCCCCTCTTCTTTTATGGTAGTTGGAGTATCAAATTGAGCCCTTATGGTAGTTAGTCTATCAACATCATTATTTTTCTCCCTTAGGACTGACTGTATGTTGAATGCATTAAAATATTCAAGAAAATACCATACCCTATGATTTTAATCATTAATAAAAGGTTTCTTCATAGTAATCACATTCCTAACTTGATGAAAAACTAATTAACTATCTACATACACTTGTAATATCTTGATTCCTTTCTCCTTGCCCACTGAAGGCCATGAATTAAACCTTCATACTCATATACATTACAAGTATAACTGAAAGGAAATATATATGAAGCATAGTATTTAAATTTAAATGGGGAGACTATCATGAAACTATCCCCTGTGCAAATTTTACTTCTTAAACCATTAAAAAACAATTTCCACATCTCATCTTCTTCACATTCTTCCTTGGCAAGTAGAGGTGTTGGTATTCCTCTTTCATGTATGCAATATACTCCTAGATTAGTTTCCTCCATGAGAGAATAAGTATAATGCTCATAAGTGTTATTACCATATTCATAAAGAAACAAGTCCGTAATGCCTTCTAGTTTGGAATAAGTGCCATCATCTACAATAGAATCCTTCTCTTCATAAACTACATAGTTTGGATTAGATCTTGTCTCAATGTAAGGTTCTATATGAAACCTTATAAGATGTTGTGTCCTAATTGTCACCTTATTCCCATAGATTATTTAAAGGACAAGAAGGACCAATAAATTAAAAAATATATCCAACAATATTGGTAGTGAGGTCTCTCAAGAGGTAGATTGTAAAGTGGGTTGGGAGATCAACAATAACTATATCTTACAAGATAGGAAAATTGGGACAATCATGTAAGAATATTTTCAAGTTTATTATCATTCATATCATCTTGGTAGATATACCATATATTTGGATAAATCCTTTACTATGGGGTTCATACTTTAGACCCAATTTATCAGCTACCACCTTGGGCATGATTGAAGTTGAATCTCCACTATCAACTATGCAATTATTGACCAGCTTGTCACCCACGATGAGGGTTAGGTATAATGGTGGATATTTCTGAAATATGGTGGATGTTTTAGCAATTTTATTATATATACTTTCAAGGAAAACATGAATTTGACCTTGATTTGAAGGAGGGACACTAGTGAGATAGCAGATAATTAATTTTATAAGAACTATTTTTGACCAGGCATTTGCAAAACATCCCAAAGGGAAATAGAAGTTTTAGTAATTTTCTATGAATTTAAAATGTTTAAAGAATACATACCTACTTTTTTAGTCATTACTAGAGGCAAGGATGTTCTTTGATCTTGAGGAGTTGGAGTGCTTTGAATATTCCCTCCAATATTCTGATTTGATGTAAGTATAAGAGACTTTGGAACTGTCCCACTTACAATTATGCCCAGCTAGCTTGTAGGAGGATTGGATGAGCCAATATGCACCTTTATATCACTACCCAAATCCTTTATTTTATCTCTAGTGTTATCTACAACTGATGTTCCTTAATTAAGCACAAAAGCATCCTCAACTAGGAAGTTGGTAAATACCTCTTCTTGAGGGTGTCCACCTTCACTTATCTACATCATAACCTCATCCTAAGTAGATAGGAGAGGAGTAAATTATCCTTGAGAAATAAGATCCTTCTCTTCACCTTCACTAACATCCATAAATTGGCCTTGCTACCATTTTTCACCTTACACCAAATTACTATGAATGGGTATCATATCTCTTATATTGGTGGTAGAATTAGGATTATACACATTAGTAGGCCTATTGGGATTAGGCTACCATTGGCCTCTTCCTATTCTATACTATTTTTAATAAGGATAGGAATTCTAATAGGCACCTTATTTCACAATAGCTTACCTATTTTGAGCTTCCAAATCTAGGAACTTTACTTTCTAATCAATATTATTTTTTGCTTGTCTAGGGGTATCCTTAGACTTGGTACTATCACTAGGATTTTGATCCATAGTTGGATCATCAACAAAAGTATAATATAATGAAGGCATAGACACTTTAGCTGGCAATATTTTGGCTTGGATGAGATTTTTTTGAAATTTGATAGTAATTTCATGTGCCTCAAGGAGGGTGGAACCACCCATGGACTCAAGCATGACAATAATTTCAAGGTCAATAGCTCTCAAATAAGTTAGGGATACCGAGTTTAGAGGTGGCCTATTAAGAGGAAGCAATCTATTCTAAGTCTTTTGGAATCTCTCAATAAATCATGTATTGTTTCTTTAGGTCCTCTCTTCATTGCATTAAGTTGGTGTAGAAGAGAGGCATGATCACTCTCATTTCCAAATATTGCATTAAAGAGCACTCCAAATTCATCCCATGACATGATGCATACACCTTATAGAGTATTATACAAATCAAGAGCCTTGCCTATAAGGGATATGACAAGAAGTCTGATAGTAATGTTCTCTTGAGTGATATTATGGAAGTTACAGAAGTGGAGACATCTTTAATATGATCACTGGGCATACAATGAATTTCACCATTGAATTGAGGCACACCTTTCATGGCATTGGGAGGATTAACATCATATTCTTAAAGGTGAATAGGATTATTTGTATTAAATGTAAGAAAATCATGAGGTCTAGCCATTTCTTTAAAATCTTCAATTTATTCAACTTGTTCACTCTCTTGACTTCCCTCACTAGCAAAATATTCAACCTTTTCCTCTCTATAAAAATATACTAGTTATCAAAAGTGTATATTAGGAGGAGGATATTTAATTCTAAGGGGGAGTTTAGACTAAAAATGTGGGTCAATGGGATTGAGAAATATTTTATAGGTTGACCTAATGAGAACCATAAATTATGGGAGCAAGTTTATAACAAAATAATAGTCTTGAAGCATATTTATCTTGGTGGAGTCACCAAATGCTGAGAAACACACCAATATAAAGTTGATGTTGTCAAGACTAACATTTATCTTGGCAAATTTTCTTGAAGGTAGGTCCCATCAGACATGCCAAAACTATTATCACCAAATTTTACACCCTAGAAGAGGGTGTTTAAGCCTCTTCCAAATTTTGGAAACATGGAAACATTTCCAAGTATGTGGGTGTAATTGTTGTGTAAATGAGCCTCTAGATTTAAAGGGCTAGCTCCCTAAATATATCTTTATAAATATTATCACCTAAAATAGTATTTAATTATAGATGAAAGAGTTAGAAACAACATGACTTGAACCTAGTATATAGAGGTGATTCATCAATATTATCTCCACATGACCATCATATTCAAATCACTATGGAACAAGGCATACAAACTAGTCTAAAAGTCTTAAAAGGTTCTAACATGACTATTTCAATATAGAGGTGAGATATGTGAAACAACACAAGGAAAATGAACTAGAAGGTAGGTTACACATTCCAAGGACAAATATACACTTGGAAGAGTTTGACACATTTAACTACACTCTATATGACCTGTTAAACTAAAAACTATTGCTTAGATTTAAAAGGATAAAGGAAAGAAAGAAGATTATCACTTATTATTAGTATAGATCACTTACACACTTAGACAATTACTCAAGAACTAAAAAACAAACTTTAATTACTATTCAAAGGCAAAATAAAACATCATTATAGTAGGGCTTTGCCACACATGGATGCGGCACCCCTTATAAATCCAAAATTGCAACTACTTATAGAACTTCTAAGAGGGAAGAAAATAAATAAGTTCAAGGGTCACTATAACACACATCCAAGCATGAAAACTAGTTATGTTATAGGTGAAACTAAGTGTGAAATAGATAATGAATGCCTTTCAAGCCAAATTTCCACATAAACCATGACATATTCCTTCTAAAATGGTGCAATGACTCTTCCACTAACCTTTGTGAAATTGTTTCCATCATGGACCATCCTTTGAACATTTGAAACTAAACTAGGAGAGTTGACACATAAGCATTATTACAGGGGTTGAAACATGCTATGATAGTTATAATATGTTATCCTAACTACTAGATATCTTATAAACACTTGTGTTCACCATATGTAATCATTTTTTAATTTCTTAGACTTTTCTCTTTACATTTGGTAGTCATTGTTCATCTTAGACCTCGACTGGGCTTCCATGGTGGCATATGAGTTTGAAGAGCTTTCTTCACTATAGGATCCTTGGTCTTAAATATTTGCTCACGTGCCATTCAATTTCCATGTTATTCATTCTTTTCTAAACTATGTCTATGATATTCACTTACGCTAGTCAAAAATGACTCTTTGGTTTGACATTTATTTGTTAAAGCTGACTCAGACCAATCACATTTGTTCTTATTGGTTTCGTAGATCCTCATTATTAGATCTTAACTTTTTGACCTCCTTCATGTCATTGGATTTATAGATACTAGCTCCTACACATAATTAGATCTCCAGAGATGCATGTTCTTTACCTTGACTTGGTCATTAAACTTTGACACTTTATCCTAATCTCACTATTTCCTATTTCTTTAGATCACATTTACTCCATCGATCTTCTTAGACTTGTTTAGTCTTTAACTCATCACTATATTGATAAAACTTGATCACTTTATAGAATTTGATTCCTTTCACTCTATTGGATCTCATTTACATGATTGGGTATGAGCTATTAGATCTTTTGATAAGCTTGATCATTAACTTTGACAAGCTTACACTCATTGAGTCTCTGTCTAAAAATCTTTACAAATGTGACACTTATCACTTGTGCGCTTACTTGGAGCTCCCTTTGATAATTTAAATTCATAATGATCTATTGGATTGAGATGTATGATTAAGCATGAGCTATTAGATATGTTTTGGTTTTAAAACCAATGGCTATTTATTGTGTCTTAAAATTGATGTATGTGTGATCATCTTATGCTTTTTAATAACTTTGAAGGCTTAAATCTTGAAGTGTGACAATCATGAGGGCACCAAATTTGCTAGAGATGTTCATGATGTCAAGAAGAACAAACCATTTTGATTTACTAGTCGCATGAGGATTCCTAAGTGAGATACTAAATACATAAGTTGGTTATTCCACTTGCTCTTGCATGATGTTCTGGTGATGGTCTAGCTCAAACGACTAAGTATGGGAAACCTAGAAAAAATGCCTAGGATCCTAAATTTTCACATATATATCTCCATTTACACTTTGATAGAGGACCTTAGACTTGGTGCATAGTAACCGGAGACCAAGGTGAATAAACCCATGTGGTCACCTTCCTCTATAACTATCACAAATTTGAGAAGTAGCCTCAGAAAACTACCCACTTGTACTTTCTGCCATTAGACCCAAAATATTAGGATGAATACAATGAAGGACCAGATGAACTCCTTGCATTCCCACACTTTTTCTAAGAACCTTTAACATCCCATGGGGGTTATTCAAAAATTTTCATGACATTATAAAATTCCCCTATATAGAATTTTGGCTATAGGGTTTGACCCATTTTGGCCTATGGGGAAAAATGGTCAACACTTACTTTATAAGGCCTTATTTCATCCATTTTTATACTGACACTTTCTATGATTATTTTTAGGTTTTTATTATAACATCTATAAGATTTACTTTTTGAGGAATATCTAATAAAAATACCTTCATAAACTCTTGATTCAAACTTTCCAAAGTCTTCTTCATATCTCTTAATGAAGTATTTACTCCTAAGCAATTTGAAATATTTGGCTAATGCTAGTCTACCCTTCTGTAGCACATAATGGGTTTTACTATTGTTTACTCTAATTTATCCTTTGTTTAAAATGTATACTATGGTTTTAACTACTTCTCTCTAAAACCTATTTGATATCTTATATTCATTTAAAATCATTCTAGCCATTTTTTGAACATTTCAATTCTTTCTTTCTACAACTCAATTTTGTTGTGGAGTCCTTGCTACTAATAAATTTCTTTTTATTCCATGATACTCAAAAAAACCATTGAATTCATTTTAGATGAACTCACCTCCTCGATCTAATCTCAAGAACTTGATCTTTAAATGCATTTAATTTTTAACCAAAGCTTTACAATCTTTAAACTTCTCAAACACCTCATATTTTTATTTTAAAAAGTTAACCCATTTCATTTTATAATAATCACAATGAGAAACATAAATTAGCTTTCACCTTATATGCTTGAAATTATTGTAGGCATACAAAGGTTTGTATGAATTAATTCTAATGACCTAGTGGTTGAGCACTCCTTTGACCTGAAACTCACTCATATTTATTTTCCATGCCAATACTTCTTGTAAATAATGTTTGATAATTTTCTAATCTTTGGGATATCTCTTATAGCTTGTCTAGTGCTTATTTTCACTAGATTATCTAATTTTATATGCCCCATCCTTCTATGCCATATCAATCTTTCATCAATTTAACTCATGTAGCATTTATCTCCCTTAACTTTACTAATTATGTATAGGTTGTTTGTTGTTCTATTTGCATCTATAACTAATTTTCCTATGTCTATTTTCCTGATCTCACAATCTTGAGCATAAAACATGAGAATTTGTCCTTGATCACACATTTTACTCATACTTAGAAGGTTGTGTTTCAAGCCTTCAACATATAATACATTTTCTAATTTTATTTTTCCATTATCAAGGCTAAGGGTACCTTTTCCTTCTATTCTCACTGTAGAATTATCTCTAAATTTTACTATGACTTCACTAATTTTCTTCAAGGAGAGAAATTTTCTCTTAACCCCAATCATGTGACTTAAGCATCCACTATCAATATACCATTGCTTCCCTTCATTTTATGCATGAAAATTTGTTTGCACAAGCATAGATTTTTCCTTATCTTGATTAAGTTCCTCTTAATTCTATTCCTAAATTTTTGTAGGTTCTCTTTTCTTTACCATAGGATCATTCACTTTCTTTTTTTATTTGGGGGGTTCTACAATAACACTTATATATAACCATGTTATATGTTCATAGTTATTACAATTATAACATACAATTTTATTCTCTTTGTAATTTGATAATAAGATAAATGAGTTATAGTTTCTACTTGAAACTCCATAAGTACTTTTTCCATTGTCCTATGGAGACCTATTTCCTGCATGTGTCCTACATTCCATTTCTCTATGACCAAAATGATTACATGAAAATAAATAACCAAATAAATAATGTTAGAACTTGGTCATGTGTGTCTACCTTGGAGGAAAGAACTTTTTGAATTTGTCCTCATTATATTTTAGAGTTCTTATTTTTTGTGGAACTTGATTCTCTTTATCATTGCTAATAGGAATTTTGAGAACATATGTATAATTTTTTATCTTTTCCTAATTTACCTTTTTTGGTGGCTCTTTATGATATTCTTTTTTTGCCATCTAATTTTATTTATATCCAATACCAATATTTATAAATGGTGACCTCTATCCATTTATGATATCATCTAATATCATGGTAATTATTAAAATTTGAGTCTTTTATTCATCTTGATGGTTGTATTCTCTATTTCCTTCCTCAACGAGATAATCTCAAATTCTAACCTCTCATAATTTTCTTCCTTTTTCCTTAATTGGATTTGTACCTCCTCTTCAATCCTTTTTTATTCTTAAATTTGAATATTGAGGTTGATGATACTTATTTCAAATTCCTCAAGGTCTCAGGGCATTTTTTCTCTTGAATCACGATCCTATTTTTCATATTTCTATATCAACACTTTTTTCTTCAAATTTAATTTTTTAAGTTACTTAGTCTTGCTTAAATCACAAGTGAGCTCTTCTTCAATATCTACCTCTCCTTAATATTCAACATCTTATTCCTCTTCCAGGGTGTCTTCACTTATTGAGGCATCATTTTTTATTTCTATATCCATGAATAGAGTTTAATCTCTATCACTATCTAATATGTTCTCATCACTCTCCTCAATTGAGATACTATCCTTTTTGGAATAGAGGATTTTCTTGTGTTTACCAAACTTTTTATTATATTCATTTTGTTTGAATCTTTTCTTGTATTGAGGTTTACTTTCTTTCTTATTCCTTTCCTCATTATGATTTTTCTCATCATTTTTATCATCCTTATATAGGCAATTAGTAGCAAAATGTCTTATTTTACCATAATTAAAAAATTTAAAAGGTAGCTTACCTTTGTATTTGCTTGATCCTTTCTTAATCTTTCTTATAAAAATCACATCCTTTTCATCTTTTTTATCACTAGTATCATCATTTGATTTAGTTTATTTATTCTTCACTTTCTTTGAAGCTTTAAAAGTTGCTTCTTTAGATGGATTTTCCTTTTCAATTCTCATTTCATTTGTTATGAGAATCCCATGAAACTCATCCATTTTTAATGAGTCTAAGTCCTTTATTTATTCAATAGTTGATTCTTTTACATCAAATCTCAAGGTAATTAACCTTAGCACTTTTTGAAAAATCATGGATTTTTAAACCTTTTTTTGAGTCCTATGATGGTATTAACAATATCATTCACACAAATAAGATATATTGCAACATTTTATTCATATTTAATTTTTAATCTCTCAAATTATCTCCTATGAGTTTGGATCTTTGCCTTCTTGACTTTCTTATCAACCTCATAGATGTTTTAAATTTTATCTCATATTTCCTTTGTTAAATTTCATTGCATAATCTTGAAAAACTTTGATTCTGATAAGCCACACAAAATAGCATTCATTAATTTGGCATTATTCTCACTAACCTTCTTTCTAGCTGGATCCATTGGTGGAGTTATCAGTGTAACATATCCATTTACCACTATTTTCTAGATGTCAAAACCAAGGGCCATTAAATATGTATGCATCTTTATACTCCAAAATGCATAGTTTGTTCTTTCAAAAAATGGAGCCTTGTTTATGGATAAACCTTCCTATACATGATGACTAGCCATGTGTGCTCTTGGGATCTAACTTCTAGTGGTTAAACTGATTCTAAAGGAACCACTCTGATACCAATTATTAAGCACATGATAAACTAAGAGGAGGTAAATTAGTGTATAATAAAACTTTAACTTTTATAAATTAATTTTCACAAAGAAAACATTCACACAAGATCTAATAATTAATCAACATAATATTTACATGGAAAACCCTCTCTCTAGAAAAACCAAAAAGCAGATCTACTTGGATATACCATCCAAATATATCTATAAAATAATAATCCTTTTACAAAATTTTATAGGCACCAACCTATTTTGAGATACCAATCCCCACTTCCATGTACCAACTTAGCAAGAGACACTAATCTCTTTGTTCTGAGGCACCGACCTCTTCTGAAATAATCTTCCACATTACTATTGTTGCTTCATCAATGAATGATGGTAAATTAAATCTTCTCTTCTTCTTCTCCATAAAAATATGATTATGCTTGAGTGATATAAAAAATTATTTCTCATATCTTTTAGAATCTTCTATCCACCTTATATAACCTCCAAAGGTTCTTCATAAATGAGGAATCCCATCCAAGATGCACCTCTTCAGCAAAATATGTGTTAGTTGATGTTTCTGTTGACAATTCTATTAACATTTCTATCGACAATTTTGTTGACATAAATTAGAATTTCTTTGACATCAATTAAAATATTCCAATAAGAATAAATAACCTACAACTATTGAATCAATAATCTTGTATAATAATCATAAGAATCCAAATTAAATTATAAATAACACACTTCAAAATATATTGATCACTTTGCTTCTTACACATCATGTAAAGAGATATAATTACTATTTTGATTATCATAGAATTCACAAACATCATACAAATAATTATTTGGATTCAAAAATTATAATACATGGTTTTTTTTAACAGCGATGACTCTATATTAGATGCATCTATTAAAACACCACCAGATTAAATCACGCCTTATAAAGTTGAATAACCTAGTGAAATTGTGGTTCCATATTCTAAGATTGAGATATAAAAATATTATTTATCAAAAGAAAAAATATCAAAATATAAATTTTTCATTAGGAAAAGGAACAATTACATAAGTAAAAGTTCAAAAAATAAAAAGAGTCTAAGAAAAAGTGTGCCTAACAAAGAAGTACCTAAGAAGGATTTTTAAAATCAATATGCACCTATGAATACTAATATTAAAAGCAAAGTTTCCAATATGGAAACTACAAATCCTTCCTTATATCTATAGCCTTTAATTGTTAACACTCATATATATGGAAATCAATGAAAAAATATTGAGGTTATAAACTTTTATGAAGTTATTATATGTAACATGGCATGTCTCAATTCTCTTAGATATAAAATTAATCACCTAAATAATGATAGATCATTTGAATAATTCAATAAATACATTAAGTTTCCTTTAACTCTTGGTCCTAAATAACATTATTTTATATTCAACATTGATCATGAGTTGCATTAATGCAGTGTTATACTAGAAAGATTGTAGCAAAGGGAAATGAAGAAAACACTTGGTAAGAATCATGATTATTTTATATTTGATCATGAATGTAAGATTGTTTTAATAATCATGATTATGTTACATTTTATAATGAATGTATGAATATTATAATTTCAAGATATGGAACATATTCAAGACAAGAAAAAAAAAAGAAAAATATTTACTCAATTAATACTCAAGAAAAAAAAATTAATGTAATCATAATAGAGGCACATGATAATAATATAATAGAATATATTGAAGAGAAACATAGATCTAATAAACCAATTCCATAATATGATACATTTAATTTTACATATCCTACTATAGATATAGTATATGATTGGAATGGCATGTCTAAATTACAATTTGAAGATGGAAATTATGACACATGATAAAGGGAGTACATATGATAATCCACTTGATGTGATATTTGACTAGAAATAACATAATATATTGTACATATATTCTCAAATTTTTATTGATTCCTTATCCCCTCTATTCTTATATCTTAATTCATATGTGTACATATTATTTTTCATTGATCATTATTCTATCCCTTGGATTTTTTCTACATTTTTCCCTTGACTTTTGATTATTATCTTGACTTGGAAATTTATGACATCTATTTTATGATAATACATCCCTCAAAATATCTTTATTATAATGCCAATTATTTTTAGCATACTACTTTCTCAACCCTCCATATTGATTCTCTATATTTTTTAAGACCTACATTGAGATTATATGATCACATCCATTTAAGTATACTTATTAAATTATCATATAAATTTATTCATTATCATCCCCCTTCACATCACAAATAATCTCTTGGGTTATTATGTTATGATTCACATATATAGTGGTGGCACATTTCTGTCCTTATCCCTCCATATTATCATGCTTTTATAACTGGTGCACACTATGCCTTGACATATGCCATAGATTATTGATATTCCTCTTATTATTATATTTTTTATAGCCTTGCTTCTTGGTCTTGATTGACTACACAAATGATTATTAATTCAAATTTTCAAAATTATAAAAAATTATATATTTAAAAAATAAAAAAACAAGACCTATACATGACATGTATGCTTGGTACATGCATTTTTAATGCTTTTATCACATATGGGATATTATATATTCAATTTATTTTATTCACATGCATTTCATGGTATACATGGATGATATGCATAACATATAGGTCATATATGGCATGGACACATAGATGTAGGACATTCTTAGATCCATATATACCTTATTAAAATGGGGCCATGTTCTTGTTGGGAATATCTTCCTAATTTACATAGGTTTTATCTTTCTATTTGCATTGATCATTTTGAGATACTTTACATTGATTATACATGACTTGATTTGAATCATAATATTTATTTCACTATAAATTATATTTTATATATACAATGTTGACATTCATGAATTAGCCTTACTTGTTCTATACATGATTGATGATATTTTGTGTTACATGATGTGATGTTTGATTATTTATTGCAGTGTGTGACTCTTTCATTGTTTTATATTTAAATTTGTTTTCATGTGACATTTTATTTTACATTATGTGTGGTTACATGACATGTAGTGTTATTGTATATGCTTTATTATGTGTGTCATGGCCATGACACTATGTGTGACTCTATTTGTTATGTATTATCTATTGATCTTTTTGTGTCATGATCCATATCACATAATATTATTCTTGTTTTTGGTTCTATGATACATATCATGAACATTCCACCTAGTTATTAATAAATTTATGGATTCTCATTACTATATTGATTATTCACTACATTTTTAATTGATATATGCATGCATGCACACACACACACACACACACACACACACACACACACACACACACACACACACACACACACACACACACACACACACACACACACACATATCTTGGCATGAAACTTTTATTCCTTAAGATGCATGTTTGATATATATTTAGATGATCTAATATTACTATGATAACATAATTTTCTAATGTTAGCACATGTTTCCACACTAATTATATATTTTATATACAACATGATCTATATAACTCCTTTATTTTGAGATGAGTAATACTTAGGCTACATTATTCAGATAAAAAGGGTGGCATACATAGTGGTTTGTCTTAGATATTGAGCCTTCATAGTAAAATATTTAAGATTTTAGGCTCAAAAAAATCAAAATTTGGGCATAAATTACTTCATAGTGGTGAAGGTTTACATATATTAATACAATTTTCACTTAGATTATGATAGTTTTGAAATATATTTGGAACATATGAATGACATTTATTAGATACTTCACAAGATTATAATTTGTATTTAACATATTATATGAGATTATTACACAAATTACATGATTTAAATTTCATAGGTTGTCAGATTGGGGGCATATGTTCACACTTTCACATATATAATGATAATTTGGACTTAGAATGTCAATAATTAGATTAGAACATATTAAATTCATATATGACACATTATACCAAAACTATATTCATGAATTATGTAGGAATTACTTTAAAATTACTATGACTGAATCCTATAATTTATCTGAGTGGATGATGTAGACACTTAATTTTGGCCACTTTCATGCCTAAACCAGGATTCAATTCAATTTATAAGAAATCACACATCTAAGCCTAAAAACCACATGAATTTCCAAATTTCATCTATGTAAGGGATTTAATTACCTACAAACATGATGAGGCTATCTTATTTGATGTATTACCCTATATGCATCACTAACCTAGTTCAGTTCTAACCCTAGTCAAATTATGACCTAGTAATTTGACACTTTTGGCCTATTAAGCTATTAATTAAAGTCATTTAAAATAATTTAAAGCAATACTAATTATATTAAAAATCCTAATTAACTTTCCTAAATAAAAATTACAAATCAAATTAGTGAATTGCATTTACCAAAGAAGGAATTTTTAACCAAATATGAAGTCAAAAGGTCAAAAGAGCTAATAAATTAATTTATTATCTCCTAAATATTAAAAATTATGAGTAACACCTCACAAATATCTAAATTTAGTTTCCATTTCTCACAAATATCTAAAATTTAGGTGTCAAGATTTCATGAGTGCCTTGACCCAACCCAGAGTAAGACTAACTCAACCTAGGTTAGTTTAGTCTAAACCCAAATTAAATTTTTTAACATAACCTCCCTATGATTAGAGTTAGTTCTTTGAGATATAAATACAAGTGACCACACCATATTCCAAAAAAAATTGTAAGTTTATTATGATAGAATACCTTCTTGAAGCCTCTGAGAGTAGTGTTATAATGCTCAATTTATGCCAAGCTTCACACCAAGCCACAAGTGACTATTGGAGAGATGCTACCACCATGGAAGATCATTCCTAAAATACTCAAATCATCATAGACTGAGCACAAACATCCTCATTCCAACAAGTAAGTGTAAAATTTGACATATGAGGTAAGAAATTTGCATTATCTTCATCTTTGTTTTGTGATCTTACTTATTGTGTTATGCTCTCCCTAGTTTTTAAGCAAGAGTGTTTGATCTTATAATATAGTTATGATAGATGTTTTCTCATTTGGACTAATAAGGGACTAATATACATATTTTTTACTCTTAAAACACCTAAGGTACATAATGACACACATGATGGGACATCAAACTCCACTAAGAAGTACACGGTTAATGTCACTATATACAAGAATATACCATTACATAGTAATATAGGTGGTTTGGATTCAATTGTCATGATTATGACCTTATTTTATCCATATTTGGGAGCATTTAGTAAGTTTGATATTTATATATTTTAGTCAAAACCCAACTTATCATAGAATTTCTTGCCAAATGCCAAGTGTTTCTCACTGTATGTTTATTCCATGTATCAATGCATGAGAGATAAAGGGGGGTATAAAAACCCTAAATACACCTATACTTAAATTTTTGGATTAACACTTAATTCATCACAAGCATTGGTATATCGATAGAAACTATGCACAGCCATGTTAGTTTTAGATATAGGATTATCCATTAGTGCTACTTATCTTTTTATTCAATTTACATGTGTTTTTAGACTAAAATTATTTATTTGTGTTGTTATCTCAAAATAAGTCCAAAACATTACAAGGTTTTCACACCACTTTAGCCTAAGAATTGATGTCGATATCTTTCTACCCTTGGACTTATAAAGGATCAACTCCTACTCAAAGCACTTAAATAGTGTCATTATCATATTCATGAGTCTTTGTGATATCATGACAATCCAGAAGTGGGTTAGTTATCATTAGGTTCATAGGTAACATGTCCATATAGTGAGATTATGTCAAAAAGTGTTGTGGTAATCACCATTTCATCTTGTTTGAACTTGCATCAAGGTTTAATCTTATATTGATTATGTCTAAGAGTATGCAAGTCATATTATGACCGCCCTTGTCTAAAATCACACATAACAGGATGACCTATAAGGTTGGAGCCCATGGCCAGTCATGTGTTCATTAAAGCATGCCAAGAACCTATAAAATGTGTCAAAAATAAGGGGATTAGAGCTAATATGGGGAAAAATGGTAACTTTGTTTAAAGCCTTTAGCATATTTTAAGGTTTTTAAGAAAATATTAAGGTATATATTTAAATTGTTATTATATTTGGTATCATGTATGTATTGCCTTTATGGGGTGTTTAAACCATGTAAATAGTGTTAATATGGCCCCTAAGACATCATTCAACTACCAGCAAGAGTAAAATGTCCCCAAAATGTCTAATAGTCATTGAAAAGTCATAACAAGGTGGTCTTATGTGTAAAAATAGGTCTTTTTAGGGGTAAAACAACCTTCACTCACCTTAAAAGGCCCCACAAGCTTGAAAATTGAATTTTTAGCTTCCCTCCATCTGTTCCCTCTAATTTAAAAATGTATTTGACCTCCTTTTTACCTAAGTGTTTCCTCCAATGTGTTTCCAAGATCTAAAACATGAAAAAATGTAGAGAAAAAAGGTTTTCTATATGCTTCCAAGACTTGTAAGATCAGGTCAGGGTTAGATAAGTTTAGACATCTCATAAGAAATCCATTATAGGCAGCACATATGAGAATACATGTCCATAAAGCCAAAATAATGGTAGAAAACATAGAAAAATATCCATCGAACTCTTAGGAAGCTCACAAGGGTCAGTTTGAGGTGAATGGTATGATATATACAAAG
>JARHVA010000611.1:3417500-3425000 GCA_037957365.1 Torreya grandis | reverse complement strand
GTTAGTAACTAGTCTTTGTTTTATATATAAGTGTTGTTGAAAGATCAATTAAAGGAGACATAACATATCATTGAATCACCTTCTTTAGTATAGAGTTAGTTTTAAATTACTTCTATACATTTTCATTGTAAAAATAAGTAGGCTTAGTATTTGAGCTTAAATGATGCATCAGGGGAGATATCCCCAAACCTAGAGACTCACCTCACTCATTAGGATACCCACACCTAGAGGTGATTCCAATATATCAGTTGGATGAGTACCTCAAGGGTGTAATCCATATTGATAATAGTTTATGGCATGCCCAGTGGGATCAAAATTCAAGGAGGTTGGATAACTTACTCTCAGCATTTGGTGACCTCAAGGAGTTTTGGATATTTTGGTGGCATATTAACACTCAAATTTCATGCCAAAGGTCATCAAAAGGTCTTCATAAAAGGGTAAGGAAGATAAATTAGTTGAATTGTATTTAGATTTTTCTATAAGAAAGAGGTACCCTAGGTTCAATACATATCCCATAACCCCTACTCCTATTCTTATTAAACATAGCCCTATTACAAATCCTACATCTCCAATGGATAGACCTATAAACTAGGCCATTTTACTCTTCAATGGTGGCATCCTTTTGAACTTAAACCTATTTAATTGTATCCCTATTTTTGCACTCAAAATTCTCCCATACTTCATAGGAGAGAAATATACCACTCCTGTTGAACATATTAGAGATAGTACCCTAGGTTCAATCCATATCCCACAACTCTTACTCCTCCTAGTCTTATTAAACATAACCCTATTTCAAATCTTACATCTCTAATGGATAAACCTAGAGACTAGGAATTTTAAATCTTCAATGGTGGTATCCCTTTGAACCTAAAATAATTTTATGATATCCCTAACATTACACTCAAAAGTCTCCCATACTTAATAGGAGAGAACTCTACCACTCCTATTGAAAATATCAGAGACATTACAAAACTTTATTTTGTGCATGATGTGACTCAAAAGAATGTATAAATGATGTTTCTAGATACCACCTTGAAATTAAAATTAATTAAATGGTATATAAGAATATCACCTACCTCCATCAACACTTAGGATGAATTTGGGGAGCATTTATGCAAGCACTTTGAGGATAAAAGTGACCACTTATCCCTAGTAGAATAATTGACCATAATCAAAAGGGAACCTAAAGAGTTTACGATGTATTTTAACTATAGGTTTCATAAAAATTAGGATATGATCCTAATAATAGTTAAACCCACCCCCAAATTATGTTTTCTTATACTATTTAAGAGCCTTCAATTTTGATGTGGAAGTCATGGTACAATCAATGGGTGGGAACAGATTAACTGACACCTATGAAGTA
Source organism: Torreya grandis (assembly GCA_037957365.1). NCBI lineage: Eukaryota > Viridiplantae > Streptophyta > Pinopsida > Cupressales > Taxaceae > Torreya > Torreya grandis. The sequence goes on along the minus strand of JARHVA010000611.1, from coordinate 3,423,637 downwards.
GAAATAAGGGTAGAAAATGTATTGTTAAAGAAGGAAAACTCACACCAAGACCCATAATTACATTATTCTCATAGATTCAACCTCATGTGCCCAATATTTCTCCCATACCCACACCAACCAATAATGAGCAAGCAGATACTAGTTAGACATATAGATTGGTCAAGCTTGAAGGGATACTCAAAGCATAAAACAATAAGATAGTGGCCTTGGAAAGGTATAAACTTACACCCAATATACCTTAACAAGTTACTTATCAACCTTATTAGTTAAACAGACCTCAATATTAATCTAATCCTCAAGGTCAAGGGCATATCACTCATGCAAAGCCATACAGTATTTTCAACCTCAACTCTACCAATAATTCTAGAGCATTAGTTCCCACTCAAAATAAATATGTTCAATATATTCAATGGTCTAAACCTTGGGGATAATCTCATGAACAAGGTGTCAACTAATTGAAGGTGTTAATTAAGCTTATGTTATGCAACATAATCAAGTTCCTCTTATGCAACACAAAGAATGTCCTCTTATGCGACATGGAGAAGTACCTCTCATGACTCAATCTAAATTATCAAATCAACAAGGAATAGGTGGAGATAAAATACAATTATAGGCCACATTTGTCAAATTTTAAGAATTAAAAATAATTTTTGGACATTTTTTAGTCAATAAACTTGGAGTTACACCTAAAGTGGATTGTCTTATTACAACCAATACAAGGGCTAAAAGAAGGGTAGTGAGTGGTGACTCAAAAGTAGGGAGAGTAGATCCTTCAACTTCACAACCACTTAAAAATACCAATGATCAAGATGAAACCCCTAAATATCCACCACTCTAAAAAGGTAAGAATGAGAAGGATCCATTCATACCTCATCTTACTCAAGATCCAAGTAGTGTTATTGCTCCTAAATTATATTCAAAGGTTGGTGTCCCTCACATCAAAATTTTAGACTAGATTAATAAGGCTAATGTCACCATACTAATGTGGGACACATTTTTTATTCTAGGGTAGAAGGACCTTATTCAAGAAGAGTTATCAAATCTCAACATTTAAGATAAGCAAGTAGAAAAGGAAGGTATACTCCCAATTAATGCTAGTTAGCCTAATGAACCCTAACTAGCCAAGGTAAATAAACCCCCTCCCTTATATATTTATATCATAATAGGGGATTAACTACTATATAACTATATGATAGATATTGGGGAAAGTACATCTATTATTCCAAAATCAATAGTAGACAATTTGGGGTTAAAATATTATCCTAATTCTAACAGAGTATTGGAATTTGATGGGTCTCCTACCAATATAGTTTGTGTACTTAAAAACATAAAGCTTGTCCTAGATTCTTTCCCCAATTTCACTATATCCCAAGATGTTTTTTTGGTTTATCTACCACCCTATTTTTTCCTATGTCTATCTAGGAACTTCATTGCTAAGACAGGAGGCTACCTATCATCTTATTAGTTTTATATGGTCTTTAGAACTAGGTAAGGGACCAAATTCACCATTAGTTATAAACCAATATCTATATTTAATTTATATCCCTACATGTTTAACCTATCAAATGTCAATTTCACTATCATTGATAAAGATGAACACCCTAATGATCAAGATCCAGTTCTACCACTTGAGGGCATATTATACCTACTTCTTGATGAGTGGAAGATAGATAACCATGGATATGATCCTTAAAAGAGCATTGAGTAAGTTGACCTATGGATATATTATATACATGAGGGGAGGTAGTCATTCCAACCCTCACCAATCTAAGCCAATATAATGATGGAGTATGAAAATAATTTTTTATATCTCTATGTGAAAGAATGAAAGTGGAGAAGGTGTTAAGATTATTTTAAAATATCAAAGGTAATTTTATTCCATAAGGTTCCAATTAAATTTCACATGTAATAGAGTAGCATATGATGCCCTCATTCATGGGTTATAATTGGAAAGGAAAAGAGGTGTGAAGCTGTTGCAACCTATGGTAGATAGTGAATTGGTAGTCCATCAAGTGAAAGGGAAGAAGTTAGTCAAGAATACACTATTAAAGGCATATAATAATAGGTTTTTGGACCTACTATAGTAATTTTAGGCCTTTAAAATTTTCTTAATCCCAAGAGAAAATAACCAACATGTAGACACGTTAGCATCAATAGGGGTATAATATGATATCCCAATTGAAATCAAGAAATTAAAGGATCAGTCACAAATAAAGGTAGTATGCAAACTATTAGTACCTAATAATGAAGTTATATGGTATGTCTTAGATATTGATAGGTAGATATCATGTTTTTTCAATAAGAGGTATAATTTTTCTCAAAGAATTAAGGTAGACTTCAACAACAGTATGGTGACCAAATTGTTCAGTTAAAGACCAACAAACTTCCAAAGGGGTTAGTTACCCTTGACAACATATTAAATGAAGATGATTAGTTGATAAGATATAAGTTTAGCATGTCAACCAAGGAATAAAATTAATAAATGTTCACCATTTTTAAGGATAGGCTACTCAAACTAGGCAAGGTTAATAATAGAGAAGAAAGGATTGATTTCATAGAATTGTGTGAGTTTTTAGACATCTTTGCTTAGGAATACACTAATTTGAAAGGGTTTGACCCTAGTTTATCTTTGCATACTATATAATTGGAGGAAATTACTAAACCTATTAGATAGAATTAAATATTTTTCAACCCTAAAATTGAGCTCCTCATGAGGAAAGAGTTGACTAAACTAATTGAGTCCAACATTATATTCCCCATCAAACACTCTTCATGGGTGGCTATCCTTGTGCCTATAAGGAAAAAGAATGGGGAGATAAGGTTATGTGTGGACTTTAGGGATATTAAAAAGGTGTCATTGAGATAAAACTACCCTTTTCCATCCATGTATTAGATTCTTGAAAAGGTTTAGGTTCACAACATTTCTCCTTTCTATATGGATACTCAGGGTATAACTAGGTGTTGGTGAAGGAAGAAGACCAACACAAGACTACAACTAAGTGGGTCACTTATGGTTACAAAAAGATGACTTTTATGATATATAATGCTAAAGCCACTTTTTAAAGGGAAATAAATGTAGATTTCTAATGACTAATCAATGAGATGGTGCTCATATATCTTGATGACATTACAATCTTCTCAAAGGATGCTAAAGATCACCTGACACACCTAAGGCTAATATTTGATAAGTGTAAGTATTATGGGGTATCTTTCAACCCCCAAAAACACATTTTTTCAGTCCATGAGGGTAGACATTTAGGCTACATTATGTTTAAGGAAGGCCTCTCCATAGACCCTAAGAGGGTAAGTGAAATTTTATCCCTATCATTTCCCAAGCATAAGAAAGGATTGTAAAGTTTCCTAGGTAATCTCAAATTCATTAGAAGGTTCATTCCTAGATTTTTTGAGTTGGTTACACCCCAACTAATATACTAAAGGAACATAAGGATTTCATTGGACTAAGGAAGGAAATAGGAGTTTTGAAGTAATCAAATAGTCTATTGATTAACCACCCACTCTCTTTAACCCTAATTTATCAAAAGACTTATTTTTTTATGCCTTCTCAACTAATGACACCATATCTACCATGTTGATGCAACAAAACAATGAGGGACTTGAGAATCCCATAGCTTTATTTAGCCAAGCATTAGAGGGATATGAAGACAGGTATACTTATGTATAAAATTATGTGTTTGTAGTCATGAGAAGCCTTAAAAAATTCAAGCACATGGTGTCCAACAATAATATATATGTCATGGTGTCCCACCCTAGCATTAAGGACTTCCTTCTTAACTAGGATTTGAATGATAAAAGAATAGGTTGGGTGACTATATGCATGGAGTATGACATCGAAGTGAAGGTCACCATTCTAGTGATGGGTAGGTGATTGTGTTAACACTTGGTAGAAGATTTTAAGTAAATAAAAGAGGTAGTTTTGGTAATGCATAGTGATCCCCAAGTATTTTTACCTACACCTCCTTCCAACTAGACTCAAATCATGATAAGGTTCCTTCAAACAAGATAGTTTCCTATAGGTTTAGATAGGACAAGAAGAAGATATTATAGGCTGAAATCAATCCCTTATGTCTTAATATATGGGTTCCTCTTTAATAATGATCTTTAAGGAGTGATTTTAAGGTGTGTGGAAACTAACCAAATTGATAAGTTATTGGGTTAGTTTCATGATGGGCTTGTAGGAGGCCACTTTGTAGCTAGGAATATAGTAGCAAGGATAATGAGAGAAAGCTACTTTTATCCAAGCTTATTCAAATAATCCTATGCTTGGGTTAGGAAATTCCATAAGTGTGTCATTTTTACTAGAAAATAGAAGCTCATTACCTTGCCCCTCAAGCCCATCCATGTATAACAACTATTCATATAGTGGGGCCTAGATTTTATAAGAATGATACATCTTCCATCTAGTGTAGGCCATAAATGGGTCTTGGATTCTATAGACTACTTCACGAGGTGGGTAGAAGTAGTGGCCCTTAAGGAGGCTAATGAAAACTCAATCTTGGAGTTCTATGATAACCTAATAACTAAGTTTGGGGTCCCTTAAATAATAATATTAGATAATGCACTAGATTTTAGTGGTGAAAGGATAAGTGAATGAGATCTAAATTAAGGCATATACCTTAGTAATTCCTCAAAATACTATCCTTGGGGTAATGGAATTGTAGAGTCCACTAAAAAGAACTTAATTAGGATCATAAAGAGGACTAGGGAAGATAACCAAAGAGTATGGCATACAAAACTAAGGACAACCTTGTGGGAAGATAAGATAACCCCTAAGAGAGCTACTGGTCATTTTCCATACCTTTTTTTCTATGTAAAAGAGGCAAGGTTATCCATATCACTTGATTTGCCAAATTGAGAACTCATAAATCAAATTGATCTAATGAAGAGTGATGCCATAGAAGTGAGGATGAATGAGTTGAGAGAGATATAAAAGATAAGATATGATGTTATGCATTCCATATGGTCTCATCAAGATTAAGTTAAGAGGTCATTTGATAAGAGATATATCTCAAGAACTTTATATGAAGGTGATATTGTTCTTAAGTGAGATGAAAACTAAGATAAATAAAGAAATCACACAAAATTTGAAAGCCTATGGAGTGGACCCTATGTTATCATTAGCTTCAAGGAGCATAATGTATTCCAAATGTAAAAATTAAATGGTGAGGAAATCCCTATCCCAATCAATGGGGTGTTCTTTAAGTACAATTATTGAAGAACATAGATTGTCCTTGTACGTAGTATTTTACATGTTTCTTCTCTCCAAGTTCTATTTCACAATTGATTTATTAGTTAGTTGTGTTATTATCTTTTTGTTTTATTAGGATTTTATCTATTGGTATTCTTTATTATGTCCTTTTTGTGAGTGGTGAGGTTGTTTATAGTCCTTAAAATCATTTAAGAAGCTAAGTTAGTTTGTAAATCCAAATAGATAGGTCATCCCAATTGAGTCATGATTTTCATGTGTGAGTCTTATGCCCAAAAGGGTGAGATGACTAGTTCTCTTGATCAATAGGTGCGTCGACCCCTAAGAGTCATTGGTGATGTTAATATATTTATTCCCTTGGACTCAAAAAGATCAACTCTTTCTCAAAGAACTTAAACAGTGTCTTTATCATCCTCATGAGTCTTTGGGATGTCATGACAGTCTAGGAGAGGTTCAATTGTCATTAAGTTCATAGGAAGCATGTCCATATGGTGAGATTGTGTCAAAAAGTGTTATGGTAGTCACCATCTCATCTTGTTTGAACTTTTTTCAAGGTTTCATTTTATATTGATTATGTAGAAGAGTCTGTACCAAGTCACATTATGACCTCCCTTGTCTAAAATCACACATAATAGGATGACATATGATGTTGTAGCCCATGGCCAATTATGTGTTCATTAAATCATTCCAAGAACCTACAAAATGTCATAAAATCAAGGTGATTGGAGATAATATGAGGGAAGATTGGTAACAATGCTTGAATCTTTTAACATATGTTATTACATTTGATATCATGTATGTATTGCCTTCAAGGGGTGTTCAAACCATGTGAATAGTGTTAATATGGCCCCTAATACATCATTTATCCATAACCAATGGTAAAATGTACCCGAAAAGTCTCATATTCATTACA
>JARHVA010000611.1:3250000-3412500 GCA_037957365.1 Torreya grandis | reverse complement strand
TAATTCCATTTTGGGCATACCAAGTTCAGTTTTAAGATAGCATTCTTATTTAACATTCAAGCATAAGAGTCCTAGACATCATGATCTCCAAGTTATTTTCTTAGCTATCAAATTCTAAGTTTATAGTGATAGTCATTTTTAACACCCATGTTTAGTTTTTTGAATCTATATGGAGGAGGAATAGAAAAAGGCATCAAAAAGTTAAAATCTAAATCATTTAAAAATATAATGACATATAAGTCTATAAAATTCAAAATTCAAAATCACACTAAAATATTTTATTATCAAGCACATATCATATTTTAGTTGAAGCTCAAATTCCATAGTTGGCCTCATGATAGAGCCAATGTCCATTGGGGTGCAATAAGCTAGTAGACTTGGATAGAATATTTCAAAATTATTCATAGTGTTATCTACTTTCTCATGAAAATACCCAATATTCACAATAGATCGATGGCTCTGTAAGAGGTCTTAAGAAATAGGAAAACATTGTGGGAAGGTAGGTCTATTTTAATTTTCATGCATATAGCCTTTGTGGGATGGTGCTTATACTTCACTAGATAATCCAAATTTGTTTAGTCAAAGTAAGATCCCTATAGTCCTTAATGTCAAAAATCTTCTTGTCTTGCCAAATTTATTTGAGTGTCTTGATTATAATAAATATTTTCTACCTTGGTATTGCATACATTTCCCTAACCACTCATTCATATCCACCCTTGACAGAAAATTTCTATTTCTAAATTTGTTTCCCAATTTCTATATTCCTTATTTTTCATCTCTTTTAAGACATGCTCATAATAAGTTTCTTTTCATTTACTCCATATTAAAAATAAAAGTTGCATCTTTGAGTGATTATACATTGCATTTTTCAATAATTACCTTATCTTTCTTGTATTTATTTGGTTTTATTTTTATAAGTTTGTAGCCCTTTTATAGATAATTTTGTTTAGTTTGTATATTTAGTTTTCCCATTGTTAAGTGAGTTTGGATTGTTACTTATCATTCATCAATGTTGTTTTACTTTATGTTTATTTCCAATATTTTTTAAATTATATTTTTTTATTATATTACATCAATTTTGAAACTATTATATCAGTTAAATGTGTCTTTGGTTTGATCTAGTTTGTTACTTTACTTAAGGTACATTTCTTTGATTTTTTTTTGTCATTTAGTAGACTTCACTTTTCAGTTCATTTTTATCCATTTTACCCTAGCCTTTTGGTTCTAACTTATATTTTATCTCCTTAACTTACTAATTATCCAATTGACATATTTAGTTATGCAAAGGTCATTTATTTTGATTTCCCTGTGATTGTTTATTTTTTTATCTTTAACATTGTATCCTTAGGGTTTGTCTAAAATAGTTAATTCACCCTCCATGATCAAAACTAAAAATACATTAGGAAAACATTTAGTGATAAAGATGAGTCAAGGTATGTATATGATAATTTCAAATTAATTCAATTATTTCCTTACTCTCATTTTAATTTATACTTTTTACTGTAATTTATTATCTCAACATTATGTGTTTCTATATTTTTTTATCGAATCACCTCCCATGCAACAATTATGTGACACATGAAGAGTTTAGAGTGGTAAATATATACACACAAACTTTATTAGTTACTAATACTTTCTCTATTTTAGGAATGTGTTGAGTCTCAATATATCTGAGTGCACACTTTTAGGGGTTGGCAGAACTTTGTTACTTTGTAGGATTGTTGACCCCTAAACCACTACCTAAAACCACTAAAAGTTACCATTATCTAATTCCCTAAGAAATAAAAACCCATTTAGGCACTCCCATAAGTAATTCACCATCCAAAATATCTTGTACCTAAGTAACACCTCTTTTTATTCATTTTCCTACTATGTCGACCATGTTGGTGTAAATTATAATAGCTTTAGTTTTTTTACTTGCCCACTAGGAAGAAATGCAAACTCACCAATAGTTGGAGATGTCATCATAGATAATGGTGATTCTCATCTACATTTTAAATGTTTATTTACCTTGTAGGATATAGATAATTTGGGGTTTTTATGAAATTTTAACTATAAATTACAAAAAAGAAACAAAATTAAAAAATGATGGAAGGTGAGAAGAATAAAGGAGGAGATATGAGAAACCCACAACAAAATAAAATCAGAGAACCACTAGAATAACTCAAATTTGAATGAAGGTGAAGATTCATGCATTAAAGAACAAACACATATTCCCTTAATAATACAACAAGAGAGAAAACTAAAAGAGATTAAGTTAATTTAAGAGATCAAATACAATTGGTGATTAGAACAATGAGTTATGCATTAACATAAGAAAAATATATACCCATTAAATAAAATGAGACACAAAGTTTTATTATTTCCTTAGTTCATGGATAAAAGAATTAGGCAAAATTTTCCTCCTTATTTTTCAAGATTCATAAATTATGGACATCTAAAAATCCCATTTACAATAGTCATTTCTTTATTTATAACAAAAAAAATAAGCTGACCCTTCACATTCCATGTGACCTTTCATATTCTCATTTTTGTCTTCTTAGATTTTTCACTCATTTTAAAATAATAATTAAAACAAATCATAATGTAGTCTACTAAGCCTTGTTCATTGGGTGAAAGAGTGTAAATATATGTGCCACACCCTAAGATATAAAATAGGGCCCTATAAATAGGGCATTTAACCAAAAACTAAGAATTGAGCATGCCAAATGATATCTGAATATGAATTAATTTATATCATTATATTTATTGTTTAAAAACTTTATAATGTTTCAAATGAGAGCCAAAATGGATTTTGTATGTGAAATATATGGTAAAAATAAAATCCATGTCTAATATACTTATGATGCACTGTTAGAAAAACAATCATTCATATTTTTTTTCCACAAAAGTATTCATCATAAGATCAAAAATATTACGTCATTAGATATATATTTTCAATGCCTTTCTAATTCTTCAAACAAGATCTGAAATAGAGTCTAGATGCAAAAGTTATGTCCAAAAAATGAAACTAAAATTTATTCTCTAGGCCTGGGTGTGTCTGTGCATTTGAGGAGGATGGGAGGGCCATCCAGATGTCCTTCTAAGCTCTAGATATATAGTTTAATTTTTTTTTAAATATATGAATATTTGGCCCTTGATGTTTTAATCAAATATTATCCCCTTGATGATATATTTCTGACATTTCAAATAAAAGCTAAAATGGAGTTTAGATGCAAACATTATGGAAAAAAATAAATTGAGATTTCTCATCTAGGCATGGGTGTGTCTACATATCTGAGGAGGATGGGAGGGTCATCCAAACATCCTTCTAAGATCCATCTATATTTAATTTTTTCACAAAACCTATGAATATTTGGCCCTTATTTTTGTGAACTAAAGATGATCTCATTGATGATATCTATCCAACACATCAAGAAAGAACCAAGATGGAGATGGGATGCAAAAGTTTTACAAGAATGGAGTCATCTTTGTTTTATTGCCAAAATATTCATCATAGGATTAAAATTTTTGCATTATTAGATAGATATTTTCAATACCTTTATAGTGCTTCAAATGAGAACCAAAATGAAGTCTAGATACAAAATTTATAACCAAAAAATAAATATAAAATTTATCATCTAGTCTTGGGCATGTCTTCACATTCAAGGAGGATGAGAGGGTTGTCTAGACAACCCTTTAAGCTCCATATATTTGGCTAAATTTTTCACAAAAAATATGAACAGTGGGCCATTGATGTTTGAATCAAAGATGATCCCTTTGATGACATATATCCAATACATCAAGAAAGAATCAAAACCATTAGAGTTATGACACAATGGAGTGTTAGACCTAATGAGGCCCTCCATCCTTATTGGCTCATGAAGTTATGGATATATGGGGTGAAAAAGTTATCATCTTGTGCCTTCTGATGTTTCAATTAAAGATGATCCCCTTGATGATATCTATATAATGAATCAAGTGATAACCATAATGGAGATTGGATTTGAAAGTTATGTTAAAACATATTATTTTGTCCCTGATGGGGCCATTTGTCCTTATTGGCTCCTAATGTTCCAAATGTCTAGGGTGAAAAATGTATCAAATTATGGCCTCTAATGTTTAAATAAAATGTGATCCCCTTGATGATATATATTAAATACATCAAGTGATAACCAAAATAGAGATTAAATGTGGAAGTTATGCCAAAATGAAGATTTTGGACCTGATGGGGCCCTTCATCCTTATTGGATCCTAATGTTCTATATCTTTGGGGTGAAAAATGTATCAACTTGTAGCCTTTGATTTCTAAATAAAAGATGATCCCCTTGAAAATATCTATCCAACACATCAAATGAGAACCAAAATAAAGACCAGATGTGAAAGTTATTCCAAAATAGAAATTTTAGACCTGATGGGGCCCTCCATCCTTGTTGGCTCTTGAAGTTCTAGATCTATAGGGTGAAAATGTATCAACTTTTAGCCTATAATGTTTGAACCAAATATAATCCCATTGATGATATATATCAAATTCATTAATCAATAACCAAAATGGAAATTGAATGTGAAAGTTATGTTGAAATAGATATTTTGGACTTGATGGGGCCCTTTGTCCCTATTGACTCTTGAATTTCTATATCTCTAGGGTGAAAAATGTATCAACTTATGGATTGTGATATCTAAATCAAAGGTTATACCATTTATTATATATATCCAATGGATGAAACAAGAACCAAAATGGATACTATAGGTGAAATTTATGTCAAAATAGAGATTTTAGACTTGATGGGGCCATCCATCCTTATTGGATCTTAAATTTATGGATCTATGGGGTAAAAACATATCAAATTATGGCCTCTAATGTTTAAATCAAAGATTATCCCATTAAAAATATCTATATAGCACATCAAACAAGAACAAAAATAAAGACCAGATGTGAAAGTTATGTTGAATAGAGATTGCACTTATTGCACACATGAGGTGTGAATAGTACTTGATTTATCCAATTTTTACAAAATAATTTTTTTTAAATTGAAACATATAATATACCTAGTACACCCATGAGACTTAGTTGATCTAGTGTCAAACCTCTAGTTTCTCCAAGTGGGAACTAAAATTATAAAAAAAATCATGAATTCAATTTTTGGGTACAATAGTTGTTCTGACTATGGGGCCACATTCTTTGGAAGAATGCATGGTAACTCTAGATTATTTAATTATCATTGCCTTATCCTCTCATTAAATAGTGTGTAATGTACATGCATATACTAATTTTACCAACTAAAATCTAGTTCACCTATCCCAATTGTATAGGAAATGAACACACATTATCAAGCTAGATCATTGCTTTTAAAATTCCACCTATTTATTTGTTGGGGATTTTTATGCTTGGGAGGATATATAAACACAAATTTTCCTTTATGTTTAAAAACATAAGTTGATTTATTTGGATATCTTTGGAATCCAAATTTTACCTAGATTAGATCAAGGGATTATATTATGTAATTAACTCTAATATTGGGAAAGGGAAACACCACAATGTATAAGCTACACATATTGAACACACGTGCATACACAATAAAAAATGAAGGGAAAAATACAAGCCAAAATGTGCGGAAATGAAAACTATTTACAAAGGTAATGAAAACACAAGAAGACTAAAAAAATCCCTTTATAGGTTGGGCAAAGTATGAACCCTTATGAAGCAAGTTTTGACAAGATGATGACAACTTTAATAAGTAACTAAGAAACTACAACATCATTTTAACTGTATTTAGGGGAAAATATGAGGCATGGGTAGGAAGATAAATATGGGATCAAATAATTGACCACACACATTTTCATCATGAATAGAAGAAATATGTCTTGAGTTGATGTTTGGAATACTAACAAAAAGATTCATACCTCCTAAGTTTTGTTTTTTGGTCATTCTTGCAACTCTTTATGCTGAACTCAAGTACCTTTAGTCATCTCCAAAAAAATTCTTGGAGCCAAAATATCATTGCAATCGACATGACTAGAAACTTCTTGATAATTATTTCTTCCCTCTTCTTCCAAATATTATCTATGATTATGTTCCACATCATCACATACCTCTTTTTATTTAATGTGAAACTCGTTATTTTCATGAATTATCTCATTTTATTAGAATGAGGTTGAATTTGAATTTTCATTGTGTTCTCCCATGACTTCCTTCTCTTGAGCTAAATTTTCACTATTTTATTCAAAGCATTGAATGAAATAAATCCATTCCTCTATTGGAGTGCTCACCTTACTGTAATTTGAACCATCACTTTCATCTTCAACACAAATAACTTGCTCTTGTATTTTCTCCACCATAAGAAAATTTTGAATTGGGAAAACTTATCTTAGTTTTATTTGTGCATTTCTATAGACATATTTCAAAAATTGTACTCTTTTTAGATTTTCAACAATCTAGTAAATTGAATTTTATTTGAAATCCAATATGAAAATGAAAACATTGTTTATTGTATCATCATCTACATAAACTGAATCAATCCTTAATTCATAATCATTTGAAATATTTGTCTCGTTTATTTCTTCTACATTTTACCACCCAATATTTCCTAAGTATGCATAATATTTTTTAGTTAAAACCTTTGCATACCTATAACAACAATAAAAAAATGGGAAACAATATAAAAATCATAAAATGATAAGTATGGGTTGTGTTCTATCATTTCTAGGTCTCTTTTCAATAGAGTTTCCAATCTTCCTTTTTAATGTAAATATTTATTTCAAATTATAGGAATCGAAGGCACCATTTCAATCCCTAACGGATTCACCAAAAACTATTAGTGTAAATTTTAGTCACTTTAGATTTGTGAATTGCCCAACAGGAATCAATGTATACTCACCAATAGTTGGAGATATCACCATAGATAATGGTGATTCTCCTTTACATTTGATAGGGTAAGTTTCCTCATAGGATATAGATAATTTAGGGGCTTTATGTACTTTTAATTATAAAGTAAAAAATAGAAACAAATTTGGGAAATGGTGGAAGGTGAAAAGAATAGAGGAGAGATGAGAAACCCATGATAAAATGAATGTAGATAACCACTAGAATAACTTGGATTTGAATGAAGATGAAGAGTCATGCATGAAATATCAAACACATACTTCTTTCAATAATGTAACAAGAGATCAAATTTAAAGAGAGTAAGTTACTTTAGAATATCAAACCTAATTGGTGTTTGTAACAATTAGTTGTGAATTAACCTAAGAAAATACATACCCATTAAGGAAAATAAGATACAAATCTCTAGTATTTCCTTGGTTAATGAAAAAAATAATGATCACAAAGTTTATATCTCTTCCTCTTCAATATTCACTGATTTTAGACATCCAAAAATCCCATTTATAATAGTTATTTCTTGTATTTATAACAAAAAGGAATGGGATAACCCTTCACATTCCATGTGACCTTTCATATTCTCATTTTTATCTTATTCCATTTTTCACTCATTTTATAATCTAGTCCCACTAAGCCTTGTCCATTAGGTGAGAGAGTCTATAAATATTATGTGACTCACCCTAACATATGAATTAGGGTCCCATAAATGGGACATTTGACAAAAAACTAAGAATTGAGCATGCCAAATGATATTTGAATATGGATTTATTTACATAATTATATTTCTTGTTTTAAAACATTTCTAATGTTTTATATAAGAGAAAAAATGGATTCCAAATGTGGTATTAATAAATGGTCAAAAAGAGAATCCATGCCTAGTACACTCATGATACACTACAAGAACAACAATCATTCATATTTTTCCCAAAAAAATATTGATCATAGGATAGAAAATATTACATAATTAGAGATATATATTCAATACCTTTCTAACACTTTGAATGAGAGAGGAAACAAAGTATAGATGCAAAAGTTATGGCCAAAAAATGAAACTAAAATTTTTCTTGTAGACATGGGTGCATTCACACATTCGAGGAGGATAGGAGGGTCGCCTAGACATCCTTATGAGCTATGGATCTATAGTTAAATTTTGCACAAAATCTATGAATATTTCACCCTTAATTTTTGAACCAAATATGATCCCCTTGATGATATATTTTCAATTTTTAAATGAGATCTAAAATGGAATTTATATGCAAAATTTATGACAAAAAACAGAACTAGAATTTATCCTCTATACTTAGGTGAATCCACATATTCAAGGATGGAGAGAGGTAAATATAGATGTCCTTATGAGCTCCAAATATATAATTAAATTTTACACAAAATATAAGAATATTTTTCAGTTGTTTGAACCAATGATGATCCCCTTGATGATATCTATCCAACACATCAAGAAAGAACCAAGACAGAGATCATATGCAAAGGTTTTAAAAGAAACAAATCATATTTATTATTCCAATAAAATATTCATCCTAGGATAAAATATTTTTATATTTTATATAAATTTTAAATACCTTTCCAATGCTTTAAATGAGATAAAATGGAGTTTGGATGCAAAATTTATGACCAAAAAATGAAACTAAATTTTCTCCTCTATGCATGAGCACGTCCACATGTCTAAGGATGGGAGAGACATCCAAACATCATTTTGAGATCCAAATATCTTGTTAAATTTTAAAAAAAATATATTAATATTTATATATTTATAATTTAATAAAATATTATGCCCCTTGATATTTATCAAAACATCAAGTGAGAACTAAAATGAAGACCAGACATGAAAGTTATGTCACAAGACATATGTTAGACATGATGAGGCCCTCCATCCTTATTGGCTCATGAATATATAGATATATAGGATGAAAATTTTATCAAATTATGGCCTCTAATGTTTTAATCAAATATTATCCCCTTAATTATATCTATCCAATGCATCAAGCAAGAACTAAAATAGAGACCAGACATGAAAGTTATGCCAAAATAGAGATTTTGGACCTAATGGGGCCTTCTATCTTTATAAACTTATGACCTATAAGAATGTTTAAATAAAATATGATCCCATAGATTATATTTATACAATTAATGAAATAATAACCAAAATGGATATCAAATGTGAAAGTTATGTCGAAACCAAGATTTTAGACCAGATGGGACCCTGCATCCTTGTTGGCTCCTAAAGTTTTAGATTTCTAGGGTTTAAAATGTATCAATTTATCACCTTTTATGTCTAAATCAAATGTGATTCCCTTGAAAATATATAAAATTCATCAAATTAAAACTAAAATAGAGATTGGATATGAAATTTATGTTAAAATAGAGATTTTGGACCTGATGGGATGCTCCATCCTTATTAGATCTTGAAGTTCAAGATATCTAGGGTGAAAAATGTCCCAAATTTTGGCATCTAATGTTTTAATAAAATATTATCCCTTTATTATATCTATCCAATACATAAATATAGGTCCAAAATGGATACCATATGTGAAATTTATGCCAAAATAGAGATTTTGGACCTAACATGCCCTTTCATCCTTGTTGGCTCCTAAAGTTCTAGATCTATGGGAAGAAAAATGTGTCAATTTGTGGCCTCTAATGTCTGAATAAAATATGATACCCTTAACGATATATATCCATAATATCAAGTGAGAACCAAAATAGAGACTGAAGGTGAAATTTATGCCAAAATAGAGATTTTGGACTTGATGGGGCCCTTCATCCTTATTGGCTCTTGAAGTTATGTATTTATGGAGTGAAAATTGTATCAAATTTTGTCCTCTAATGTTTGAAACAAAGATTATACACTTGATAATATATATCCAATACATTAAACAAGAACCAAAATAGAGACCAGATTTAAAAGTTATGTTGAAATGGAGAATTTCACTTGATGCACACATGAAGTGTGAATAGTACTTGATTTATCTAATTTCTCTAAAATAAAATTTTCTAAAAGTGAAACATATAGAACACCTAGTACACCCATTATACATATTTTATCCATTGTCAAACCTCTAGTTTCTTTAAGTGGGAACCAAATTTTCAAAAAAAAACCATGAATTTAAATTTTGGGTACAACAAGCCCAATTGACCTTGTTGGGACTTAGTACATGTTATATAACTTCACCAACCTAGCTGACCTAGTTCGAGACCTAACAAATATATTTAATACTAAACAAGGTTGACTAAACCAACCTTTTTGGATAAATTCTTGGCAGGATTTAGGGTCAATATTTGGCTATAAATACCCCCCTTCACTTCATTTATAAATAGAGGATCATTTAAGAGCACATAATTATAGCTCAAAAATATTCTTGTACTATCATTTGGAGGTTTAATTTGAAAGACGCTCATATGTTGCTTCCCCAATATATAGCCTCCATGTACTTTATTTGGTTGTTATATAAGATAATCCTTCTAAAATTTTCTTCTTATGAAGAAGGTTAAATGCACCAAAACTCAAATTACCATACTTTAGATTCCAAAGGGTAAATACGTCCACCAATTTTTTTTTAAATGTTGTTGTGAGCTCACTTTTCATCCTCAGAGGAAACATCCTATTGATTGTCATCTTGACTAATGAAATATGCATATTGCACCCACTTATATCATTAATTATGAATTTTTCATCTCCAAATCTCACCTTATACCCATTTGGACAAGTTATCCAATGTTATTTAGGTTGTGCTTCAACCCAAACACATAATAAACATCTTGAATTTGTCTCTTGTCACCTTGCTTGGTATGGGTAGAAATGTTGTCTTTGCCCATATCAATAACCATATAATTATTTCTCATCTTCACTTTTCATTTTATTTAATAATAAATGTTATTGAACATATCTTTTTCCCCACTCATATGGTTGTTACAACCACTATCAAGATACCATATTTTTTTGCTACTTTTCTAAGCTATATTGCATGTTATAAACAAATTTTCTCATTCCTATTAGGTTTAGTCTCTTATTCCTTAGAAAAATTTGATCCTTTCCTATTAAAATTATATTATTTATTTCTACACTCACTAGCATAATGTCCATACTTCTTAAAATAATAAAATTATACATTAGACTTAACATACATTTGTGTAGAACCACATTTTGAAGTGTTATTTCTCCTTCCTCTTCATCTTCCTTGTGATTCATGATGATTGTGTCTTGCACCTTCTTGGATACTACAAATTATTACTCTACCTATGTTATTTTCTCTTCTCTCCATGACTCTTACATTCACATTTGTCTTGAAATATTGTTCATGTGAAGAGGTGGCTAACCTATTCAGCCTTTGTTCATGAGTTTTCAAGGAACCCATTAGCTCATTAATTTTCATTTGTCTCAAATATTGAGACTCTTTAATTACAACCACTATAGGACCATATATGATTAAATCCTAATCAACACCTTATATATGAGTCTATGATGTTTAAGAGTGTCTCCATTTCTCTTAATTTGATTGACAATATAATTATTGTCTTTGTAAATAAGTCATATATTTACTCATTTTCTCTCATCTGTAAGGTTTCAAAGTCCCTTCTTGACATATATAACTTTAATAGTTCACCTAGATACTACCTTGATAATAATTTTATAAAATATCCCAAGCTTACTTAGAATGGATATTTTTTACTATCCTTGGAAAGACTGAATCAACCAATGCCATTTAAATATATATTAGAGTATTAGAATTGTTCTTTCTATTCTCAACAAATTTATTTGTGCTTGAGTGAGGGCATTCAAATTTTTAAAATAAAAAAAAATTAATAACCACCTTATATAAACTCTCATAGCTCATGTGAGTGAAAAATTATCTTCATCTTGATACACCATACACCCTAGTTCTTTCCTTCAAACATTGGAGGTTGTTGCAATGAACTACTACTATTGCCTATCATTTTTAATAGACCCTAAATACCTAAGGCTCTAATACTAATTTTTATAAAAATAAATCCAAATAAGGGAAACACTAAAAAATATCCATGAATCTCTTATAGATCTTTTCTCATAAAAAATTCTAGAGCTAGCAAATATGATAGTCCAGACACACGACAACAAGCTTAAAATGCTCAGAACATTAGAGGCAAAGTATTAAAATGAAAACACACACACATGAATATATTATATTGATTTAAAAAACTAATATAAAATAATTATAAGACATTAAATATGACTACAATTGTTATAAAAAAAATCTCTTACAAATAACTTCAAAACATCTTTTATTGACTACACACTCCTTTTATCTACTACTACTATGTTTTCTTCTTTGTTTGATTGTTGTTTACTCAAACAACTTATTGCTCTATAAACACTCTATCTTATCCCTCCATTATGTTTAATATTCTCTTTATCAAACTGATGTCATTAAAAAAATTCTTACTACTTTGTCCCTATTTTCTACCTTCTCTATTTTTTACAAGCTATTGTTGCATATATTTTTGTACTTACTTTTTGTTCTACACCTACATTGTATTTTATCTCTTCCTATTTCTATACATGTTGTCTAAACCATTTTTACACATACCACAAGCATTCTTGCTTATTTAAATAACTATAAAATTCAAATTTTAAATTATGTACATTAAAATTCTACTTGCAAGGGATCTCTAGAGATGTCAAGTGGTTGGTGGAAGAAGGTAAGATTAAATATTTTTAACATGAATAAGGTCATACATGAGTGTTTCCTTGAAATTATATCCATACATGTGATTAAAATTTAGGATTCACTAGTATAAATATAATAGTACACAATTCTGTAAATCCATTCCAAAGAAAAATCTAGTATTGTGCACTATTTTTCAAAGCTTATTTTGTCAAGTAATTTTTAAACCTATAAAGCATGTGTCATGATCACAAAGGTCATAGATAGGGATCAAGGTAATGCCAAAGGCTTGAAATTGATTTTAAGATGAAGTAGGTTATACCACCATATCTTACAACTCTTACCACATGACTTCAACACCATTGTCGTGGCTTTCATTAGATGACTGTCATTTACCCATGTAGAGGTAGAGACATTATTGAATAGTGGCACCAACTAGTCAATTCCACTATCTAGTTGTCACCCACTCATAAATGGCATCTTTTGATATTGATACAAATATAAACAGTGCTCATGTGATATATATGGTGTTGTGTGGTAGTATCAACTAGCCAATTCCACTACCCATCTATCACCCACTCATAAATGGTATATTTTGATATCGAAATGAATCTAGACCATATTCACACCAATATCATGCCTCTAGCATAATTAAAATTTCATTTTAACATGTTGATTTAAAAAAACAAATAGAGTGGGACAAATAAATGTCAACTTTTTAAAAATAATAATAATAATAATAATAATAATAAATGTTAAGTAAATCAACTGACTATAAGCTAAAAGCCATCTTAAATTCAGAATAAACAAACTTATTATATTTTTGAAATGATTGGATGCTAATAATAGATGTTGATAGCCAAGAATATTTTTTTTGAATTATAACCATTAGAATTTATAAATTTGTAGGTATCCACTAGACCAATCATAGTTAAGTATTTATAGATAAGTTTTAGAAGATTCTTCTACTAGTTAATGTCACATACCTTTACACTTGTCCCAATAAATGGCATGAATACATAATTGGGCAAAGGTAACTCCTTATTTTAAGAGTTTCATTTAGTGAGTTATAGACAAATCTTATTCAGATTAGTTGCTTCACAAGGGTTGTTATGACTATCAACAAGCTCCAACTATCTATAAGCCTTCTTTGGCTGACAATACATCTTCTTGTGTATGTGGAATTTCATATCTATTTGAAAATAGCTATCAATTTCAATATTCACATGTGATGATGGTATTTTATTAATAATTTTTTTCTTATTTTCATGGAAATAGTTGATAGGATATAAATATATGGGATGAGCTTATCTATCACGTACTTTGTATATTAACATTGTAATGTTTTGTTGTTAGTTTAGAATTGTAATGTTTTGTTCCCATTATTTATTTTTGCCTATTTTTGTGGGATTATTTTCTAATTGTTTATTCTCTTTTTTATTATATTTTGGTTTTATTGTTAGAAACATAATCTTTTGCCCATGTTTTAGGTTTTCAATGGAGAAATGTCATCCATAACACAAATGACCATTTCCCAAGCATGGTCACAATTATAATAGTTTAGACAACCATTTCTACTATGTGTATTTTTATTCTCCCATTTCTTAATAAAAATGTATGAATATTCTAAATTTTATTTTATATTTTTGTTAAATTTGTCAGTTATTTCTATTCCTATATATGGGTTTCTATTCAATGTGTCTGTGTTTCTATTTATGAACTATTTTTTTATTTTTTTATTTTTTTAAAAAAAATATATATCTATTTTTCAAAGTGTTTGATTATAAAATTATTTAATATTTTGATTGTTTGATTATAAAAATCTTTGATACTTTTTTATAAAAATTTAAACTTAATTTTGAAATATTTTTAATGATGGAAATTGTTTTTAGATATAATTAAGACTTGTGAAATATTTAATATAAAAAAATTTATAAATCCTTAATTGCAATGGAATTTTTTTTATTAAAATTAAGTAATGTTTATAAATAAAAATGTAGATCAGAATAAGTCAAATAGTGAAGGAAATAACTTATAAATGTTTAATTATTTTAGTATTAATTTATTGTGTGTGTGTGTGTGTGTGTGTGTGTGTGTGTGTGTGTGTGTGTGTGTGTGTGTGTGTATTTAAAATATGTTTTTTATATGCAACCTCTTCCTGCCCATTTTCTGTCACATTTTCATTTTCATTTTTGTTAGAGTTTTTAATTTATTATTTTTGGCAACATTAAATTATTATATCTTATAATTATTTAACCCTCTATTTTTATATTCTTTATTTGATTAATAAATAACATCATTTTCAATTTTTTTTATAAACAATGTAATAATTGTTGGTGTAAATGAAAATGATTGTATATTTCATTACATACTCAAACAATTACAAATGCTTCAACTAATAGAGGACTTGGCACTAGACAAGAATGATTTTAAACCAATATATCAAAATACAATTAAAATAGGTATGGATTGACATGCAGTTATAGTAGGTATGGCTGAACATGCCATGAACATGATTGTGCAGGTCATTGTAAACTATCAATGGCAAGGAAGTATGGTCTTTCATACGTGGAAAAAGGAGGATTGTCAAAAGAGGAGTGTCAAAGGTAGTATATGTGATTAAAATATTTTACACTCCCCCTTATCACAACTACCACTATCAAGTACTCTCTTAGATGCTCAAATATTTCTTTTGAAAGTGGATTCATAAAAATATCAATGAGCTACTATTCAGACCTAAAAAATTAAAGCTCAATTTCTCTATGTTCTACTAGCTCCTTTACAAAATGATAATTGTCTGAATATGCTTTCTTCATCCATGTAAAACTAGATTCTTCATCAAATTTATTGAGGATACATTATCACAATAAATTATAGTACCATCTCCTTGTTCCTCATTCAAATCTACTAGGATTCTTCTGAGCCAAATAGCCTAACATGCAACTGTATTTGCTGAAATATACTCAACTTCTATTATGGATAGAAAAACTATGGGTTATTTCTTAGAATCCCAAGAAATGGTTCTCGAACCCATGTGGAACACATATCTTGATGTGCTCTTCCTGTCATCTACACTACCTATCCAATCACTATCTATATAGCCAATTAACTAAAATTCACTTGATGTAGTATAAAAGATGCCATAATTCTAAGTGTTATTAGCATATCTCAAGATCCTCTTACCTACTTGCTAGTGTGTATCCTTAGGTGCCTCCATTAATCTAGAAACTAGACTTACTACATACATAAATTTAGGCCTAATAGCTATCAAGTACATTAAACTTCCAATCATGATTTTGTATAAGGTTGGATTCATCTCATTGCTACAATATTCTTTACTCAATTTCAGACCTATGGATATTGATGTTGTCATAGGCTTTCTATTCAACATTCTAAATCTTTTCAAGATCTTTGTGGCATATTTAGATTGAGAGATAAATATGCAATTATCCATTTATTGTACTTTTATGCCAATGAAGTACATTAACAAACCTAAGTCTTTCATTTCAAATTCCCTTTTCATTGCTTATTTGAACTTCACAATGAAATAATCATTATTGCTTATAAATATCAGATCATCTACATGTAGTACATCAATCAAAATCTTACCATGGATTGCCTTAATGTATAGTGTGGGTTCACTACTACTTTTTTTGAAGTCATTATTAGTAAAATATGAATAAATTATGTTATATTATGTCCTTGGTGCTTGCTTAAGCCCATATAATGCTTTCTTTAACCTATACACCTTGTCCTCTTATCCTAGGACTTCATATCTAGGTGGTTTATCCACATATACCTCTTCTTTGGGCACTCCATTAAGGAGGGAATACTTCACATCCATTTGATATACCTTCCACTTGTGCTGGGTGGCTATTACTAAGATAACCTACATAGTTTCCATTCTTGCAAAAGGATCATATGTCTCATCAAAATCTATTCCAAATTGATAGAATAAACATAGCATAAACAAATAGACATTTATATTACTATGCACCTTAGACAAAATACATACTCTGAAAAGTAGATTTAACACAAGATTAGCTACTAACCAACTATCAAACCAACTTTAGCTGGGAGACTATTGTGGCCTCCTTAAAATAATATAATTACCTCACTTAAATAGAGGTATTGACCACCTAAACATTGGTAGACATAATTATGATAGTTAGTGGTAGAGGACACTATAACTAAAAAAACAAAATTGATTTCATTAGAGGCATATGTGGATGGTGGGATGGTCAGTTGGTGGATGACCATTGGTGATGGCACTTTTGGTTTGAGATGAGTGATTGATAGTTAGTCTATCAATTATCGACTCAGAGTAGCTGAGATAGTGGAATGAATTAATTACATTCTAACACTCCCCCTAATTCCTACCACTAATGTTGCATATCTATTATAGAATATAACACCTACAATTACACTTGTTCTATAGAATAAACTGCCTTACAGTTCCTCTATGTAATATGCTACCTCACATGCAAAATACATCACCTTACACATAGAATACACTTCTTTACATTTATTATTTAATGATAAATACAACTACCTTATTAAGATGACTTTCTCAAACCATCTTGTGTTTAGGTCTGATATTATATCCTATTGAAATGCTATCAATAAAAATGCTACATGTCCAACTCTTATAAGCTACTGCTTGCTTACCTTTCTCTCACCTAATGCTCACCTGCTTAGGTTTCCTCCTAAGATTCTACTAGGTTATATTCATGTTGGTATAGATGTGGCAATGATCAACCTAATCTTTAGGTGCTTTCACAACTTCACTCACTATTTAGCTATCTTCCATAGTTCTACCAAGAGGCTTCTCCAATACTTAGCTAGTTTTCTCTTTCTTCCAATTCAATTGGCACTTTATCTATGATTTATTTTCCATATCTCCTTAGTTGGATCTACACAGTTATTCCTTGTGAATTAGCTTAACTCAACCTTCCATTTAATCTCATCTCCATCAACTCCTAAACTAGGAAAACTCTTATTTAAATAAGGAACCATACTCTAGCACATATTTTTATATGGTCAGCTCTATGTGTATGTTTCTATCACATATCTCCACTACTCTTGATGGTGCCTTTCTTCTCCTCTAACTATCATTTTCTCCTTTCTCTTAACATCTAAAGTATTGATAGGTTGTGTGATTTCAAAGTAGAAATCAAAACTCCACCATATCTTTCATATATCATTACAGTGGCTTAGTGAAGGGTATTAGACATGAGCTTAAAAAAATGGTTTTGTCAACTTACTCTTACCATAATAGTATTGACTCTCCTCAACATGACACCTTGGCTCACTAACTCTTCAATATTGGATCTCATCTTGGTGAGTTATGCAAAACAACCTCTTTGGCATTATCACTAATTTGCATTCACACTCTAATAAACTCTCATTTGCTTTGACTATACACTTTCTATCTTGACCATTGATATTATTCTAATATGATTCAGTGTCTCCCTCTAATTTTTTATGGTAGTTTTTGTTTCCTTTTCTTTTGCCATCAGACCTTGTTGTCTACTCTTATTCAATTGATCTATTGATGTCTTTCAATATGACTACATATTTATCCATTATTATTTGTGGCTTCAACTACCATTTCCACCAATACCAAGCATGAATCTCCCCAAGCTTGGCAAACTTGTCCAACACCACTAACATGTCCTTGTGTAATTGTTCCTTTATTGAATTAACCATCTACCAAAATGTTCTTCTTTCTTACTATGTGTCCCTAGCTTGACACTATTCTCCAATGATTCTACTACTATTATTTCTATAGATTTCCCTAATATAAACTATTGGCTTTGATACCAAATTAATAGAATAAACATAACATATATAATTAGACATTTATATTACAATGCACCTTAGACAAAATACATACTTCAAAAAGTAGACTTAAATACAATACTAGATGCTAACCAACTATCATGCCATCTTCTGATTGGAGGCTATTGTGGTCTCCTTAGAATAATATAATTGCCTATCTTAAATAGAGGTCTTGACCACCTAAAAAATGGTAGACATAATTATGACAGTCAATGGTGGAAGACATTGTAACTAACAAAACATAATTTCTTTTAGTGGAGGCACATTTGGATGGTGGGATGTTTAGTTAGTGGAAGACCATTGATAATGGCACTTTTTTTTTTAGTGGACTGATTGATAGTTATTATATCAACTATGGGCTCAAAGTAGCTAGGATAGTTGAAGGAATTTATTACATTCCAAAAATAGTAACAAAGTAGTAGGTTAACCCAGGTGATAGTTACATCTAGCTAAATATATGTATATCTATTACTATAGCTTGAAGATTTTAACATTTTGTGATAGGTATATAAAGATATATTGTGTTGTGGAGTCTATTTATATATTATAATGTATTTTTAAATATTATAAATTTTAAATGTACACTCTATATGTATTGATGGATGTTTCATAGGTAATAGATCATGAGATTGAGGGTTTGAGAAGGAAGAATAGAGTGTGTGAATTCAGGTGTAAATTCAGGAGGCTTTATTGAGCATAGCTTCAAATAATATTTGTGCATTATAATTGTGAGAAGACTAATTTTAGAGTGGTTTGTACTCTCATGGCTTGTAATAAAATATGAACAAGTGTTTCTTGGTGGATTTATCCCACATTGGGTGAACCACATTAAATTTGGTCTTCTTATTTTGCATGTTTATTTTTTGTTCTTTATGCATCTATATTTATATATATTATTATTATGATTCTATGAAATTGTTCTACATCATTTTTTGTATTTACTCCTAACAAGATCTTCAGTATCATCTAAAAAATAAAAAAATGGTTAAATTATCATATCTTCTAAACCCAGTCATACATATATCTTCTAAACCCATTCATAATTCTTAATCAGAACATCATGGAAAATAAAAGGCCTAAAGGCTATTATGGAGAATAATAATCATTTTTTGTAAAAAAAGGAAGACTTTTATATGACAAATATAATATCTCAAAGCTTGATCCATGCTTTGTTAAAAAATGGCCTTCTAATAAAAGAAGGTTGCTAGACCATGTACAAGAAGATGGACTCTTAGGTGATTGTGCAAAGATAAAAACATTTCTAGATGATCTTGAGGAAAAGTAATTACATAGTAATTTATTCCAGTGTAAAGATATTATTATAGTCATAGAAAAGT
This sequence comes from Torreya grandis, assembly GCA_037957365.1. Taxonomy (NCBI): domain Eukaryota; kingdom Viridiplantae; phylum Streptophyta; class Pinopsida; order Cupressales; family Taxaceae; genus Torreya; species Torreya grandis. The sequence continues at coordinate 3,392,809 of JARHVA010000611.1, read as the reverse complement.
TGCTCTTTCCTAACATGAGAATACTATTTCTAAGAATGTATCCTTTCTCCCACATAAAATTTCCTAAAACATCTCTTCCAATAGTAAACACTTGTTTAACTTACTTGAGGCCTTCAACATTCCATTCTCTAGGTGTGAAAATATAATACTAGGAATGGCTCACACTTTTTAGGCATGTGAAGCTTCTCCTCCAAGCATAGGGACCAAAACATGTGCCACTTCCATATAGTCAATGGCAAATTTTATTTCCACCATCATGGGTTGCTCCAAGATTGAGGTTGTCTAGAGAATTGATTTAACTAAAAAAAATAGAAGTCATGCAGTTATGGTAATGGGTGCAAAACTCCTATGTCCCTCTACCAAGAAACATGTTGCTTATCATAATAAGTTATTTCTTTATACAGACTACTATTATCACTATTTGGAGGATAATGATATATATGTGGTAACATTAAAAAAGGAGAAAAGTATGATTGTATATAATGTGGTGGTTGAATGCCAAATGGATACCAAGCCTTATCCTTCTAGTAACATGGCATTAATTGAGTTTAAAATGAAGCCAAGAGATGGAGACTTTTCTCATTGGCTGCCTAGCAATACCGTTATTTATATAGAGAAGGATTGAATTCTTAGTGGTGTATATCTTGTTTGGGTTTGATTTTATGAATAAAGAGTTAAAACCAAGTCATGTTATCCTTATAATAACATGGCATTAGTTGAGTTGAAAATGAAGCCAGGAGATGGAGACTTTTCTCATTGGCTACCTAGTGATATCCTTATTTTTATAGAGAAGGATTGAATTTTTAGTGGTGTATATCTTGTTTGGGTTTGATTTTATGAATAAATATTTGAAACCAAGTCATGAAGGGAATCATAAAAAAGGATGATTTTTGGCTTGAACACTGCATTATAAGTTGAGTGAGTGAAGATTATGATTTTTTAGTGTGAAGATGTGTTTTATTAGTATGTGAGTGAATAAAGATTGCATTCTAAAAACTTATGGTCACAGCCACATTTATATCCATTGACAAGCTTATGTTATTATGGTTGTATATTTATATCCTGTGTGTTTGAAAAAAATAATCATGGCTATATATTTATGTTTAGTAGTGAGCTTATTTTATAATAGCTATATATTTGCATCTAGTGTGTCATGATAATTTAGTCATGTCTATATATTTGTATCTAATTATGAGCTTTTGTGGTGATGGATCTATGGTAAATATGTTATGTTATTTATCCCTTAGGGCATGATAACTAATCTTATACTTATTCATATTGATATATTTATATGTGTTGATCTTGTTCATATAAAACAAAATTTCAAAGTCTATTTTCCAAATCTATAACCACCTCAATTAAAAAATAAAACATAAATTTACAACCAGCTTGGCAATAATAGACATATAATTCATATCTTATCTATCAATATTCTAAATCTTAGCTGGACCATATGAATTACAAGTGAACATGGAATGCTACAATGACTATTCTATGTGAGATTAGAAAAAAGTGGTCAGGTCATGCATCCATGAGATTAGAATGCATGCATGGATTGTCCCATCTATCTTACATTTATTTTGGAGTGAACAAGATATTTTTTAGATGATTCTTGAAAGGTGTCTTGATTCATTATATTATAAATAGAGTATACCAAGGTGATTAACACATTCATGTTTGGTGTATTAGGTAGGGCCATGATGGATTACTCCATGTAGATTATCATATGATTTTCTTGATGAAAATAAAATAATATTTATTTGATCATGTTATTTAAGTAATAAACATTGAAGTGATGATTATGAATTAATCAATGATAAAAAAAAATGTTCAAATGACTAGATTCATGTCCACATAGTATTTTAAAGGGCATGCATCATTTGAATTATATAGGTAACATGACCTTTAATCTCGATATTCAAATCCCATTAAAATTTTGGCTTGGGGCTTTTGGTCAAAGGCCATATACCCTTTATAAGTCATGGTCAAAAATTTTAAGAATGGCCCCTTTTATGGTCCCATATCTTTGTGCATCTACCTTGTATAAATATGATTTTAATTACACTAAGAAGTGTAACCTATATTGGTAGTAAGGAGGAGAAGCATATGATGTTGTAAGTGTGAAAGGATAAATTATGGCCGGCATTAGATAAAAACTTATTTTTAACACACACTAAGCTCGATTAATTTTTATAATACCACCTATATCTTATGTTTCATCATATAAAACAACTTTCAATAAGTAGTGCACTCTTTTTTATAAGAAAACCCGTAATTCTAATTGAACTTTATTTCACAAAAACATCAAGGGTGTTCAATAAGTCTATCAATAATATGTTTGCACTTATATTTTGGTTCAGATCTTGTTCCAATTGGCATAATCAATGTCTTCTTTTATCACTAACCATTTTAATTACATTATTTGAATAAAAAAGTGACAAATAAGAATTATTCGCTTATTATGATTATCCCTTGCTATTTTAATAGCCTAATTATTTGGTTGAGTGATTCACCATTAATAATTTATTTCACATACATCTTATTCACATAAGCCAATATAAAATATAGCAAGTGATATCCTTCTGGATACACCTACCCCACTTATGTCACTTATCCAATATCATACATACACCTTGATAATGATATCTCTTGGTATCTTTTATATAGCATGTACTATTATAGATATAGGTTTTAATCATGGAATATAAAAAAAACTTATAGCAATAATTATTTTTAAGAAAAAATATTATTTGTATATTTTATAAAATGTTTTATAAATAAGAGTTCATTATGATAATTTGAATTTTTATTTTAGTAATATGTGTTTATTATATTACCTAGTTTCTCTGAAAAGCATCAAAATAAATCAATCTCGAGGTAAATATCCTAGATTTTTCACATTTCATAGTGATTGTTGATTCTACTACCTTCTCCAACATAAATTTCTCATTGATTGGAAACAAATGGCCTCAACATAACTACATCACAATGTCAAGATCAGAACCTTATTTTTATGTAAAATAGCATGCTTCATACTCCACCATATACCTAAGATACTATGATTTTTTATCGACTTCTCGTAACAAGAAGACAAAACTTCCATGTAATGGTTAAATGTATATCAAATTTAAGGTTGAAACTATTCTATAAAAACTAAATGAATGTCTAATTTAATATTATCCATAAATTGATAGTATTTCATAAACATTAAAAACCACCAATGCCAACACTCTCGATTGCCATTATAAATTATACATATAAACATGATAATATAATTTTACAACTAATAAATAACCATGACCCATTTTTGAGTGTCTAAATATATGAATTTGAGATATCTAAATTATCAATAACAATATTTAAGTGACAAAATACCCAATTATAATTTCTAACACAAATCACATATAAACCCAAGATTTTAATCTTACTATATATAATGTTTGTGTTATCATGTTTTATTTAATGCAATGTCACATTTATCTTCATCGATTACATATTAGAAAATATTATAAATGGATAATATGAGGGGAAAATATTCATTATTTTTCATACAAAATATTACAATTATCAACTTTTATTTTATCATTTATTTGGCTTGGATAATAACCAGATCACCAGATCATTACAAACATAACCACATTATATGCACACACTGAGGGAAAGAAGCCTACTTTGGATTTGGGAATGTTGTAACTAACATTAAATCCTTGTTGTTGGTAGATTCTTATAATGGTAAGAATGATTGAATAAGTTGGTAGTGGTGTAAAATTAAGGTAGGCAATGTCATTGGTTGTTTCATACATCACATTGAAATAGGGTAGTTAAATACCATCACTTGTGTCATTAAAATTCTAGGTAGGTACTAGGAAGCTATATAACAGGTCACTTAACACATGGTAATAATTATTAAAGAGTGACATACTAGTGTTTGCTAATGGCAATAATCCAATGATGATGATGATGATGATGGTTTATTCCATAAAAATACACCTCAAATTAGAATGTATAGAGCTTTCCAAGTGAGAAATGGTGGTATGCAAATCAATAATGGATACCAAAGCATTAGTCCTTGGTTACACATTAATCCAAAGGAAAGGATATTTGTTTTAATGACACAAAATAAAAATAATTATAGTTAGCATAAAAAATAAGAAAAATGATGTATTTCAAATCCTTAGAGAACCCCAACTATAAAAATATAGTATTAGAAGTAGGGTTTCAAAAGTTGAAACTGAAGTGGGTGAAATAGTAGGAAAAGGCTTCAACATTGGCAAGCCTTTGTTGTATTTTGACCAAAATTTCATGAAATTTCAAAATCAAATTACTTCTACTACAACATGTTTAAATGCACATCCTATGAAAATTTACTCCTTCAAATGTTCTAAACTATAATGATAATGTAAACAAAGCCAAGGTTAAAAAATATAAATTATAGCTATAGCATAAAATTTAACTAGTCATCTTTGGGTGTCATGAGATTACTAGGTGTCATGAGATTATAAAAAAGTTCCCTGATAACACAATTTGTGAAGTAGATGTCCCTATTCACAAATTTCCTAGATGTAGTTTTGGCCACACCCAAAAATAGCTAGTTACAACATATTTGGGGAGTATTCCCACTCAAACTATAATCGGTATACTATTTTGGGATCTAATTTGACAAGGATTTTTAAAAATTAAATGACATGTATTATGTGGAAATGTCAACCAAATATGCCATGTAGGATCCATGTAGAATTCTCAATTCCTAAAAATTATTAATGAAAGGGAAAAATGATAATAATAAAATGGAAATTGATGATAGAAGGAAATTTGGTGCTAAAGGTGCCACACCAACATTGTTGGGTTTTGTTACTTTAGTTTTAACATGAATTTTACTAGTCATGCATGTAAAAAGGATAAGAATTCAAATATCTAGCGTGTTGGCTTATCTTGTGAGAAATGGTCTCATGCACATACCTGAAGCACGTGACTTAAGACTGGTTCTAGTTAGTTCTATCACATGATGGTGTGTACATTGGGATTTATATACTAAGGTGATTGAATAGGAAATTAGTTATAACTAAGATATGATAGTAAAGCTAATTTTAACATCCAGTCATTCCATACTTAAGCTATTCATCACAAGAAAATAAATAGGTGAAAATCAATAAAGAGTATTAATACCATTAGTTCCATAACAAGTTTACAAGTATTCCATTACCATAAGTATTCCATATTATTATATATCAATAATCACCATACACAGGTCTTAATGCACATAAGTAAAATGAACAAGATCAAGATTTCAATTAAAATATTACCATTATCTTCACAAAAACAAAATCAAAAACATTCTAAGAAAAACTAGGGGTATTTATACATGATTCTACCCCAATTATATAGTTACAACTTTAATATGAAAGTGATGACTTTACAATGACCATTAAAAATAATGAGTCATGGAAAGCCTTCACATTGAATTCCTATTGAATCAGGCTTAATTTCCCCTATATACCCACTTTATGCTAGATATTTGATGTCATGTACCTATTTTCTTGTGGTTTGGTGCTAGATCTATGCTTGAATTCCTTGAATGCTCACACAAACCATTTATACCTTTTATGACCTTTTCTAAGTCATATGTTTTTTCCAAAGACTTATGTCCTCAGTTCTTCTATGTTTTGTACATCCTTTTTCATCATGATTCGCTTCTCCGATGACAACATCTATTGTGTGAAGGTCTTCTACACCTTAGCTTACTTCCATCCCATTTCTCCCACCCCCATTTTCCCTAAAAAGTAATTAGAATAAATTGATATAAATTTAGGATATAACATTACCCCATACTAAGTCAATAATCCATCTTATAATATGTGCCATTCTCATGTCCCTTAGATACCAAAAAATTAGGTCCCATTTGCTTGCCTTGGTACTTGACCTCCTCTTAGTGGTTTAATGTAGTTTGTAGCTTGGATGTAGTTTATTCAACTTCACCTTTCAGCAATTTGGTCTCCTCAGGTTGCTATATAAAGTCACCTACTTGAGTTGTTAAAATCTCAAGTGATGTATTAACATCCTTTTGAATATCCTCAATCAATCTGACCTCTGTCAAAACCTATCCTCAGAGTGCCACAAAATTGGTGTTAATCTCATGGAAATGAGTGCTAATCTTTTTTTTTAGTGATTCCACATCATATAATGCTTCAATGTGTTTCACTTTATCCTTTATTTTTAGTGCATGCTTATCCAATTACTAGCATTAATGTTCTTTTAGCCCAATCCTAGCTTATACAGCTTTAGTGGGTTGCACCAACCTAACAAAAACCCCATCAATTATGGGAGTTGTGGAACCCACTTGAGATAAAAAGATCTTATATACTTCTATATATTTTATAGATCACTCCATATCTTAAGTCTACTCATGTTGGGGATTCACATGGTCCTTAATTTTTTGTAAAAAAAGATTCACTAGGGTCTCTAGCTTATTAATAGGTTTGCCTATGAGGGGCATGCCATTGGCAAGTGTTGATTTTTATTGCAAAATTGAATTACATAGTTTTAGAGTCTTTACTCAAGACACCATTGATGCTTCTAGTTGGATTTTTAGCTCGTCTAATTCTTGATCAAGCTTAATTCTTTCAATGAATTCATTTTGATACAAGGTGATGACCTCTTGATGCTTTTACTAAAGTTGGTTAACATCATAGATTCTTAGATCATTTTGCCTTGTAACTATGAGATCCAACTTAATAAGGACCATGCCCAATTGGATTAGAAAACACTATTGAGGATCCAACCAAAATTATTCAAGAAGATCCACCTTCTCTGGTACTAAATCCATGATGGATAACAAAAGTTCAAAATAGTGTTCCTCATTAAAAACATCCATATAAAAAGAAAGTTCACACTGATTTTGATTGGATGAGTCCTCATTGGGGAAATACTCCCATGTATACAATTCTTATTTAGGGATGTTTTATTAGAAATAGCCTTAAACAAAGAGGTTATTTCCCTTAATTCCTTGTTACTTCTTAGATCCCTTAGTAGGCCCTTTTCCCTTATGTGGTCATGCTCAAGTATCTCAATGTCTAGATCAATTTGTTGTTAGGCACTTGATATAAAGTTTTAAACTGAAAACACACACACACATGCATTTATTATATTGATTTAAAAAAATAATAAAAATTTATTATAATAAATTAAATAAAATTATAACTATTATAAAAAAAACTCTCTTACAAATAACTTTAAAATATCCATTATTGAATAAATACTCCCTTTATCTACTAATGTTATGTTTTCTTCTTTTTTTGATTATTTTTTACTCACACAAATTGTTGTTCTGTAAACACTATATCTTCTCCCTCCATTATGTTGAACATGATCTTTATCAAACTAATTTCATTCAAAACACTCTTGTTGATTTACCCCTATTTTATGCCTTCTCTATTTTTTACAAGTTTTTGTTGCATATATTTTTGTACTTACTTTTTATTCTACACCTACATTATATTTTTTCTCTCCTTATTTGTCTACATGTTGTCTAAACTATTTATCTATCTACCACAAGAATTCATTCTTATTTCAATAGCTAAAAAATTCAAATTTTAAATTAGTGCATTAAAATTTTACCTATAGTAGATTTTTAGAGCTATCAGGCGATAAGTGAAAGAAAATAAGATTAAATATTTTTAACATGAATAGGGTTCTACATGAGTGGTTATCTACAATTATATCCATTCATGTGTTTAAAATTTAGGTTTTGTTGGTATAAATATGACAATACACAATTTTATAAATCCATTTCTAAGAAAAATTTAGTGTTGTTGTGCATTATTTTTAAGCATATTTTTTCAAGTAATTTCTTAGCCCACAGAGCATGTGTCATGATCACATAGGTCATAGATCGGGATTAGGGTGATTTCAAATGACTATAATTGATTCTCAAATAAATATTATTAAACCACCATATCCTACAACTCTTTATACCAGATTCAACCCCATTATCATGGCCTTCACTAGACAGATGTCATTTACCGATGTAGAGGTAGAGACATTATGGAATAGCAACACTAACTAGTCAATTCCACTACCCAATTGTCACACACTCAAAAATGGCATCTTTTGATACTAAGATTAATATATACAATGCTCATGTAATAAAGATGATGCTAAATATGAGTACTGACCATCCAATTTCATTACCCATTTATCACCCACTCACAAATGGCATATTTTGATATCAAGATAAATATAGACAATGCCCATGAAAATATAACACTTCTAGCCTAAATAAAATTTTATTTAAACACATTTATTTTAAAAAAACAAATATAATGGGGAAAATAAATGTCAACATTTTAAAAATAATAATAATAATAAATGTTAAGTGACCCAATTGACTATAAGCTAGAAGACATCTTAAATTAATAATAAACAAAATTATTATATTTTTGAAACAACTCAGTGCTTGCAATAGATGTTGATAACCAAGAATTATTTTTATGAAAGAGAACCATTATAATTTCTAATATTGGAAGCATTAACTATACTAATGAAAGATAAGTATTTATAGATGAGTTTTGGAAGATTCTTCTAGCTAGCTACTATCACATACCTATACACTTGTCCCAATAAATGGCATGAATACATAATTGGGTGAAGGTGACTCCTTATTTAAATAGTTTCATTAAATGATTTATATATAAATATTATTTATCTAAGGGTTGTTATAATTATAAACAATCTCCACCTATTTACAAGCCTTATGTGGCTGATAATACATCTTCCTCTAGTATGTGTGGAATTGCATATCTATTTGAAAATACCTATGAGTTTATATCTTCATGTGCGATGGTGGTATTTTATTTATTATTTTTTCCTTATTTTCATGGAAATATTTGATAGTATATAAATATATTGGATGATCTTATCTATCACATACTTTATCTATCAATATTATAATATTTTACTATTAGTTCAAAATTTCAACATTTTAGTCTCCTTATTTATTTTATCATATTCTCTTATGGGATTGTTTTGTAATTGTTTACTTATTTTCATTATAATATTTTGGTATATTATAATTATTTAACCATCTATTTATTTTTTTATTCTTTCTTTGATTAATAAATAGAAGCATTTTCAATTTTAAAATAAAAAAATTGTAACAGTAACAAGGTAGTAGGTTAAGCCAGGTGATAGTTACATCCAAATAAATATAGTTATATCTATTATTTTAGGTTGAAGATATTACCATTTGTGTTAAGTGTACAAAATATTTATTATCATCTAAAAGATAGACAAATGGTTAAATTATCATATCTTCTAAATGTAGTTGCACATATATCTTCTAAACCCCTTCATAATTATTAATCAGAACATCATCAGAAGAGGGGTCTAAAAGGTTACTTCAAAGAATTTGTAAAATATCCTATCCTCAAGGCATAAGATTTAGGATTTTAGTTTAAATTTTGTTTTTTAAGTACTATAACATGTATAATATATTATTTTATAGTCATGTGTTTAAATGTTTTCATTTAACATGTAGTGGGATCCATCTTCAAAATAATAAGGAATGAAGTCAATGCATGTTATGATATAGCATGATGTATCAATGAGTATTACTAAAAATATTATCAATAATTTGAATCATATAATAAAAATTATGAAGAGGGTTGTGGAAGATATAACCCATAAAAACATTGATTTTAGAAAAAAAATAGAAGGAAAAACTAAAAAATGTCCTCGTCTAAATACTTGAAAATTTAAATTTCATTTGTTAAATTACTATTAAAATTTAAAGACATTTTTGTAGGTATTTGGTAGGGATGATTAATAAACATTATCAACTTGGGAAATTAAGCTTCTAGAGCTAAGCATGTTTGGCCTATTGGCTTAATAAGTATCTCCCATAAACCATGAATAGGCTTCACTAATTGTAGATGATATTTTAACAAAAGGCCTAAAGGCTATTATGGATAAGAACAATTAATTTTGTAAAACAAGAAGGATTTTATGTGACAAATATAGTATCTCAAAGTTTGATCCATGCTCTATCAAAAAATGGCCTTCTAAGAAAAGAAGGTTGCTAGACCATGTATAGAAGATGGATTCTTAGGTACTTATGCATAGATAATAGCATTGCCAAATGATCTTGAGGAAAATCACTTACACAATACTTTTTTCTAGTGTAAAGAGATTATCATAGTCAAATAAAAGTTATTATTTCCTAACTTACATGATAATACTATTTATAATGATGTATCCTTTCTCCCACATAAAATTTCCTAGAACATCATTTTCAATAGCCAACACTTGTTCAACTTACTTGAGGAATTCAACATTCCATTATTTAGGTCTGAGAATCTAATACTAGGAATGGCTCACACTTTCAAGGCATGTGAATCTTCTCCTCCAAGCATAGAGACCAAAACATGTGCCACTTCCATAGAGTCCATCATAGATTTTATTTCCACCATCATGGGTGGATCCAAGATTGAGGTTGTTGAGAGAATTGATTTAACTAAAAAACTTAGAAGTCATGTAGTTATAGTAATGGGTGTAAATCTCCTAGCTCCCTCCACCAAAAATCATGATGCTTTTCATAGTAAAATATTTCTTTATATAGTCTACTATTGTCACTATGTGAAGGATGTGTGTGTGTGTGTGTGTGTGTGTGTGTGTGGGGTTGTGGTAACATTTAAGGAGGAGAAAAAAGTGAGATTGTGTAGAATGTGGTGGTTGAATGAAATATAGATACCAAGCCATATCTTTCTAATAACATGGTATTAGTTGAGTTGAAAATGAAGCTAGGATATGGAGACTTTTGTCATTGGATCCCTAGTGATATCCTTATTTTTATAGAGAAGGCTTGAATTATTAGTGGTGTATATCTTGTTTGAATTTGATTTTATGAATAAAGATTTCAAACCAAGTCATGAAGGGAATCATAAAAAAGATGAATTTTGGCTTGAACACTGCATTATAGGTTGAGTGAGTGAAGAATATGTTTTAGTATTGTGAATAAGTGTTTTTTAGTGTGTGAGTGAATGAATATCATGTTATAAAAAATTATATTCATGGACATATATTTATATCCACTAATGAGCTTATGTTATGATGGCTCTATATTTATATCCAATGTGTTTGGAACAAAAATCATGGCTCTATATTTGTATCTAGTAGTGAGCTTATTTTATAATGGATATATATTTGCATCTAATGTATTTTGATAATTTAGTCATGTCTATATATTTGTATCTAATTGAGACCTTTTGTTATGATGGATCTATGGCAAATATGTTATGTTATTTATCCCTTAGGGCATGCCAACCAATGTTATGCTCATTGGTATTGATATATTGATAAGTGTTGAACTTTTTCATATAAAAAAAAATTGTAAAGCCTATTTTCCAAATCTACAACCACCTTAATTAAAAAATAAAACACTAATTTATAACCAATTTGATAGTAATAGACATATAATTCATATCTTATCTATCAATATTTTAAATATTAACTAGACCATATGAATTAGAATCAAACATGACATGGTAATTTATGTTTTAATTGTGAACCAATGTGGTGGTTAATTGGATAAGTGAAATAGGAAATTTCATAGTAATTTTATGGGCATTGTCCCCACATATACATATACATATGTGTATACATATACAAATATTTTCTAAATGTTACCTACCTTGGAAACTTTCCCCTCTTTATTTTTATTGTTTTTCATGTTCAAATTTCATACACTTCAATTGAATTATTTTTTAATCCTAAATTCATATTTAATTTCATATACTTTGGATGGGCATAACTCTGAAAAGGTTCTCTTTCATTACAATCTAAGTTTTTCCCAATCAAAACATGAAAAATAATGCCAAAATAACTCAATACTTTATTATCAAATGACTACACAAAATAATAACCACCATAAACTAGTCACAACTATGAATCACCTTATTGCACAAAGTATCACAAATATGCAATAATAAAGCATTGTTCAGAAGGTTTTTAGCTTGCTAAACTCATGGTATAATTTTAAGATCAATGCATTATTTCTAAATATTCATTATTTCATTAATATCTTTGAATTCCTCCTTTTTCATTCAATCACTTGTAACTATTCACAAACATTGACCTCCTCCCTTAGATATCATTTTATAGAAAAGTTTTCTAAACATCTCATGATTCAAATGAACACACTCAATAATACACAATGGTCATTATTAGTGAACTTGAATGTAAAATTAGTTAATACATAATTTAGAATAATTATTTGAGTTTCATATGCATACATTTATGTTAATAAAGAATTTTAAAAGTGATCACATAATTCATTTTGATAATTGATCCCAAAAAAAATTAGTTTTTATAGAAATCTATACTTCAACAAATGTTACAACATTAAGTAGCATATACACTATACAACACAAAAAAAACTTTGTAAATTATAATTACCAAGATATCAAAATCATCTTGAAGATTCAAAGGACTGACTATAGTTGTTACATGAAAAAAAAACCATGATTGCATAATTACAAAGTGCAGTATCTTAGGAGAACTAACTACAAGTTAACAATAGTTTGACTCATCTTGAATTACTTTCCTCCCCTACAATTAATTTGAAAAATGAAGAATCTAAATATATAGTCATAATACAGTATTTAGAACATGGGATTATCCACTTTTTAATGTTTACAAATATGGATTACAAATGGACTAATAAATGCTTTTAGAAAAATTTATCCCCTGCTAGTTTTTACAATTATATAAATACATCCTCTACATTTTCAAATGAAAAGTCCTCATTTTTTAATATGATTTTGTCATTGGAAATTAATGCATTAAAATAAAATATTATTTCACTTTTTTGTTGATGAGACTATATAACATAATGAACTATAAGTTGTAAGAATCATAAAGACTCAATGATGCAACATTTCATTGGACTCAAATACTCATGACACCTATTGATTCTACATATTATAATATATATGTTTGGAAATTACAAAGCAGTTTATGGAAATGTTAGCTTAAAAATCACCCATAAAATTTATCAATAATTAAGGGAAAAGCTTCAATGAGTGGAAACCTTTTTTGGGGTATAATATAGTTGGAGAATATTTTCATTTGTACACTAGGAAATGCTACCATTATAGTCAAAATAGCTAATCTCTTTGGAAAATATCACCATTTAATTTTGAAAAAAATAGAGAAAAACACAACAATTTTGATGAAAACTAACCTATAAACTTTTTTTTATTGAAAAGTGTACCTTTATTGATATAACAAACTATAGTATAACACCAATACAAAAAATTATGGGTGGAAGAGTCACACCCCAAAATCCAAACCACACCAAACAAATAGGCCAATATAATAAAAGGATGACAAGATAAAAAAAGGGGAGAAATCAAAAATGGCCACATCTTGTATCCACAAGATGATATTTTTGATCTTTTTCTTTCGAACTTCAATAAAAACCTCTAGATGACCAAAATCCATTAGACTATCAATAGCCATTGGGAGTTCATGATTGTGTTAGGGTTCAAATAAAGGTTATTCATTATTAGATCCATAAGTTTTTTTTTATGTAATATCTTGGTACTACACCCTATAACATTATTTGTAGATGTCATTTGGTAAGAAGAATATACCATTGTCAACTCTCTAAAAAATCTAAACCATTTTTATTCCCTATGCCATCTTAGTTTTTTTTGTGGCCTTAGTTCAATTAAAGAGTTCATATAGTTGTTAGCCTTTAGGGTGAGAAGATTGATCCTTTTTATTTTTTGGCTTACTTGCATGAGGACAAACCCCCTAGAGATGGCCAGTTTGGTGGTATAAACAACATTTAAAGTGAGCATTTTCATAATCTTGGAACCAAAGGGAATTATCATATTTAAATTGGATTTTATTTGGGAGACATTTTCGAAGGTCCATCTCCACACAAATATAGGCATTGGTATATAACCTTTGTTTATCCCACTTGAAATCCATCTTTATGAATCTCCCAAGCATGCTACCAATAGCTCCACATACTGAGGGGTGTCAAAAGTGAAGAGAGATATTTGGGAGCTAAACCTAAACCAATATTTTAAACACCACCATAGTTGGGAGACCAAAAATGAATAACTATGGGAAATAAAGAGCCTAATGCTTCCCCAAAACCAAGGTCCCTCCTTAAAAAAATTCTCATAATACTTAGGTTCAAAAAATTAGATTACAAAAAAACCTTTAGAGTAAAGATGTATTACCTAGTATTTGGTCCAATTAGCCTCAACCAATTGAGTCAAATATTCTGACTAAGGCCAAAACCATTAAACTTAAAAATAACTACATAATTTGTAAATTTACAAATTAATATAGTTGCCTCACAAATATAAATATTAATTGCAGGCACTTAATCTAGTTTTTCCATAATGTATGGAGTATGATAAGCTGAAGATGAAGTTGATGGGGTCTTAGGGATATCAACATCCCTATAAGAAATACCATGGCTGTGATTCATCAAACTATTGATTGAAAATTGTCTCGGTGTCATACTGCATGTGAGGGGTGGAATAAAACTATAGGTCTACTATAGATATAATTACAATTGTAGACACCTATGCTTGCTCATCACTTAGGTTTTCCTTGTCTATCCACTCCTCCCTAACCCATAAACTTCTCTTAATAGTGAAAATAAAGTACAATTTTTATATCTAGATATATTTTTATCTCTTCTATAGAAGGATAGTTGAGATTACATGGCCTCATCTAAATTTTAAGATTTATTGCCCATAAATTCTCTAATGACATCCCTAGTATTATTCTCATTCATTTGGAATTATAGTGCACATCACCAAATGAAAATATTAGGGACATGATAACACATAAAATGGGAGACAAAGAACAAAAAGAAAATTCAAGTATCTATATATATATATATATATATAAAGACCTCTAAGACCTAGTGCCTGATGTGGACTTTAGAGTGTGACTCCATACTACCCACTTTTTGATTGAACATATATTTATATTTAAATTTATTAATGAATATAATTACATGATTTCATAAAAAAAATCCCTGGCTTATCAAGAGACTAGAAGTGATAAACCTTGTGTTTCTCTAGTTTATTTTCAAGAAAAATAAAATAAATCCTTTGAAAATATAAAATTACAATGATAAATCCCATGTTTCTTTAAATGGGTTACTCATCATGAATCAATTAGGAAAAATAAAGGGTATTTTATGTAGTTCAAATTTCTATTACATATAATCCAAAGTTTCAATGCTAAACCCCAATTTTTTTTTAATCGGGTCATTAAATATGATTAAAATATAATGGGTATTTTATATAGTTCAATTACATCCAATCCATATTTTCAATGTTAAACTCCAAATTTCTCCAAGAAGGTCATTACATATGCTTAGGAATAGAAATAATGGGTATTTTATGTAGTTCAATTACATCCAATCCAATTTTCCAAAGTTAATCCCAAAATTTACCTAACTAGGTTTTTCCAAATATATATAGATACTAATGGGAATTTTCTATGTAGTCAAATTGTATTCAATCCAAAATTTCAATGCTAAACTAAATGTTTCTCTAACTGGGTCATTGAATATACCTTAGAAATAATAATGGGTATTTTATGTAGTTTAATTACATTTAGTCCAAATTTTCAATAGTAATCCCCATGCTTCTTTAATTGGGTCTTTCAAAATAACTAGAAATAATAATGTGTATTTTATGTTGTTCAATTATAAAATGACAATCCCATCCAAAGATTCTACAAAACCTAGCTCTGAAGCATTGTCCTCCTTTTCAAATTCAGTGAAGGTGGCTTTGGGTTGCACTAAAATGTTGAGCCCAATTGAACCCATAGTGTCAACATGTTTTCATTCAAATTTGACTTAACATTTAGTGGTATTTGGATGGAATCCCTAGATTTTTTCATTCACATGCCATGAAATATATTTTTTTGTATAAAAAAAAATCATTTTATAAATTCATGTTATGTTATTTATATTTGTGATGCATTTATATTTTCTTGCCTCCAATTTTTCATGGATTCTTTAAATACCTAGTAAATGTTTCCACACATAAATGCTTGTTTAGATGAAAAGGGGTTAGAACTTGGGATAGAAGACTAAACATTTACTAGTATGTGAATGGAAGCCTTAAAGTTTTTCATTTTCATACTAGTAAATTTTTTGTCTTTGTATCTAAATTAAGGTTTCCATTCATATACAAGTAAATGTTATTATTTTGTATGAAACCAAAAAAATTATGAAATTATGTTGTGTTATTTATATTTGTGATGCGATTCTATTTCTATACCTCCAACTTTCCATTGAAATTTGCATAGTGAGAAGCATTGATATTTTATTAGGTCTCTTTAATAATAAAAAATGGGCTATGTTGGTTTCATAACCACCAAAATACAAGGTATCAAGAAAATAAGTTTCAAGGATTAAGCTCACGAATTACAACACCAAGTCAATTATGTATCATGGAATAATTAGTATAGTTGACTTAATCTCATACATTTTTAATAGGGATTTAGAGAACCTTTGAATAATATAGAATACATGTAGATACAATTTTGACATTGAAGGCCAAGGCAAATAGGATCAGTTTACTTATTCACAACACTTTCATGTGAATTTGCTAACTATGAAATAAAATGTACTACTTAGATGTACTATCTTATTTCAATTCAAAAACCATTAAACACTTGAATTATAATAAGGAAAAAGTCATTTACAAATTTTGAACTCCATGTTAGTGTTTCCAATGATAATTTTCATCAACTTCTTTGAGTTCATTGATGGCAATCTTGATTATAGTTGTAGCTTGAAAAACTTTACTCATGCATTATTAAACAATTGATCAATCCATTCTGATTACTTATAGAAGGTATGAATTATATGTAATAAAAAATGCATCATGTCTATAAATCAATCCTAACTTAAAGAAGATAGAGCATACCTATACATTTGATTAGGAATACATTTGTTAAGTGGGAGTATGACCAATATGGGGATCCAATAGACCCAATTAAGGGATCATTTATCACAATACACCATGCTAAGGAGGGTTCCAAAGCCTCCAATCTAACACAATCATGTAATAACCCTAATAGGGGCCTACGTTTAAATATTTCACCTAAACTAATAACAAGTAAATTAAATCTAATCTAGTGCTCATGAAAGCTTGTGGCACAAAGTGGGGGTTATAAACAATAAAACTAAACATGCATAGAAGACATATACTCATGTCAATGTATATGGAATTTTAATACATGAAATATAAGCACAAATTCATATCTATCTACCCTTACAAAGGATAAATAAAGTCATGAATACTTACCTTTTGAGATGAACCCATCGAGCCTCAATCATTCCCTTGGACAAGGTGATTTACAAGAGGTTGTTGTGGTATGTAAGGATGACAAAGACAAATCAGCTCTAGGATACACAACCTATCAATGAATCAAAAAGACTTATCTATAAGACAAGATCTATATCTATAAAGAAAGTATAGAACCCTAAGATTTATTCCTCAAGTAGAATGGTCAATAAGTAGATGTTCATTCACTCTTACTTCTTATTTCACTTTTTCTTATCAAATGATGGAAATGGACTTGTATTTCTAGATTTGACCTTATACCCATTAAAAAATCTTAGAAAATAGGGTCAACCCAGTCGACCTAGAATTTTTTTAAATAATAATTTACTAGGTCATGAGCTAGGTCAGCCAAAGGTCAACTAGCTCCTAAGTGAAAAATACCTCAAAATTGTACAAGGTCTTCTCAGTTGACCCAATACAACTAACTTAAAAAATGGGATTTAGGTGAATAATCAGAGGATAAAATGTATCAAATTCTTAGAATGGGTACAACAAAGAATAACAAGTTTAGGTTTAACCATTTTAAGAAATAAGTGTGTAGATAATAAGTTACAAAAGGGAGAACAATCTTGTAAAGCACCAATGATCTTCCCACCCCTTTCCCAGTGCACCCCTTAAGGTGTGCACTCAAATGGTTCCTAAAAGATACAAAGTGTCAATAATTGGTAATTTTTTTAAAATATTATATGTATACATATGCCCCACTTGAAGCTCATCATGTGTCATGTGAGTGCAATATAGGATGGTGATTTGGGAAATAGAACATGATAACACATAATGTTTATGCTAAGTAAAATGTAGTAAGTAGTGAATAAGATAAATGAAAAGACAAAATTGAAAAACACATACCTTTACTTACCTTAGTGTTGTATATAAAGAAGTACACTGTAAGAGAAGTGAAGGCATCCAATGTAAATAACACTATGTAAACTTGTAGAAGTTAGTGTAAAAAATAGCCAAAAATTGAAATTTTTGGAAGATAGACATATAGTAGTGAAAAATGAGCTAGTAGAGACATGAGGGTATTAGGAAAAATTTGTAAAATTAGGATTTTTAAGAGGCTATAATATTTTAAGGCAAATAAATGATGAAATGATGGAAAAAGAATGACAAATGATTAAAAATGATTTATAAATGGTTGTAGAACACAATAAATCATGTTAGAAAGTATGTAAAACATAAATGGAAAAAAGGAATGCAGAAAATACTAAATCACATTAGGAAGTATGTATAACATAAATGACAAATGAAATATCAATGCAAGAAGACGTTAATAAATATATGTAAGTGACAAGTAACTCTATGGAAGATAAGCATGTCAAATCAAATATGAAGAAAAACATGGATGAAAAATGAAGTGGTAAGTTGATATGTAATATAAGTATGTCAAATTAAGGTGGAGAAATCATAAATAAGTGAAAATTAAATATAAGTCAAGATGTAAGACAAACATGAAAAATTCATACATAAGGAGAAACATGTAATAAAGCCAAATGTCATATGTAAGTTAAGTGAAGTTTGCAAAAATCTAATAAGAACATGATGGAGAAATGAAAATAAAAATGATCTAAAGGATTAAAACTAAAAATTTAGAGATTTTTCTAAGATGAAATGTAAGAAAACACAACCACCTAATAACATGACTAGTATGACCATGAGATGGTGTGGTAAGTAAATGGTGTAAGGGTGTTTGTGAAGAAGTCTTGGTCCTATCCAAGGTCTTACAATACAAATCATAAAATATAAACCAAGAGGAGTAGTAAGGTAGATGTTATTAGGGATGTGATCATCTACAAGAAGTATCCAATAAGGGGGAAATAAGTAAAATGTGATGTGAATAAGGAATGTGAGGCACCACATGGGTGATGTGAACATCTTTAGAAATAATGAGACACACTAGGCAAGTGAGAAAGACTAAAAATTGTCAACACCAAGGACTTAGTACATTTTGACTAATGAACAAAAATATTTGGATAAGAATTGAAGGATATAGATTATCCCATGAAAGATATATGCATGAAAATTAAAATGGACCTACCTTCCCATAACATGTTCCCCATTCCTCAAGACCCCTTACAGAGTCATCAGTATACTATAAAGATTGGGTACTTACGTGAGAAAGTAGGTATCACTAAAATATTTTTTATTCTCCTTTTCTAATATATTGGCCTATCGTACCCCAATGGACCTTGTCTCTATTTTGAGGCCAACTATGAAGTTTGAGCTTAGACTAGAAGAAGGATCTGTGCTTTGAATCATGTCTTTAAGTGTCATTTGACTTTTGAGAATTTTTAATTTTGCCTTTTGGATCATTACCTTTTGTTAAATGATTTGGATTTTAACTTTATTTGTGTATTTTTCTATTCCTCCATACAAATTTGGAAAACCAAACATGGTTGTTAAATATGACAAACACAAGAGAGCTTACACTTGGTCACTAGAGAAAAGGACCTAAGGACCAAGGTGTCTAAAGACTCCTAGACTTGACCACAAGTACGTGTGCAATCTCAAAATTGACTGATGTGAGCTTCAAATGAAACTAAATAATGGAAATATGGGGATCATAAGAGATCCATCTATGTAATAAGTGATACACTAATGAATATGCTCATAGCTGATCTAAAGGAGGGAAAATAGTTCTATGAAATGGATGGGGATATGTTTATGATAATCATGTCACTAGAAAAGCCATGTTAACATATAGGAACAAGCACAAATGAAAGTAGAAGTCATCAAAAAGTGATTTAAATATGTTTTAATGTTTGAGGAAGGCCAGGTCCTATCCATGGTCTTACACTACAACTCATAAGGTGAACACCAATGAGATAAAAGATTAATAATGGGGGGAAAATAATCATAAATATAATAAGGTAAATAATGACATAAAAATACAAACATAAAATAGATATATAAGGTTAAAAATGAAAACAAATGCCAAATGTGATGTGTAAGAAAATCAAATAACCCAAAGGAAAAAATGATGATGCTAGTAAAGGGAAATCAAAAAAAGGAAAAGTGCACAAAAATAAAGAAACATGAGACAAAAATAAAAAGTAATATCTATTCTAACATTTTTATCAAAGATGAGCATGTTAAATACAAGCTTATAAATCTCAGAAGGTTTCTTGAAGCTAAATTTATTCGTTATTATGCATTGTAAAATAAGAGTGGGCATCATAAGATGCCCCAGTTTGTAATTAGATGTAGGGATGGGCATCATAAGATGCCACAAATTATGAAGGGGCATGTGGATGGGAATCATAATATGCCCCAACATGTGAGTTGGAGTGAGGTAACATTGAATTATTAAAATGATTTGCATTGAGTTGGAAGGTGCATTTGGAAATAGGGAAATGTGTTGTTTTGTTAGATTTTAGGGATGTTTAATGTGACATAGGATGGGTAGGAGAGGTAATAATAAGTAAAGTAGGTAAATGAGGACCATGAATGATATGCTTCATAATAGGCATACTTCTTTGGTTCATGGGACTTCAGAGGTTGATGTTTGATAGATGCAACAATGTGTTTAAAGTTGTTCATGTTAGCTATACTTTCCTTATTATTATAGGAAGAAGGATCAATTGTGTTTTTAAAAAAATTAACAGATGAGGTATAGGTATGGGAATTTTTTTTTTATCATTAGGTATTTGATTTTGATTTGATTGTGGTTCTTGAGATTGAATTTGAGAAGATTGAAGATAGTCTTGATAACGTTGTTTTGTGAGACTATCAAGAGTGAAATATGAACCAAGAAAGGAAGAATAAATCAATGAAGATCATGACAAGACTCATGATAATGACATATATTAGCATGCCACAAACATAATTTATTAAGATTGTACCATTTTGGAGGAAGTTTGAAAGGATCAAAGCTTACAGGTTTAGAGGGTGGCAATTTCTTCTTAAGTTTTTCTAGAGTCAAGGGAGGGTGGATTGGGTTAAAATTGATTAAATTAGATGCTCCATTCTGAGGTTAAGGAGACTTGGATGAATAAATTTTATGAGAAAATGATTGAAAAGGTTCTTTAGTAGTTGTTTGAGGTGTTTCAAATTCAATCATAAGAAAGTCTTGCCTTTTTGCTTAGTCTAAGGCTTCATCTAAAGTTTGAGGTGAAACTATTCAAAATTTGTATTGAAGGGGAGGTTTAAAAGTAGTAAAAAATAGTCTTAAGAGAGCATCATCATTCATGTTATGGTCCACTTTATGAGCTAGAGACTTCCATCCTTTGATGAAAGTGTGATCAAATTAATTAGGAAGTTGTTTGGCATTGATGAAATGGCTAAGGTAATTTTTAGGAAGGTCATCATTTTGGAATTCCTTCACTAGCGCATTGGATAATCCTCTAGTTATGAGATGGAATGTCTAGGAATTTAGTTGTACCATTCAAGTGCATCAGCAATAAAGGTTTTGGTTAAGATCTTAGGGGTAGAAAAGGTGTTAGTTTGGACCCATTACTTAAAGAGATTACCAAAAGACTTAAGAAAGATAGTAGGGTCCTTAGTCCCATTATATGTGATATTTGGAAAAATGTTTCCAATATTTAAGGATGTAATAAATGGGGATAAAGGTTCATTTTGAAGATGTTGAATCATTTTATTATTCATTGGAGGTTAACAAATGATATTTCCATTGGCATATTTAAGAGGAGGAGGGACAAAATTTGGATTTAGTTAAGACATGATGACTTGAGGTGGTTGACTAATTATGTGTAATAAATGTTGTTTCAATTTCATCATTTGAGATAGATTGGTTGTTTACATGATGGTCATTTGATGAAATATGTGTGCAATAAGTTGAGTTGTATCAATAGGTGGATTGGTGTTTGTAGGAGGGGTATTATTATTGATAGGAAGAGCATTATTGGTGTTGCTGGGAGGAGGATTTTTTGTAGGTGGAGGATTCCCAACATTGGTATTTAGAGGAGGATTAGGATAGATAACCTCAACTACATTATATTATGTAACGATTAGTTTCAGTTTAGGAGAAGAGGAGGGATGAAAGTGGATAGTTTCATTCAAAGAAATGAAATAATTGATGTTATTATCCAAATCCTTCATTATGTAATGTTCTTGACTAAAATAAGGCTAAAAATGTGTCATCATGATGAGATAAGACTAGATAACCATAAAAGGAAATAAAAAGTGATAAGAAATTATACATAGTCGATTGGGTTGACCTAACACAAAAAATAGGGCCTAAAAACTATACATGATTGATTGGGTCAACCTAGCATAATAAATAGAGGATAAAAAGTGTACAGGGTTGATTGGGTCGACCTAGTATAGCAGATAGGGAAAATCAGATGACTTAGAATAGACTGTATCAATTGAAACAACTATGCACTTAGATAAGAATAAAATTTTAAGTATTTTGAAAAGAAATAATTGAAGGGAAACAAACAATCAATTGGATCAATGAGTGTGATCCAATTGAGGCACTCAACACAAAACCTTGTACCAACATTGGCTAATGTAAATTTTTGTAATATAAAATACAATTGAGCAAAGAGTAAGTAATCAACTTGAAAATTAAAATCTAATTGGATGTTCAACCTAAATGTTGTTATATTAGTAGAATATGATTTTAAATGTGATAGAAATTTGGTTGTAAACAAGGAACTAGAAAGCAATCTAAGGATAGTTTCAGGAAGTTTGGACTAAAAGGGATCTATATTGGCAATGATATAGGCTTAGTATTGGGGCATACCCCATCATTTCACACACTAAAATTATAAGGGTGTTAGGTTATTATGCATAATATATATTTAACCATGTATTTATACTTGGCCAAAAAACCAAGTTGGCTTCCCTCTTAGTGATGAAAGTCAAGTAGGTAGGCCTTGGGTAGATAATTGTTAAAGTACTTGTTTAAGATTTTGTGATTTGTTCATGTGTGTATAAAATAGAAAATAATTACACTAAAAATTAAATTTAAAACCACTTAATTAGACTATGTTATTTATTTTAAGCATTCAAGCAACAAGGAATGAAAGTGTGAGATAATTACTAGCATATAAAGGTTAGTTATAACTTCAAAACATGGTACAATGTTGATATAGTCGATAGTGTATGCACAAAATACAAAACAAGGTTGATAATGTCACCTATATACTACAAAATCAAAGGTCTAACAATAAATAGGGTTGACAAAGTCAACCTAGTTATCTAGATAGCACACAAAATACAAAATTGGGTCGATAGGGTTGATCTAATTGACTATACAGGGGCAGTTTTAAAGATTACAAATTGTGAAAATAAAGATTGTAAGAAGAGATAAAAGATAAAAAGGAACCTTAGTGAATATGAAGATGCAAATAAATGAGGTTAATATTAAATAACCTTAACAAATGCCTATAAATTCTAGTAACAAGGTTGATTGGATTGATCTCGCTTTATAGAAGCTTGTTATTAAGTGCCTGAAATGTACAGGGTCAATTGGGCCCACCTAGTAGTATGGACTAGATATCTAGAAGTCTAAAAAACTATACTAGGTTGACTAGGTCGATATAGTAGCCTGTACCAAAAAAATAACTTGCACAGAAAGAATAGAGTCATATGGATGTGATTATGTGTTGAACCTACACACAAAAGTTATAACTATGTCAATGTAGTCAACCAAACATGGAAAATATATGATAAAAATAATGAAAAATAAGTGAAACAAATCCTACAAGGGATAGTTCACATTGGGTTCACCAAAATGTATGCAATCATAAATGCATCATGTTTATAAATCAATCCTAACTCAAAGAAGATAGAGCATACCTACACTTCCGATTGGGAATACATTTGTTAAGCAAGAGCATGACCAATATGGAGATCTTCTAAACCCAGTTAGGGGATCATTTATCAAAATACACCATGCTAAGGAGGGTTCCAAAGCCTCCAATATAACATAATCATGCAATAACCTTAACGAGGCCCTAGGTTTTGATATTTCACTAAACTAATAACAAGTAAAGTAAATATAATCTAGTTCTCACCAAAGCTTGTAAAAAAAAGTAGGGGTTAGAAACAATAAAGCTAAACATGCATAAAAGACATATACTCATGTCAATGTATATAGAATCTTAATACATGGAAGAGAAGCACAAATTCATATCTATCTACTCTTACAAAGGATAAATAAAGTTAGGAATACATACCTTTGAAGATGAACCCATCAAGCCACAATCTCTCCCTTGGCCAAGGTGTTTCACAAGAGGTTGTTGTGGTATGTAATGATGATAAATACAAATAATCTCTAGGCTACACAACCTATCAATGCATCCAAAATACTTTTCCACAAGATAAGATCCATATCTCCAAAGAAAGTATGGAACCCTAAGCTTCATTCCTTAAGTAGAATGGTCAATAAGTAGATGTTCATTTTCTCTTACTTATTATTTCACTTCTTATCAAATGATGGAAATTTACTTGTATTTATAGGTTGATTTGACCCTAAACCCTTCTAAAAATCTTAGCTGATAGGGTCGCCCTAGTTGACCTAGCATAATTTTGGATAATAATTCATTAGGTCATGAGATAGGTCAGCTAAAGGTTAACTAGTTCCTAAATGAAAAATACCTCAAAACTATATAGGGTCTACCCAATTGACCCGGTATAACTGAATGACAAAATGGCATGTAGGTGATGAATATGAGGATAAAATATAACAAGCTTATGGTTAATGGTTTTAGGAGACAAGTGTGTAGATAACAAGTGGAAAAAGGGACAACAATCCTATGAATAACTAATGGTTAACCCACCCCTTTCCTAGTATACCTCTTAAGGCATGTACTTAGAGAGATTGAAATGTAGTGGGTTCATACAAGATACAAATTGTCAAAAATCAGTAAAATTTTGAAAATATTATGTGTGTACATGAACTACCATACCACCAAAGTAATTACCACTATCTACCTAATAGGGTTCACTAATCTAGTGGATTTGTATAGCTCTATCACCCTTATATTTCATCAATTTGTTGTTTTAAGAAATTTATATATGTCACATTTAAAATGAGGAAACCCAAAAAAGCTTTTGCATAACTTCTTTCTAAAGATCATACTAAGTAGTTATCTAAATAACATTGCTTATTTAGAAATCACTCCAAATTTATGAAATATACTTCTAATAATTCCAATCATCTTGTCATTTTTAAGTAGATATTTAAATTGCATTCAATAATATATAAATAACCCAATAATACTTGGGATGAGTATTGGCATACTCATCTTGAATATTATCTTTGAGTTAATATGCAAAGTCTTCTTCTTTATTGAATGTTAGAATTGAATTATTCCACAACATAAGATTCTTTTAATGAATACTCCAAATGTATGTTAATTCATATTTTAGGAATATAAAACACATAGCAATATAAATGAAATAAATACGGAAATAAAGTGCATAAAACACAACACAATAAAGACATAGATTTAATGTGATTTATCCAATATGGGCTATGTACACAAAGAAACAACTAGTCCTTATTATTCAATCTAATAAATGAAGGGGAAAAATGTGCAATACATCCATTGCCTTATATTCTTCATTCACACATTGTGTGACACTATGATTACAATACCCTCATATCAAAGGAGGGTTACATATTTGGGTAAAAATTTACAAACATAATTTATACCATTAGATCTGTGACCTAATAGTGAATGGTCTAGATTTACTATGAAATTACAATAGTTTACAATGCATTTTTAATAAAAAAATTCTTTGGGGTTCTACCCTTGAATCCCCAATAGGGGGATTCCAAGTAGGTCACCACCCCCTTAGACCCCCATGACAACCATAGTGGGAGGGTGTTTTCCCCCACACCCCCTCTATCGAGAATCGGGCATTATAATAAGATCATGCTTCACCATCCAACAACATATTGATGTAGATTTACCATAGGCTTAGGTTTAAATCCAATATATTGATACAAAAACCAATCAATTAAAATACCTTAAATAAAAAAAGGGTTATTATAATCAAATCACTATTTTACTCATTTATACATGAAAGATAATTCAAGGCTTACAAATTATTACTGCTTAGTATTAACCAAGTAATAGGATCCTTAAGACTTAAGTAAGTCCAAAATAGATACTTATTTATCCTACTAAGATAGCCCCATACTAAACCATTAAACTAGATTTAATATGTCCAATATCCTTTTCTAATATTGATTTTAGAGTCAAATGGATGGAATATTGTAAATCATACCAATTTTATTCAACACTTAGACTTCCAAAAAAAAATGAACATTGCACTTCAATGAAAACACACCAATATATTATGTATTTGTTACTCCAATCTAAGAGTAAACAACTTAGAATTTAAAATAGAATAATGATTTTTTTAGGATTCCTTTCTACTTTGGACCTTTAAATGGATTCAATAGAAATGGAATGATAATGCAATATCATGGTCTAGTTTCAAGTGAATTATATATGACTAATTACAAGCATATATATACAATTATTATTCGATTGACAACAACTTTTATTAACATAGAATACCTAAAGAAATCATACCCTTCCTAATTTTATGTTAATTTAGGTATCAAATCCATATACAAAAATAAGTATAACTTGACAATAAATACTCTTTCATGATTGAAATCTATTTAGCAGCCAAGGAATTATTTTGCTTCAAACTCTATAATAGTCATACACATTCTTCAAACATCAAAAAATCATACACTAATCTCAATTGAGGACCAATTAAAAATAGAGATTACAATTACTATTATAAATAATGAAATGATTTTTATTAATCCAACCATTCTTTATACCCAATTAGCAACAAAAAAAGACAATCAATCCATTTAGAAATAATCATATTAATTCTATATCAAATTTTAAAAATAAAAAGGGAAATTTTGCATTTCATCAAAAAAATCAAGATCAACCATATCTAGCATTAAATTTCTAGGCCTTAGCACAAATCAAGTGAATATGCAAAATTTAATTACTTCACCAATCTTCTTCATGCGTAGCCATTATACCAAAATTGATTTACTATATCTTCACACCAGATAATAATGAACCTCACACTTGTTTTCATCCAACCAAGGGTAAATGAATCAATTTTATAACACTCAAAAACTAGTTTAATGAACTAAATTCTTTAATAAATAATGTTAATTATGATCTTCTATCAATCATAAACCAAACAGCTTCTTCCAATTATGAAAGTTAATGCAATTTTGGTCTAATGACCTAAACATAATTCAATAAAAATTAAATATATAGTTATGTAACCAAATACATAACTAAAATAATATATGTTCATCATAACAATAAAATACATACAAATGTCAACCCAGTTCACTCATTAAAGTATTAAACATCCAATTCACTTGCTTTTTAACTGTATAAGAACCATTCGATAAATTTAAAATAATATACGTCTTTTTTTGCAATTAAAACAATGTATTTTCACAAGTTCATTATCAAATAAAATCTTAAAAATAATATAATGTATCCAAATCAATATTAATTCAAACATTCTATTTGATCTATAATAAACTTAATGGATTTCTATGAATGGAGATATTTAAAAATAGAATTCTCCTTCACAACTATGTTACAGAATACACTTATGGTTAATTATCCATTTATGTTTACATTGTTTAGACCCTATTTAATTTTATAGGACCCTATTTATGATTTAATACTTATCATATTCTCAATTCATTAGATAGACAAGTAGATCTTCACAACATAATAACATCAACTCAGTTCAATCCATACATGCACAAATAGATAACGTAGTTGATTTTTCTCTTCTTTAAATGAAGTTATTACATGCCAATTATGTCCATGAGTATAATGAACCTACAAATTCTCCTACTTGTACCTAGAATCAATGACATCAGATGTGGAAATTTTTAAAAATTCAAGGTACTTACCAAATTCTTACTTGTTGATGGTCATTGTACTCTCAAAATTACTTGCCAAGATGCTTGCGATGAGGGATATGTGCTATCAAACTTAATGAGATTAGTTAAAAATATAGATAAAATAATTCTAAGAGGGAAGGGTGAAAATGAATTTATATCACTCCCTAGGGATCAATTTATAGCCTAAATTTTGAAATTTTACCCCTTCCCCTCTTATTACATCAATCTTCTTATCGAGAGGCCTATTTATGGTTGCTTTGTCTATTTTCAATTTTTATTTTACCTTTTCATCCATTTCACAACCTCTTATATCTTAGAACATGTAATTTTATTTCGTTCAAGGTCCCATCTATCAAAATTATTTTTTGGCCACTCTTTCGATGAGTCATCTTGAGCATCCCAAACATTGTTTGGGGTGGCATCATGAACATTTTTTAGTAAATTGAACAAGAATTAAAAAAATGAACACATCATTTTTAAATCATTATAAAATCATTTTAACAAATTTTTCATTATTTAAAATTTCATTACTTCATATGTGTCTCACAATACCATTTCAAACAAGGTTGAAATATAAACACTCTACTTTCATCACTTTTGTGTCAAAATTGTAAAACAGATCAATTTTCTATAATAATACACATATCAAGATATATTTCATTAAAACATTCCAAATCATCCACATCATTTATCATGCACATTATATGAAATGTTTGTGCATCCTTGATTAGAAAATACACCACATCAAATCATCTATTCCATCATTAACATCCAAAAATTGGTCCCCTTTCAATGTCTCACTAGGAATATTAAAACAAGTAAATCAAACCTTGAAAATGAGACTACAAAAGGATAATATAAACTTAATTAGATAATTTTTTTATTAGGATAATTAAACTTCTTTTAAAAATTAGGCCACATGGAATACACATGTCATAATTATATGAAATTAAAATATTTCCTAATATTCTCATCACATAGCAAGTTTTCAATTAAAAACTCATTAAATCTCCCACTTTATAAGGAAATTAAATGAGAAATGGATGGTGTATAAGTAATGTTTATTACATATCTTACATCCCTCTTACACACTCAATCCAAATTCTTCTACACTCCATGTCTTCATAAATTAGATGTCTTACAATCTCAAGCTCTCACCTTTATGAAGGTGAGGACTCATTCTCCACCTTCCATATCAATCTTAGATAGTTGGTCCATATTCACTCACCAAGTCTATAAATGGAGTCATTCTCCATTGTATACAATATGTTTTTTTTCTAAATTTATGTTTTCAAATCCTCAAGAGAGCTTCAACCATTTCTTCTAATTGCTCATCTAATCATGTATAGTGCAAGGGGATATGTCATCCAAGTGAATTCATGACATTGCCAAAAAAAGTTAAGAACTATATTCAAGCTTGTTCAAACTCAATTTTCAATAAGATAGAAACATCCAAAGAGGAAGGTATAATTGTTTATTTGTATTCCATTTAGCTTGTTTATTCTCTTTATTGACCTTATCCAATATGACTACTCAGGCTTGAGCTTTAGGTTGTGTGAATTTAATTTTGATTGCATAATAGCATCACTAACCCCCTCATAATTATGTGGTGTTCATCTAGATATATAACATAAGTGTCACTGTCATGATGATAATTTGTAGCATGAAGTGTATGTTATTTATCATGATGAACTTTAAGACTATTTAGAATCCATTTTGAAGTATATTAACTTTTTTTGTTGTTCTTTACTAAACACCATTAATGCTTTACAATAA
Source organism: Torreya grandis (assembly GCA_037957365.1). Taxonomy (NCBI): domain Eukaryota; kingdom Viridiplantae; phylum Streptophyta; class Pinopsida; order Cupressales; family Taxaceae; genus Torreya; species Torreya grandis. Next base: position 3,362,761 of record JARHVA010000611.1, on the reverse strand, counting down.
CAATCTATAATATGTTGGAGTAGTGAGTGGTTCTCCAGAATCTGTGACAAATAATTGATGAGTGGATTTTCAAGGATAGGCCCCCTTGTCAAGTTGACCACTTGTTTATGAATTATCTAAGTAGGTTGAACCTTTTTAGGTTGTTCAATTGAAATCTACTATGTCAGAATAAAAACCTTGGTTGGAGGGGATATTTATATGGAATAACATGAAATATGATAACCTCTATTGATTTGTATATGTGTCAAGGATATAATGTGAACAATAGATCAATATTTATAAGTTTATAGTGTTTGTCCTAGAAGACCTTAGGGCTTAATTCAATTTTGTTAAAATGATTGTGTGGTTACCACCTTTAGTCTATAAGCAGACCCTACTATAGGGATATAAGGAACTCAGTAGTGACACAATCTATCTAAAATTTCATCATTAGTATGATATAAATTACTATGTATTTTTCTAATTTATGCCCAAAATTTAAACAAATAAATGAATATTTATAGTGAGCATTAATCTAAGGTGAGCCATGTTTAAAAAATTAAAAAAAGGGAAGAAGGGTATAGAAGAACAGAAGGATTACCTTTAAATAATAAATATCAATAGTTTTACTTTAGTTCTTTTTCATAATGGTGAAAATAAAACTAACATTTATGGGATTTTAGTGCTAGACTCAAAATATCATAAATGCAGTGGTGATTCTATGTTAATAAAATGCATATATTTTATAAGTATGCTTTAAAATAGATATTTATAACAAATTAACTTAAGCACATTCATTTTCATAATATAAAGAAAACAAATCAAACATAACAAATTTTGTTAGAATAGCTGAAAGCAAAGACTAACAAGATGCATTCTAAACACTACTATGAAAATTAACCATTATAAAAATTAAATCACCTGTCATTATCCAAGCTTGAGAAACAAGAAAATATAAAAATAATGAAATAGTAAATAAATTATAGGAATTCTTCTCTTTATTTTCATTAATTTCACAAAAGTTATGTTCTGGTGTATAATTGAGGGGGAACCCCCTATATATCAGTCTTTTAGTGCCTAAGATGGTTACAATAGAATCAAATAAATGACATATATCAATGAACAAATCCCCTTATGTAATAAAAAATATATATATATTCCCTATTCAAAAGAGGTATTTTCTTATAATACATTGAGGGGAATTTGGACATGACATTCATCAAGAGAAATCCCAAGAAATGGTTATGTTACTTATGAGGTGATGGGTTGGGATCCTACTAGTGTGGTCGATGATGAAACTCCAAATGTAGTATAAGATGAAGAAATTCTAAGAGGGACCAAAGAGGAAGAAGCTCCTATGGTGAGCATTTATGGACTACTATTTGACTACTTATCAACTTATATTTATACTTTCCATGCTTCAGATCATCTTTTATAATCATTGTCAATCAAATTCAAATCAATAATAGGTTCCTTTAGCAATTTTATGGAGAGACCTGACATTGAATCATTTTTTCTCAAGAGATATTTTATAGTCTCATTGATTACCATAGATTTTTCTATTCTCTAATTGGAAAATGTTTCCAAGACTACCACCTCTTACCCAAAGGTCACCCCTCTATCCATGGCTTGTTTCTTGAAATTGACAGTAAAATTTTGTAATGGGTATCTAAAAGAATATTTGTTGATAATGGAACCATCCTTGTTAGAAAGTTATGTGATATCAACTTCTTTAAGAAAATTTATGACTCTATCACTTAGCTAGGTGAGAGATTGGCCAAAGGATATCATGACCTCAATCCATTGGTTCAAATCCTTCCTTCTTCCAATAATATAAGATTGAGAAATTCTCAAATCCTCCAAGTGGATCATGTTTAATTATACAAACTTATTAATTCTAATTAAACTTAACTAAGTTGATTACTTTTTTATCATAAACCCCATATGCACCCTCTGCCTTGAGAATCCTATTATAGATTTCATCTCCTTTCACTTTGTACTGGGATAGAGTATTAAATGTATCAAACATAATTTCAATATCCCATTCCACCTTGGTGATGGTCTCCTCTAAAAATGTGGCTTTGTGATGTTGTTATAGATCAATTTCTCTTAGTTGCATTCCTTTTACTAATTCTATAGCTACATCACCATATTATTTTAGATCTAAGAGGGGGGCCTCTTTATATTGTTGTTGTTGGCTAGGCATGGCTCTCTTCTTCTTATTTAACTCAATTAGGGTCTATTCCAACTCATACATAATTATTTGGTTTGGATGGGTGACCTTCCTCTTGGTTAATCCCTTTATTTCCCCAAAATTCTTTTTAAACTTTGGTTGGACCTATGGAAGGTCCACTATAACCAAATCATGTTTCATTTATTGTATCCAATTTAATTTATTTTATCCAATATTTTACTAAAATGTCAACTTGAGGCTAAGTAGATGGAGGTAATTACTAAGCTACTATTAATACCTGGAAGGTAGATGTTTGAGACACAACTATGGAGATGACTAGGATAAATGCATAACTAGGGGATGAGGTGGGAAGTGTCCTTCATAAAGAAAAAGAAGAAATAGTGCTATCTAAAGCACTAGTTAGGAAAAAATGGACCTAGGGAATGAAAATAATAGGTATTTTCTTTGTTAACTAGGGATCTAGCTTGGGCATAGGCCTAAGTAGGATTGGAGGGAGATTGGCCATCATAGGGACTGTAGAAGTGGATGAAACAACAAAAGGGTTGATAGTGGGTAGGGGCATAGTTACAGGCCTAATGATAGGTCTCATGCGGGACCTATATGGCATTAGCTTCAGATGATCTGGTGTTGGGGGATCATTATATACCCAATGGTTGGTTATATAAAAAATAAGGAGGTAAATAAACACATTCTTGATGTGTTATACCTAGTTCATCTTTGACAAGAAATAAGGAAGGAAATCATGATGTTGAAACTATTGGTGTTGTAGTAGTTATGCTACTACTCCATTAAAGATGAATGGGGTACCATTAAAGGTCTTGCCTACACTATGGTAATATTTTGTTCCTAAGATGGGTTGATATATGTTTCTCCTAAAATAGTAGCCTACTCAGTATGTTTTTCAGTCTAAGTACCTCCCTTCTCCAAAGTAGGAGATAATGCCTACAATATCCTTCGACTAAGCTATGGGTTAGTTGGCCTTTCTTCCTCAGTACTAGAAACATGGACTATGGATGTAGATGATTTTTCTTGGGTAACTTTAGGCTTGAAATATTCATAGATACCTTCATCATTCAACTTGGCCTTAACCTATGGGATACTGATGGTCTTCAATCTCTACTTCACCTCTATGTCACTAATTGCATTGATGTATAACTTATCTTCATCTTTAGGTTCATGATGGTAGGTGATGCTTAGGGATACCCTATGATTGATGTAATGTTTGAATGTTATATGTGCTAGGTACCATTCCCTATTGCCATTCCTTTCAAAGTCAAAAGTGGATCTTTTTTTGGTCATAGTAATAATAGAGTTCCAATTTTCAATCCTAAACCAACCAATGTTAGATAGTTGATGATGGACCAATCCTCTCTTTTTAATTCTTACACACTCCATCCAATCTTATGAGTAATTAAAAATGAATTTCTTTCTCAAACATCTTTTCTAGCACTATGGTGGGAAAATTGAGGGGTGTTATCTTAATTCTAATTATCCTTATCATTATATAGTCTAGGTATTACCAGTAGGCTCCCAGGGTGCTTAGTGTTTCTCTAATTTCTTTTGATAGTATGGGCATGGGACTCTCATGGATTTCCTTGTACACTATATGATATAAGTGTTCAAATATGGCCCTCTTTCTTGTTTTTACTTATACACTTTTACCTTTGAGAAGGTATAAAGCATGGTACACTTCAACTTAGGATCCCAATTGGTAAATTGTGAGAACTTTTGGGTGGTGTAGATGACATCTGCCAAGTAGGACATCATGTAAAAATGATCCCCCTAGTTGTCCATGAACTCTATGATCTATGATTCTAAGTTTTCAGATATAATTTCTCCCAAATGGGGAGTCTTGGCATCATCTATTATCATAAATCAAAGTAGAACCCACTTCTCATCTATGTGGTCAGTGTCATTGGCCCCATACATCTGATTCATCATAACCATCCCCATTCACACTCCTTTATTGAATTGGGTGATTTGGATTTGGTTGATTTTGTTTTTTCATATAAATTTTCCCTTGTTTTCATCCCAATCTCTTAGAAATTCCTTGATATCATGGGTTTGGATCTATCAAGTTATACTATCCTCATTGTAAATAATCTCTAGTTTGGACAGATCATAATAAGATTGAAAGGCTAACCCAGATATGAAAGCAATGTCTTTACCAAAATTGAAATATATAATCATATTGTTAAAACACATGGATTGAAAGAACATTTGGTAGACTAGGTCTACGTAGGGGAGTACTTCTGAGTTAGATGCAACCTTATGTAACCCTATAGATTTGAGTGATAGAATGTCTAGCTTATCTTTTGACTCATTAAAACCTTTTTCATCTTCACTATCTCTATCCATATTCCTTTCTACATGGTATAAAAATTAATTTTAATGTTTGTCTTCAGTGGCTAGTGTAACATAGTTAAAATTGGTGTCCTAAAAGATCATGTTTGTTCTATAAGAGTAGAGGAATGGAACTTGTTCCTAATTACTATATTTGGATGATCCAACTTAATTCATGGCTTAAATTATATTATTAATGAGTTTTGGGATTAATTTCATGGTGAATTAATGCACAAAAGTCCTTATAAGCAATCACATAATACTTTGGAGTTCTTAGCAGATAATAATTGAAAGTGAATGTATTGCTTTGAGATAGCAAGCTTTAAACTCCAAATTTAAAATTGGAACTGAATGATATGAATCATGAATGTAATGTGTCTTTAAATCACTTTTATTTGAATCCCAAGTGGTTCTTTGGTTTTATTCTAATGGCTTCAAAATTCTATTTTGAGAAGTCAACCAATCACTTTCCTCACCTTGTCCTTGTGGTTTATTATCATATGCTTGAATTTTTTGGTGAAGTGACTTGGCTTTATAAACACCAAAATAGGCCCCATCACCATTTAATTTTCACCTAAAACTAGTGACTTATGGATAGATATGCACCACTTGGGTGATGTAGTTGACATGTACTCAACACTTGGCACATTTTTGCATACTTTAGCCTCCTATTTCAAATATCAGACTATTTTCTTAGTTTATATGATACTTTACCAAGTGTCATCTTTTGATTGGATCAATCTTATCTAACTATTACATGGATTAAAACTTTTCATATTTGGGCCAACAAAACCTTAGGACCTCTACTAGTTTCCCAAGTGTAAAGCTCTCATTAGCTTTAACTATCTATGGATTTGTTATATGAAACTTTTAATATACCCAAGCACTATGACACTTTACCACATGTCATATATTGATTGGATCACTCTTCACTAGGTTTCATGGTTTTTTTATTACATTATTACCATGAGATAAGGGGCCCATGTGTCCTTATCCTATTAATTTCAATTATCAAGTGGATTCCATGTAACATCTAGCTATACAAAATTTAATGACTAACTACCAGGTGTCATCTTGTCATGTAATCATAGTATTATTGAGACTAAACATTTCACCTTAGTTATAAGGGGTGTAAATGGTGTGATAAAGTTCCAAGTGTCATGATGCAATTGGATTTATCCATCAAGGGACTTTTAAAAGCAATCAGGGTCTTGGAAGGCTATAACTGAGCATCATGTGGCATGCTCTAATTGAGTGGTGATTCTTTTGTAAATTTAAATTTAGCAATTGAATGATAAATGGCACATTTCCATTGGGTCATGGGGTTATGAACCTTATAAATCTTATTTCAACTTTAAATTTTTTGAATGAGTGCCAAGTGGCACATTATGATAGCATTACAAGTTTGTGAGACCTTTTATAAAATAATATGATCCTTAGCAGGATGCAACTAGGCAGCACATGGCATGTTCCAATTGAGTTATAACTTATTTATAAGTTGAAACACTATTAATAAATGACAAAGGGTAGACTCCAATTGGATTATGAGGTCATTTCTCTTTTCAAAGGATAAAAGCATGAGATAAAGATCAAAACTTTATGTGGCTGAGTGACTAGTGCATGTGACACTATTATGTGTCAATTGAAGCTAAATTTGTGTCAAGTTCATACCAAATTAAAAGTTATTAAAGTTAGAAAATTTCACAATAAAATAAAAGGGATAAGTCTAAATTCATTAACTTTGAGTATGGAATCCAACTTAAAACCTAGTCTAAAACTCAAAATCAAGGTACATCATAGTATCGAATACAAATTTTGACATAGGTAAAGTAATACCATGATTTTTAAACCTTAATTAAGCCACTTTGATTAGGTTCAAAGGATCATACCTTCGGTATTTGAATGTAAAAAATTATGAGATAACTTTTAAACAAATCATATCATTATAAAACTCAATTAACTATACATTAATGAAATATTTTAAAAAGTACCTCGTTAATATTTGTCATGGACTAACATGACTCTCAAACCTTTTAAGTCATACAAAGGGGGTTTTAATCATGTGGATCCGATGGTAGGTTATTTATTTAGGTGAATGACCCAAATTTTTCATAGGGTCCCCATTTTTATGGAAATGGGGCATGATGATCTGAACAAATAGTGACCTCTATAAGAAACATATCAATATGTTAGAATTCAGATATCCTGGTTTATAATATAATTATCAAGTAGTCATTCCTTGTCAAATGTTTCAAATAAAAGAATTGGTTCTCCAAAACTAACAACTCTCCACTTGAAGGATCAAAGCCTAAAAATGTTAAAACCATCATACCATGTGTGTGCTTTGAATTTATTGACTAGCATGCCTTTTAGTTTCAGAATCAGAGACTTCAAGCCTCATATCCTTGAACATAGGCTCTAGGAAAGAATTTTTAAATATATATCATTATGCTCAGTGTTTAAGGGAATGGCTTGGGCATTGCGCTACTACCATCCAAGTATCCATAGCCTTCACATAAATTTCTTTGGTTCCACTCTAGGCCTTGCTCTACTGCTAACCAAACATCCATAGCCTTGGTGGAGGTTATCTGAATCACCTTTAAAGGAATGTGGATTAATGTGAAAAGTTTTTTTTGATACACATATATTTTTATTTTCTTTTTTTCAAACCTTTAAAGTTTGGGAACCAATTTATTAGCCAAGTTTTGAGGGATTTTAGAACTTTTGCTCAAGAACCATTCACTTTTAGTGACTGAGTTCTACCCAAGCAATCTTATGATGTGAGATTAAGTACCATTGTGTATGGATGTTCATAATTTTAAGACCTTCATTTAGTCAAATGCATACTTGTTAGAACTAGATTATAATAATAATAAAAGTACAAACTCTATGAAATGGCAACTTCAAAATTAGATTCTTCTAATCCTTCAAACTAACACACAATGTAGTCTCTTACCTTTGGACAACCATCTATCGAGATGTACATGGATTTTATTCTTCAACTCCATAGATTTTATAACTTGGAAGAAATGTAAGAGAAACTCAGGACCTTTCTTAGTGGGCTTATTACTAAGTTACAACATATAAAAACTAAACTAAAGAAATAAAAATAATTAAAAACAAACACATAACAAGAAAGCAAAGTATAAAGGAAACTAATATACCCATACCTATTTCTAAACTAAACCAACTCAAAACCCTTCAGTGGGGGTGTAAGGGGTAGCTAAGAAGTAGTGTTTCAAATATTGCCAATTTACAGATAGAGATAAGGAATTTCCTTATAAGTATTTTAGTTTGAATGTGTTATCACCCAATATCTCTACAATTTGATACAACCCAATCTAAAGGGGTGTGAATTTGTCTTTCTGTCCTTTTTTCTCATGGGATTTGTCCCATAGTAACATCGAGTCTAAGATTTAGAATGTTTTGATTTTATCCCTTTTGTCAAACCACCTTTTGACTATGTCTTCGTGTTTGTTGAAATTCTTGAGGGCTTCATTTATAACATCTTCCATCTAGATGATATTCATTATTCTTGACTTAATTATTTTTTCATCATCCATATATTCATCCATGAACTCATAAATAGGTAGCTACAATATGATGGGAAATATTAGTTACTTCCCATACACTAGTAAAAATGGAGATGACTTCAAAGATTACTTATATCTGGTTTGGTTAACCCAAAGAGCATATTTTAGTAGTGACTTCCATTCCTTTGGATTTTTATTTTTTGAATTTTTTATTACATTCATCAAGCTCTTATTTTTTGATTATGCAACACCATTTCCTTATGGATAGTAGTTCCATGAAAACTTGTTGATAATATTATTGTCATAGGCCCATTATATAAATTTTATAGATTGGAAAGTTAGACCGTTATCATATACCAAATACAAGGGGGTCCCAAATGTGGTTGTAATGTTTTCTTCCAAGAATTTGATGGCATGAATTTCCAAGTAGTTTTTAGTGGCAATTGCTTTAGTCCACTTGGTGTAATAGTTAGTGGCTATTAACATGAATTTATGGCCTACTGAAGAGTTAGGATTAATAACTCCAATCAAGTCCAATACCCATTGTGAAAATGGTCTAGTTTCAATCACTGTTGTAAAGGCATGGATGCCCTTACTTCTTTGTTTTCAAACACTTGACATTAATGACATGCTCAAATATGATCATTTACTTTTAAATAGTATAGGCCAGTAATAACCTACTCTAAGTATTTTGTGAGCAGTAGTCCTACTCGAAGGATGTATACTTCCTAATTTCTCATGCAAGTTTATGAGTATGTTTATTGCTTCTTTTTTGGAGATGCATCTTAAGTAGATTCCTTCATTATTTTCTCTATATAGCACTCCTCTTTGATTATCAAGCAAAAAAATTTGAACCTGAGTGTTCTCTTTTGTTCTCTTTTCAAATTTGTAGGGTAGGTACCATTCAATAGGTAGTATATAATGTCCTTGTACCAATATTCACTTGAGACCTAGTCTACTTCTTCCTTCAAAACATCAATTCAAGGATCAGTCTTAGTAATTATTTGAATTAAATCTTGGTTGCATACCATCTTGGGTGACTTGATCTTTATGTCATATTCTTGGAGCTTGGTCATCTAATTCCCTTATCTTTCTCCTAACTCATTTTATATAAGCATGAAATTAATGAAAGGGTCAAGTATAATGGCATGAGTATTATTTTAGAGGATGTAATGTCTGGTCTTTTTTATGACCTTTACCAAGGTGTATGTTTTCTTGTCCAAGAGTGGGTATTTTAATTCAACATTATTTAATTTATACTTATAAAGGTGATTGGATGTTATTTTTCATCTAATTTTTGTGTTAAGATAACATTAATCATGTGGTCAGAAGTAAAAGAATAAAGGTTGAAATCTTTACCAAAATTTGGGCTAATTATCATGGGTACCTATACTATGGATTCTTTGATGTCGTGGAAATATTTATTAGCCTCAGACATCCAATCAATATTTGCATCCATTTTAATCATAGCATTCAAGTGTCTGATGATTTTTGTGAAACCTAAAATGAATTTGTGTATGAAGTTAATTTTCTCAAAAAAAAATTAGCTCTTTTTTACTATTAAGAAAATAAACTTTAAAGATATTATTCATTCTATAAGGGTTAATAGCTATATAGTCCTTCATGATTATGTTTCCCAAGATATTAACTTTAGTTATACAAAATATATTCTTATTAGGATTTAGAGAGGTACCAAAGGTTCTACATTTCTTTAGAACTTGTTGAAGGTGCATCATCTGATCTTTCTTGTTCTTAGAAAAAATATTTAATTCATCCATATAAATGATAATGCACTTGCCAAATTCTTTAGAATGCATGATCCATGGCATGTTGAAAGGTGGCCTTCAATTTGATGAGTTTGAAAGGCATCCTCCTATATGTGAACATTCCCCACTTGGTCGTGAAGGCAGCCTTCATCCTATCTTCTTTATTGACTATCACCTAGTTGTAACTAGAGAAGCCATATAAGAAAGACATCATTTGAGATATGATAACCATTTTAATTACCTTTTCCAAAGAGGAAAATAAGTATTTATCCTTTTTTTATGATCTATTGAGGTTATGGAAGTCTACGTAAAGTTTAGTTTCACCATTTTTCTTCCCAACTGAGACCAGTTTGGCTACCCTTGTGGAGTGTCTAATTGGGAAGATAATTATTGCATTCTATTAATTGTTTAATTCCTTATAAATGAGAGGTTTGAATGAGTTTTATGGGTCTTTTCCTTTATCTAAAAGTTTTGCATGCTTCCTTCAAAGGGATTGTGTGAGTGATGACTTGGGTGTCGAAGACTTTGAGGTCTTAGTAAGGCCATATAAGGACATCCTTAAATATGGATAATATATTAGTGGCTTTGTCTAACTCTTCCTTGGTATAGATAATCTTGATGTTAATATTCTAGGGATTACTCAATAAAATAACATTAATTTGTTTATAATCTTTTCCACTTACTTTGTGCACCTTGGCATCACTTTTTGATTATTCTTAATCAAATATCCTTTCTAGAGAGACCATACCCTTAGGAACTATATTATTTTTAAGCTATATTATGTCGTATTCATTGATTTTGGCCTCCTTTATAGACTTTTATTCTTGTTCATCAATTATCTATGACTCAGAGACTCTAGAACTAGTCATGAAATCAATGATTTGTTTATCATCAACAAACACCTAGAAATGATTAACATTGTCTAGCACATAGGGGCATGATATCATTTTAACTATGATCTTCTATAATTCAAGATCTTTAGGGGGGATTGGATTTATTATTGTGGAATCAAACACATCCATCAACTAGTTTTGATCCCTGGATACATAGGCAATGTTAAATGCTTTGAAACCCTCAATCAAATCCCATGTTCTAAATTTATATTTATTTAGATAAGAAAAATTGTATTGTTACTAACTATGTACTTGATTAATGACTAATTCCTAATCAACATGGACCAACATTTTCCTTACATTGTGCTTGATGGTGAATTAGAGTCCTAGGATCAAGGCCTCATATTATGCAAGATTATTAGTGCATGGAAATTGAAGTTTATAAGATGCTAATTATTGCTTACCAACCAGATTTTTCAAGATGATACCTACCCATGAGCCCTATTTTTCTATTGAATCATTTATGTACATCTATAATCTTTCATCCTTGGCCATTAGGTTACTTTCATTCAAATCAGTAGTATCAATAGCATATATGCCTAATTTAGTGGACTAAAAATTTACCTTTTCATTCATGGTGTTATATTCCATTATCATGAACTTCATTCTCAACTCTTGCTTGATTTAGATCTGATTAGGCACACCTCTGTAAGGTATCCACATATACGAGCAATCTATAGACATATATTTATTCAGTTATTTTATCCAGTCTCTACTCAATAACATCCTATATACTTCTAGGATTTATATGACTTAAATGTAGATGAACTATTTAATTTAGGGTTCATGAGCTAGCTACATATGAATGTTCAATAGGTATCCTACCACCTTGACCTTTGACTTATACAAAAAGATAATGACTTTGTCAAACTTGATTGGTCTTAGTCCTAAATTTTCATAAATATTTATAGAAATTATTTTAGTAGATTCCCCAAAATCAAGTAAATAATTATGCATATTATTTCAAAAAATTCTATTAGTTAATAGAAATAGAGGGACATCAACCTTAATTTTATACATTACCACATTTTTATTCACATATTTGTCTTTACCATTATCTGATTTCTCAGTTAATGATTTCAGTAACAAATCATGTTGCCTAGTGATTTGAGCAAGCTCATGTAAAGTAATGTTAGTTTTGATCTTCTTCATATCTTATACAATGTTGTATCCACCTTTAGATCCTATTATAGTCAACTCTACAGTTGGTTGAGTATCCTTTCCCTTGAGCTAAGGAGGATCATTATTGGTTCTATGGTCTAGGGGAATACCAACTTTATTAGGTGGTGTGGAAGTTGTAGGTTTCTTTTGAGATCTATTTCTCAGGGCAGAATTATTATTTTGGTACTATTGTAAGGCATAGATCTCATCCATGTTGTTTTTTGGGTTCATTCTCTTTTTGGTCTAGAAAATTATAAGTTTCAACCATGAGGGTTTTTTTGGTAGTATTGGACCCATTATCAGGAGCTCTCATATTTCCAAAATTATTAGTATTAATTTGATTGTCTAGGACAATGTCATAACTTTCTAGCTCACCTTGGAACATTTTGAAGGCATTGCAAAATTCTATACAATCCAACTCTCTATGTCAAGCCATGTTATGGACCCTATACCAATTAGAAAAGGCTGATTTGCATATATTTATTTTAGGCATCGTATTAGCTGGGAGCTCATTGTTATTACTATTTTTAGATTAGTTGAAAAGTCTATTGTAATTTTAAAGAGTGTAATTTATATTAGAGATTTCCCCTATGTTTTCCATTTGTGTTTGTAAATTTATTAATTCACTACCAAGTTTTTAGACCATTCTCTAAAATTCTTCCAAATCTCCTTTTGAGGAGTCAGGTTTAGTGTTTTTTACTAGGCTCTAGACAACATTTTGGGTATTATATACAAATTCTATCTAAGAAACTACTAATTCCCATGAATGTAGGATAAAAAAAATACTGATAGAATGACTTATAAATCATATGCATCCATAGCAACTACTAAAATAATAAAGTAAATAAAAAATATATCATGGGTTCATAACATCCCCTCCCTCTTAGAAAAATCTGTCCTTAAAGCTTCAAATGTAGGAATTGGCATTGAATCTGAAATAGTGGTTCCTATATTACATCCTCTAGTTGCATTTTTTTCCACTAAATTAACACCTTATTGATGGAATGAGAGTGAATTTGGCATGTGCGCCTGTTTAGGATTGCCTCTGACTTAAGAAGAATGGATCCTTCATTATCAAGTTCTAGTAAAATAATATTCACTCTGATGTTTGGGCCAATAACTTTATTTAGACAAGAAATATGAAATACTAGGTTAACTCAAGAAGAAGGTGGGAGATTCACCTTATAAGCAACTGACCCAATATTTAGAATAACCTTATAGGGCCCATAGAACTTGGGAGCTATCTTATGATGCCCTTTGAGTTTTAGAGAGGATTTTTATAGTGTTATAGGAAAAAAACCATATCACTTACTTAAAAAATGCACTTAGAATGGCATTGATTTACCTATTATTTCATTCAATTTTTTTCCATATGAATATTATCTCATAGGGTACTAAGGATCTAATACTGGGTTTGGAGAATCATGTCAATCACTTGAAATGATGAACTATTGAGGGTGTATAGAAGGAGCAATGGTGGGACTTGAATATAGACTACTTTATATGGAGTCATTTTTATTTAATTGTGGTAAGAGGTATTGTACCACAATTAAGCAATAAGGAGCCACTTTTCCCATTGATGTTGTTGTTTTGAGGTGAAGCAATAAAGGAAAGTTTCCAAGCATTTATTGACAATTTTACTCTAGCCATCTATTTGTGGATGATACCTAAAACTCATCTTCAGTTGGGTGTTGCGGCATCAAAATAGGTCTATCCAAAAATGGCTGCTTAAGGTTGCATCACGATCTAAGACAATGGACAAAGGAATTCTATGAAGATGGAAACTCTGGTCAAAGAAAATTTGTATGATTTTGGAGGTAGTATAGGGATGGGTAAGGGCATAAAATGACTATATTTAGAGAGGCAATCAACCACAACCAAGATCACCATTTTCCCTCTAGATTTAGGGAGCCCCTTAATGAAATCCATATAAATATCTATCCAAATCCTGGTAGGGATGGGAAAGGGTTCAAGAAACCTAGGGATGAGTGTTGTTTTACCCTTATTACATTGGTAGGTATCAAATTTAGCCACCATCTATTGAATTACATTTTTCATTCTCTCCAAAAGAATTTGAATCATTCCCACTCATAATTTTTTAGAAACCCTAAGTTCCCTATAGATGGAGAAGCATGGAGTTCATAGAATACAACCTGTTAAAGATATGTGCTCTAGTGAAGCACCATCCCATGGACAATGTAGTACATTCAAGGGCTTAATGGCCAAATATAGAATGATTTGAGATAATGAGGAGGCTTGACATACTTATGCTATATAACATCCAACCAATTTGGAATAGACATGGAAATAGCTGAAAGGGAAGCTTGGTCTATAAATGTGTGAGATAGAGCATCAACCATAATATTATCCTTACCCTTATTGTAAGTGATCTCATAGTCATAACCCATGAGTTTTATAACCCATTTTTATTGTGATGGGGGGAGACCCATTGTTTCAAGAAATATTTTAGACTCTGGTGATCAATTTTGATGCAAAAATTATTTCTCAGTAGGTATGACTGTCACTTTTGTACTACATGAAAAATGGACATCATTTCCTTATCATAAGTAGAGAGCATTAAATCTTTCCAAAAATGGATTTGCTGGTGAATTTAATGGGTTGTCCTTATTAGAGGATAATAACACCAAGTCAAATTCCAAAAGCATCACTCTCAATAGTGAAGGTCTTGGCAAAATCTCACATAGATAGAATAAGTGTAGTACACATAGCTTGTTTCAATTTTTAAAATGCATACTCAGCAAAATATGTCCAAGTAAAAGCATCATTTTTTAACATAGATATCAATAAAGATGAAATATTATCATAATCCTTGACAAACATATGATAGTATCCATTTATCCCCAAAAAACCATAGAGACTCTTAAGTGTCTGAGGATGTAGCTAATTTATCATGGCATCTATTTTTTAAGGATCCACTTGAACCCTTTGGTCTGAAAAAATATGCCCTAGATACACCACTTCATCCTATCCAAAATTACATTTGGATTATTTTGAACAAATATGATTTTTAGAGAGAAGTTTTAGTGTGAGCTCCAGATGTTGGAAATGCTCTAACCATATTTTACTATAGATGAGGATATCATCGAAGAAGACTAAAATGGAATTTTTGTAGGTAGGGATGGAATATTTTATTCATCAATGCCTAAAATGTTGAAGGAGCATTAGAAAGGCCAAAGGGCATGACCAAAAAATCATAGTGGCCATCATGCATTGAAAATCTATTTTAGGGATATCATCCTCATAAAGGTAGATCTAGTGATATCTAGAGTGGAGATCCAACTTGAATAAAAAATGAGCATAATGAAGCTCATCAATAATAGGGATCGAGAGCTTATCCTTGATTATGAGGTGATAAAGTGCATGGAAATAAATTTAGAGGCACCATGACCCAATTTTTTTATAAATAAGGGGAACTGGGAAAGAATATGGGTTGGTACTAGGGTAAATAATGCCTTGCTTCAATAAGTCTCAAATGAGCATCTTGATCTTAGTAATTTATATAAATGGGTAGCGATAAGGCCTGATGTTGGTAGGAATTCTTCTAGGAATGACATGAATATGGTGGTCCTCTAGCCATGAAGGTGGAAATCCCATTGGTTTGGTAAAGACACATGCATACCTCTATAAAATGGTTTATAGATCAAAAGGAGTAGTGGAGACTGTTGATGGTTACATGTGAATTTAATGGAGTTAGGCAATGACATCATGTGAATTATTCTTAAGAATTTTTTCCATGTGATGTGAAATTATGATGTTAAGACATCCTAGTTATAAGCCTTTTAATGTGTGTTTTTTCCCATTGTCTAGGAATTGCATCTAAAGTTTAGTAAAATTTCATAAGATGGGTCCAAGTGTGCATAACCATTGGGCTCCCAAAACAACATCACATCCACCTAAGGGTAAGAAAAACATGGTGGAGCATAATTTATAATATCCAATAGAGATACACACATTATGACACTTCCCTTTACAAGGTAATGTGCCCCCATTGGCAATCATGACTTTAAAGTTGGAGTAAGGATGGATAAAATAATCAGCCTATTTGGTGATTTAAGGGTCAATGAAGTTATGAGTGCCACCTTAATTAATAAATATTATGAGAGGGAGCTTCTTAAAGTAACCCCTAACCCACATGGTTTTTAGGGTAGTGACTCCTACTAAGGTATGGAGAGATATCTCTAGTTGGTCTTCCTAAGAATCAAGTTCCAAAATCAATTGAGATTCTTATGGGTCATCTACTATATCTTGAACATCTTCCCAATCTTTAGTTTTGAGTGGAGAGTCCACATCTAATAGGTAGATATTTTTCTTAACACATCGATGTACCTAAGTGAATTTATCATCATAATTATAACATAGTCTTTTTCATCTATGGGATTTCATCTCTACTTCAATCAAACACTTGATAGGAGTGGTTTTAGGGGTTGACATTGTTTAAGATCATTATGGAGATGTATTTTTGAATGGAGCAAAATTGGATTTGAATCACTACTAAGCTGTGATCTTGACCTCTACCAACTGAGCCAACCCTAAGGCTTCCATAATCATGTTAGGCCAAAAAAATTTGACCTCAGATCAAATTTCATCCTTTAATCTATTGACAAAGTAACTCCTAAAGAATTCATCAGACAATCCCTCTATATGATTGGCCAATTTTTCAAATTTTGTTTGATATTCTCTCATAGTTCCTATTTGGCAGAGTTTAGTGAGTGCTCCAATGAATTAATAAAAAGTAGTAAGGCCAAATAATTTCAAAATGAGGGTGCAAAAACTAGTCCATACGGGTTCATCATGAGCCTTAGTATACCAATGACACCATTGAAGGGCTTCAAGTTCTAAGTGAAAGGATACAAGTAGGTGCTTATTGGCATCAAAATTATTATATAGACTAAAATATTATTTTACCTAATAGATCCATCTAGTTAGATCTACACCATTAAATTGAGAAAAATTAAGCTTCGGCCCATGATAATTACTAGAAGAAGAAAACCCAATGTCTGAAGAAGACTCTGGATATTATCTATTATTCATGGTGGTATGTTGAAGACTGAGGTTGATAATTTTTTCATCAAAATATTTGATGTGGATCTTGAGAGAAAATATTTCATCCTCTATGTTTTTTACTCCTATTCAAGTTACTATTATGACCTAAATAATAATTTTTTTCTCAATATCAAGAAAAAGCCTAAAAATTGCTATCTCACTCGTGAGGTGCTGGGATGGGATCTTACTGGTGTGGTTGATGATGAAGCTCCCAGTATGGTAGAAGATGAATAAATTACAAGAGGGACCAAAGAGGAATAATCTCTTATGGTGAGCATCTATGGCTTGCTACTTGACTACTTCTTAGTTTTTATCTATCCTTTCCATGCTTCAGAGCATCTTTTATAATCACTGTCAATCAACTTCAAATAAATAATAGGTTCCTTTATCAATTTGATGGTGAGACTTACTGTTGCATTATGTTTTCTCAAGAAAGTTTCTATAGCCTCATTTATTTCCATAACTTTTTTTTGTTCCTTTATTAGTAAATGCTTCCAAATATACCATCTCTTGTCCAAAGGTCACCCCTCTAGCCATGGCCTATTTCTTGAAATTGACAATAAAATTTTGCAACTAGGCTCTAAAAGAATTATTACTAACAATGGAACCATCCTTGTTAGTAAGGTACATGATCTTAGCCTATTTAAGAAGAGTTATGACTTTGTCACCAAGTTAGGTGAGAGACTAGCCCAAGGATCTCATGTCGTCAATCCATTGGTTCAAATCCTCCCTTATTCCAATATATAAGATTGATAATGCTCAAATCCTCCAATGGGATCAAGTTTATGTCTCCAAACTTAATCATTATAATCAACTTAACTAAGTTGATTATTTTATAGTAATAGACCACATATGCACCCTCTACCTTGAGAATCCTATTGTAGATTTCATTTCCTTTCACTTTAAACTAAGATAGAATATTTAGTGTATCAAAAATAACTTCAATAGCCCATTCCATCTTGGAAATGGTCTCATATTATTATTTTTGTCTAGGTCTTTCTCTCTTCTTCTTGGTCAACTCAAATAAGGTCTCTTCCAACTCATATACAATTTTCTAGTCTAGATGGGTGACCTTCGTCTTGGTTAATATCTTCATTACCCTAGACTTCTTGTAAAAATATAGTTAGACATGTGGAGGATAAACTATATCCAAATCCTAATTCTCTATTGTATCTAAATGTATTTCTTTTATCTAGGATTTATCTAAAATGTCCCCCTTAAGGTTGAGTAGATGGAGGTAATTGTTGAGCTAGTGTCAATCCCTGTAAGGTAGACATTTGGGAGGTAATTTTGGAGGTGAATAAGAAAAATAAAAAACATGGGGATGAGGTGGGAAGTGTCCTTCCTAAAGATGAAGAAGAAATAGTGCTAAATAAAGCACTAGTTGGGAATAAAGGGACATGGGGAATGAAC
The DNA here is from genome assembly GCA_037957365.1 of Torreya grandis. NCBI lineage: Eukaryota > Viridiplantae > Streptophyta > Pinopsida > Cupressales > Taxaceae > Torreya > Torreya grandis. The sequence continues at coordinate 3,344,415 of JARHVA010000611.1, read as the reverse complement.
ATAGTATACATTTTCTTTGGCAACTGGGGACCTAGCTTGGGCATAAGCCTAGGTAGGATTAGATGGAAATTGACCATCATAGAGACCTTATAAGTGGATGAAACAACAAAAGGGTTGAAAATGGGTAGGGTCATAGTTATGATCCTTATCATAGGTCTCAAGAAGGGCCTATAGAGTATTAATTTCACATGATCTAGTGTTGGGGGATCATAAAATATACCCAAGGGTTGGCTATATAAAAATGAAAGAGGTAAATAAACACATAACTGACTTGTTATACCTATTTCTTATTTAATATGAAGCATGGGAGGTAATCCTAATGTTAAAATTATTGGTGTTGTAGTAGGTGGTGCTACTGCCTCTACTAAAGATGAATGGGGTACCATAGAAGGCCTTACTTGCACTGTGGTAACATTTTATTCCTAGGATGGGATGCTAGATGTTGTTCCTAAAATAGAAGCCCACTCAGTATCTTTTTTAGTCTCATCTCTTCCCTTCTCCAAAGTAGGAGACAATGCCTACAATATCCTCTAACTAAGTTGAGGGTTAGTTGGCCTTTCTTCCTTAGTACTAGTAATATGGAATACAGATGTAGATGTTTCTACTAAGTATCTTAGGGCTCTAAAAATTCATATAGACCTTCATATTTCAAATTACCCTTAACCATTGGTATATTGGTGGACTTCAATCTCTATTTCACCTCTATGTCAATGGTTACATTGATGTATAACTTGTATTCATCTTCAGGTTCATGATGGTAGGTGATGCTTAGGGTTGTCTTGTACTTAATTCAATGTTTAAATGTTATATATTTTGGGTCCCATTCCTTATTTCCATCATTTTCTAAATCTAAAGTGATCCTTTGTTTAGTCATAATAATAATAGAGTTTTAGTTTTCAATCCTAAACCATCCAATGATGCATAGTTAAGGATGGACCAATCCTCTCTTCTTATTCTTGCATAGTCTGTCTACCTCTGTGTGTAATTGAAAATAAATTTCTTGATTATCCAAATTTTCTATCACTATAGTGGGAAACTTAAGGGGGGTTATCTTAATTCCAACTATCTTTATCACTGTGCAGTCTTAGTAATACCAGTAGGATCCCAGGGTGCTTAGTGTTTCTATAATTTCTTATGATAGTTTGGGCATGGGACTCTCATGGATTAACCTATACACTATAGGATAGAAGTTTTCATCTATGGCCTTCATTTCTTGTTTGTACTTGTACACTCTTACCTTTGATAAGGTGTAAGGCATGGTACACTTCATCTTGGGATCCCAATTTGTGAAATGTTAGAAATTTTAGGTGGCATAGATGGCATCGACTAGGTAGGACATAATGTAAAAATGATCCCCCTATTTATCCATGACCCTTGTAATCTATGATGCTAAATTTTAGGATATAATTTCTCCCAAAGGGGGGGAGTTTTGGCATTATCTATTATCATAGATAGAAGTAAAACCCACTTCTTATCTATGTGGTTGGTGTCATCAGCCCCATGTAGCCAATTCATCATAGTTATCCCCATTTACACTCCCTTTTAAAATTGGGTGATGAGTATTTGGATGATTTTGGTTTTACATACAAATTTTCCCTTATTTTCATCTTAATCTCTCAAAACTTATTTGATATTATGGTTTGGAGCCATTAAGTTAAAGTCTTCTAATTATAAATAATCTCTAGTTTGGGTAGATCATAATAATCCTAAAAGGCTATCCCAACTATGAAATCAATGTATTGACCTAAATTGAAATATTTAATCATATTTTTAACACACCTATATTGAAAGAACATTTGGTAGACTAGGTCTATGTAGGGGAGTACCTTTGGGTTAGATGTAGCCTTGTGTAACCCTATATATTTGAGTGCTAGAATGTCTATACTATCTTTTACCTCATTTTAACCTTCTCCATCATCACTATCTCTATCCATAATCCTTTATACATGGTAGAAGAAGTTGTTATAATTTTTGTCTTTAGTGGCTAGTGTAATAAAGTTAAAATTGGTGCCCCGAAAGATGATGTTTATTCCATAAGAGTAAATGAATGGAACTTGTTCTTACTTGTTATCTCTGGATGTTCCATCTTCAACCATGGTTTCAACTCTTTGATTTATGAGTTTGGGGATTACTTTAATGGAAAATTAATGCACAGAAGTCCTTAAAAGCAATCATAAAATACTTTGGAGTTCTTAGCAAATAACAATTGAAAGTGAATGTATCACTTTGAGATAGCAAGCTTTAAACTCCAAATTTAGAATTTGAACTGAATGATACAAATCATAAATGGAAATTATATTTAACTCACTTTTATTTAAATACTGAATGGTTCTTTGATTTTATTCTAACAACTTTAAAACTTTAATTTGAGAAGTCAGCCAATCACTACCCTCACCTTGTCTATATGGCTTATTATCATAGGCTTGACTCTTTTAGTCAAATGACTTGGATTTATAACCTATTAAAGTCAACATACCCCCATTTCTATAAAATAGGGACCCTTGTATCAAATTATGGAAATTTATATATTAAATTTGAAAATTCATTTGATCAAAGTATCACTAGCATAATTGCACTATTTTTATTTTAAAGCTCATCTACACCATGGTCTAATTGACTTATTAGCTCATGGTTTTTGTCTGACCCTATCTAAGTTTTTTAGAATTTATTATTCATGTTTAGGTTACAAGTTTGATGAGACCTTTCTTGAATGAGCTATGTCTGAATTTCATGATTTAATCCTAATTTGGTCCTTTACTAGCCTTTGGTCTGTAGAAAGTCAAGTTAAGTTTATTTAAAGTGTCATTTATTAATTTAAAAAGGTCATGTGTAGGTTTTAAAGACTCTATGGGGTGTCAAGAGTGATTGGAATAAGTATGGAAGTGTATCATTTTTAGCTAGTTCCTCATTGTACCCATCTAGACATTCGAATCTGATAGTGAAAAATCTGAATGGATAATATGTTGGAGTCATATTTCACATGTGTGGATGTTTCAAGAGAAATTATCAAATATGTTTATTCATATTCATGCCTAGATCATACATGCTAATTTTAAACCCCATTGATGAAGCATGTCAAAAGTTATGGAGATCCAAATTTACCCTCCAAAGCATTTTTGACTATGTCTTTTAGGTACAAAATGAGCCTAGTAGGCATTTTTATGAGGCCATATCTCTCATGCACTAAAAATTCAAATTAAATGGTCAAATGGGTTTGTTCACATTTATTAAGGACTATTTTCACTAAATTTTAGACTATGTGACATAGCACATCAAAAGTTATAGGCATGTAAAGTTGGCCTCTCAACCACATTTTGCTATTTTTTTCATGGCCATTTTTAGAGAACTCAAATAAAACTTAGTAGTTATTTTTAATAGGCCATATCTCTCATTATCTACAACTTCAAATTAAATGGTCAAATGGGTTTGTTCAAATTTTCACAAAGAACATTTTTTATAAATTTTAGCTCATGAAAAATAGTACATCAAAAGTTATGAGTGTGTAAAGTTGGCTCCCAAATAGTTTTAGACTATTTTCTTGACAAGTACATGGATGTCATGCAAAATAATAAAAAATGGCTCATTTCAATATTTTATATGTGTATCTAGAAATTTCACAGGAGCAAAGGATTAAATAGGTTTGTTTCTTTTGTTATTAAGTACATTCTTTGCAAATTTGGTGTCTTGGTGAGTTCTGCACTTCAAGTATAAAATTGCAAAGTTGGTCAAAAAATAGAAGACTATCATGAAGAAATCAAATTTAAGCCCATAACAAAATCACATGAGCTTAAATTTGATGTTCTTCAGGATTTCAAATATGGTCACGTGGATTTCAAATTTAAACCCATTAAAAAATCACATGAGCTTAAATTTGATGGTCTTTAGGATGCCAAATACATTCATGCAGACATCATATGATGATCGTACGGATATCAAATTTAAGCCCATAAAAAATCATATGAGATTAAATTTGATGATCTTTGAGATGTCAAATACAATCATATGGATGTCAAATGGGATCTCAAACAAAGCTTAGTAGACATATTGAATAGGTCATATCTCTCATGTGATGTAACTTCAAATGAAATGGTTAAATAGGTTTATTAACCCTCATACAAGGAATATTTTTGCCAAGTTTTGAAATCATGCGATAGTGCATTAAAAGATATGAGCATGAAAAGTTATCCTCTAACTTTTTTTTGTTGTTTTTATAGACTTAGCAAATTTTGTAGGGTCTAAATTGAGTCTAGTAGGTATTTTCAAGAGGTCATATCTCACAAGCACTATAGTTTGAAGAGAAATAATAAAATGGGTTTATTCACCTTTATGCCATGACCTTTTGTGAAAATTTTTAGTTCATACAATGAAGTGCACCAAAATATATAGGCATGAAATTTTTTATTCCAAAGCATTTTTTGCTATTTTTCTATACTCAATCACTTGTCAAACAGAGCCATTAGTTTTATAATGGAGGGTCCCAGTAATTTGGTGATAAGGCTATATAGCTTGTAGGATTTTTATTAATGTAAATTACTAAATAAAAACCATTTTTTAACTAGTTTTTAATATATGTTTGGATTGAAGTAAATATATATATATATATATATAGCCACTCAATGAAGATACAACCATGAGTATTTTTTAGCAGCAACAAGGGGTTTCATTAACACAAGACTTACTAGCCAACTAAAAATATTCATATTTTAGCAAATTTTGTAATATTTAAAAATAGAATATTTTTTGTAATGGGATATGCTAGTTTGTTAGTATGTTTATCTGTAAGCCAGTCCATTTTGGAAAAGCAAATGTATTCTAGAAACTTTTCAAAAAGTATAGTTATCTTTACTTTTGTACATTTGTTGTCAACATGACTAACCGGTATGCTAACTTATCTTCTATAAAAGGTAATATTTTCATTTTGTAGAAAGAGAGAATGTTTTAAAGCTAAAATTAATTTGTAAACTTGGAGTAAGCAATACAAGCAAAGAATTCTGCAAAAATTATTCAAATTTTGTCTCTGTATTTGCTATCATGACTTCTCTCTCATTTATTTGTTCTAATCTCTAGATTTGAATGGTTTTTATGGATTATTGGTATGCACCTTTAATTATAGAGCTGTTAACTTATTTAATACTAGGTTGATTTAAAGTCTTTAGTTTTATTTTATTTTCTTTGCCCTTCTTGTATCTAGGCCAATGCTATTTTTTTTTAAGGGTATAATCTTTAAACTAAAATTGATTATTATTTACATTATTTCTACCTTCCTTAGAATTTTCCTTGATGTGTGATGTGATTTAGACTAAGCTGTCTCACTTTACATGTTGTTTTTAAGTGTATGCTTGGATGAAATTTGAACTTTGTCATGATGTTTGGAATGAGGTTCAGAAATATTTCTTTTTACCCTACCCTTTTTTTTGCCTTTTTTTGACTTGAATCACCTTACTTCAACTTATTATTATAAATATTCATTCTAAATTAATTCTTAATTTAGTTCTTGATCATAATTCATTATTTTTTACATAAATACTACATAATTTACATAGATCTATTATTTAGCCATGGTGGCTCTCAACCACCAACTAATATAAATATTGTGAAATAGTCACTTATTCTGCCTCTATTCTACCAACAAATAATAATATTATCACAACTTACAACTCATGGATTGAATATTCTAAATTATAAAATGAGAAGTGTTTTTAAGCACTTTAGGCACTTGTGGTACACATTTAGACATCAACAAGAGCTTCGTTGGTGCTAGAAGGAGGGCCTTCAACAAATCTTTGTGAATTTATAAGATCTTTGTTGGTTTTAGTGTATTTTGATCAAAGATCACTCTATTTTTTACATATTTGTATTTATTTTAGCATAATTGTGTAAAATTTGATGACCTTCATGGTTTTAGACCAATCTTTGGGCTTATTTAGACAAAGATTGACATTCTTTGAATACATATGCTTAGCTATGGTAAAGATAACTTTAGATCTATGAATTCATAGTTTTGAGGTTAGTATAGCTTATTTTGATCAAAATATGGTATATCTTTCAAAAATCTGAGTTCATTTGAGCTTAGTATTTTAAATATTAACCATATTTGTTTAATTAAATACATCTTTTAGCTAACTTAGTTAAAATTTGATGCCACTTATTGTTCTTTATATATCTATATATATATATATATATATATATATATATATATATATATATATATATATATATATATATATATATATATATATATATATATATATATATATATATATATATATATATATATATATATTTGTAAAATTAGCTTAATGTGTAGGTTTAATTATTATTCTTTGTAAAGGTTAATTTGACACATCATATTTTAAATAAGATTCAAAGTCACAAGCTAGAATTACCTAAGGCAAGGCCTACATGAGAAAAATTCCCAAAGTCTCAAATGCTTTCCCAACTCAAGGTACTCATGTGTTCAAGGTATGGTTTGGCTAAGTGGTTCTTCAATCAATGTGTTAGGTATAGTACATGATCTTCCTCAACATATTGAAAGATATTTGCCTTCTTTTAGTCCTGATAATGTTGTCTCTACTAAAGAGCATGTTATAAGTTTCAAGTCCACTCTGAGATTATTGAATGTGATTCATGAAGATGTGGCATGTAGGTTATTTCCATTTACTTTTAAAAATACTACCCATGAATAGTTTCTTAACCTTTTAAAGGATTACATTACTAGCTAGAATGGCTTCAATGATGCTTTCATTGATCAATCTGGCAAAATTATTAATCCCTATATTTTTTATCAGTAATTTACCATAATTAAAATGGATGTTAATAAAACCATCAAAACATTTAATGTGCAATTACAAAAAATATTCAATAGAACTTTAACTCCTTATAGACCCATTGAGGCTTTAGCCTTAGAAGTTCATAAGGATGTTTTAGATCCCATGACCTTTGTATTCTTAAAAAGATATCTCCCAATCATAAACAAATTGATTAGGGCCTACTTTGAAGCCATAATCATTAATGATCAAATACAACCTTAGGGTCAAATGGAATATTCCATACCTAGTGTCAATTTGAATTGGCCCATCTAGAATATCATTCTTATTATACCTAATTTAACACCAGTTCAAAACCATTCCTCCTTGAGTCATACATATCCTGACCAACACCTATAGTTCTTGAATATCACTACAAGAGGATTTTATCCATAAAGTCATAGAACTCTAGTGTCCACAACTAGTAATAATTCTCTAATTTATAAGTTTGAGACACTAAAAATTTCAAATTAATTAATATTAAAAATGGTCCAAAAACTGAGAACTAACTTTCTTTAATTGTAAAAACAAGTAGGAAATATAGTGGAATGCTCTAACAAAAACTATGCTTCTCAAAGGTTTGATAAGCCTCCAAGTAGGCCTCATGATGACAATAATAATGTATCACCTAAAAAAATACAAATAAGTTTCCATGATATTATTTTGGCTGATCATTGTGATATTTTTGAAACCTCTAAAATTGTGCCTAATCAAAAATTTACTATAGGGATATCTAGCTTTATAGGAGTATCTCAAGGTTTTATATAGGCCTTTGATTTTTCAATTGAAGATGGAGATGAAGATGAGTCAATTGAAGAAGTTTCATATGAGATTACTTTCATTCTTGAATATGTAAGAGAGATTGCAATTGAATATCAACAAGACATCATCATTAGTACATCTATAAATGAAGAAGAAGAGTTACTGCAAATGGATATGAATCAAATACAAGATGATATTTATTTAGAAGGTAACCAAGGAGGTAGTCCATATAGGTTTTTTTTTCTAAAATAGAGAATACTTATGAAGAAGATGATCATTGGTAGCAATCATACCATGATTTCTTGAATGGGATCAAAGAGCTAGAGATGGTGGATGATGGAATAAAATAGCACTTGAATGCTTCATCTAAGGATTTCACCAATGAGATAGGGTTTCCAAAAGGTGGTATTATTTTGGAGGAACCAAACCAAGACAAGCTAAAGCTTGATTAGATGGAAGAGATGCCCCTTTTCACCAAGGATGAAGATGAAGCATATGAATCAGATCAAGAATTATCATTTAAATTTATCAAGAGGTCAGTAATATGGGACTAGAATATTTCTCTTGATGAGATTTTAGATGAACATTATTTATTTGATCAAGATGAAGAAGCCTTCTAGGATGAATTAGAATATTTTTATGTAAAGATTGGTAGTCCACTTCCACCTCAAAAGGAACCTAATGAAGACATCAATATGAGGATGTAAGCTAAGCTCCATTATTTAGTAAAGATGATATAAGCCAATACTAATCTATGGATGAAGTAGTACTAATACTCTTGTTGTAAATTAGAAGGATTTGGGAGGAAGAGGATTGGATTTTAGACTCATATCTTCGATCCATATACTTGAAAATGCATATGAGAGCCCAAGTCAGACCATCTAGAATACCTAACCATCCAAATGCCCTTATTGACATGAAGATGCCATAAAAAAACAATTAGATTTCAATGTTCTATAGTAGACTAAGTAATATTTCATTTGATTCTAGAGGTAAGTATTTTATGAAGTTAGTATAGGGATTATATTAGTTTCTTTCTAATTTTTTCTTTCTTGTTTTTTCTTCCTTTTACTTGTTTATATATAATGTTTGAACATATTTGTTTTCCTTTTGTACCTTATTCCTTGCTTTTAGATAAAAAAATTTTGGACAGCCCTCAACTCAAATTTTATCTAGGCTACTCAAGAGCTTCATAGTTCATAAATTAAGGTATCACTTCTTAACATTGGTTGATCATGGGTTATTAGAATGTGAGTTTGATATTGTAGTTTAGAGAAACTAGTAAAGATTGGTGGATAAGTTACTTATTCCTTGAAAATTTCTACTGTATTATGATCTAATCTTAGTTTTAAGAAGGATTGCACTGGTAGGATGAAAGATTAAACTATTAAAACATAGTTTTGCTTGCACTAAAAAAATATTAATTTCTTGGGACAAATTTTATATCCAAAGATGATTGACTAAAAATCAAACACTTAACCAAATCTCTAAACCTAGTTAACCTAGTTTCTAGCCTTTACTAAAAATCCAAAAAAATGATCTAAAAAATACAAAAATAAGAGCTTATTTCAAAATAATAAAAAATTCAAGCAAAGGTGATTTTGGTAATCTCTCTCAAGGTTATAGACACCAAGATGGTAGTGGAGCAAGACTATGACTAGAGCCAAAGGCATCTCTATCATAACTATGGATGTCTAGCTAGTAGTAGAGCAATGCCCAAGCCTTCCCTGAGATAAGGCATGGTTCTTAATGAATATTCAAACACACTAAAAGTTAGTATTAATGATTAAATCCATGAACCTAGAAGTTGTTATCTAAATTCTTTGGCAATCATTAAGTGAAATCAAAGCACACACACAACATGACTAATTTTTAATGTTTGATCCTAATTTTATATATGTAGTATTTTTTTAACCATAAATTGATTTTAATGATGGTACCTGATCAAATAGAATAAGTACTTAATTATTAGTCTAAATTAGAGTCTCTGATTCTAACATATTGTTATGTTTTCCCTAGAAGTCACCATTTTTTGAGGTCAACATACCCCTATTTTTGAAAAATAGGGACCCTTATATCAAATTGTACAAAATTGTACCTTAAAATTAAAAATTCACTTGATCAAAGTGTCATTAGCATGTTTACACCTTTTTTTTATTTTAAAGCTCATCTACACCATGGTCTGAATGACTTATTGGTTCATGGTTCTAGTTTGACCCTATCTAAGTTTTTAAGAATTTATTCTTCATGTTAAAATTATAGGTTTTATGAGACCTTTTTTGAATGAGTTATATCTGAATTTCATGATTTTATCATAATTTGGTCCTTTACTAGCCTTTGATCTATAGAAAGTCAAGTTAAATAAGTTCATTTAAAGTGTTATTTGTCAATTTACAGAAGACATGAGTAGTTTACAAATACTCTATGGGGTGTCAATATTGATTGGATTAAGTATGTAAGTGCATCGTATTCAGTTGGTTCCTCATTGTGCCCATCTAGACATTTTGATCTGATGGTAGAAAATTTGAATGGGTAATTTGTTGGAGTCATATCTCACATGTGTGGATGTTTCAAGAGAAATGATCAAATAAGTTTGTTAATATTCATTCCTAGATCATATGTGCCAATTTTTATCTCCCACAATGAATCATGTCAAAAGTTATAGAGATCTAAATTTGCCCTCCAAAGCATTTTTGACTATGTTTTTTAGGTACAAAATGAGTCTAATAGGTATTTTCATGAGGATATATCTCTCATATTTTACAAATTCAAATGAAATAGTTAAATGGGTTTATTTAAATTTATACATGGACTATTTTTGCCAAGTTTTATCCCATGAAACGTAGCACATCAAAATTTATAGGCATTCAAAGTTGGCCTATTGACCATATTTCATTGTTTTTCCCATAACCATTTTCAAAGAACTCAAACAGAACTTGGTATGTATTTTCAAGAGGCCATATATCTCATGTGCTAAAGTTATGAACATCAAAATATATTCAAATATATTTATTTAAATTTACACAAAAAATATTTTTATTAAATTTGAGCTCATGAGACATAATGCATCAAAAGTTATGAACATCCAAAGTTGGTTCTCAAGTAGTTTTAAACTACTTTCCTAAAAAGTACATGTATGTCATGTAAAATCATGAAAAAAAGCTCATTTTAAAATTTTTTAGGTGCATTTAGAAAGATAAAAATACCAACATATCAAGTGAGTTTGTTCTTTTTGTTATTCAGTCCATTCCTTAAAAATTTAGTGCATTAGTGAGTTTTACGCTTCAAGATATAAAATTACAAAGTTGGCTAAAAAATAGAAGATGATCACACAGACGTCAAATTTAAGCCTATGAAAAAATCACATGAGCTTAAATTTGATGATCTTTGGGATGTCAAAAAATTTGCATAGAGGTCACATGATGGTTACATAGACATTAAATTTAAGCCCATTAAAAAAATCACATGAGCTTAAATTTGATAGTCTTTGGGACATCAAATACAATCATGTGGATGTGACATGACGTTTGCACAAAAGCTAAATTTAAGCCCTAAAAAAATCACATGATCTTAAATTTAATGATCTTTGGGACATCAAATACGATCGCACGAATGTCAAATGGGAGCTCAAATAGAGCCTAGTCGGCATATTAAATAGGTCATATCTCTCACGTGTTGTAACTTTAGATGAATTGGTTAAATGGGTTTATAAAACCTCATACAAATTTTTTTTGCTAATTTTAAGCTCATGAAACATCAAAATATATGAACATGGAAAGTTTCCTTCTAATGTTTTTTTGTTGTTTTTCTAGACTTAGCCAATTTTGTAGGGTTTAAATTGAGCCTAGTAGGCATTTTCAAGAGGTCATCTATCACAAGCACTATAGTTTCAGTAGAAATAGTCAAATGAGTTTGTTCACCAATGTTCCATGACCATTTGTGCTAATTTTTAGCTCATGCAATAAAGTGTGCCAAAAAATACAAGCATGGAAAGTTTCCCTCCAAAGCATTTTCTATTAATTTTCCATACTTAACCACTTGTCAAATAGAGCCATTGGTTTTTAAATGGAGGGTCCTAATAGTTTGGTGGAAAGGCTATGCAGCTTGTAAGATTTTCATTAATGCAAATTACTAAATGAAAACCAATTTTTTAATTGTGTTTAATATATGTCTAGATTGAAGTGAAAACAAAAATATATAGCTACTCAATGCAGATATAACCATGAGTATTTTTCAACAGCAACAAGGAGCTTCATCAACACAGGACCCACCAACCATCTAGAAATAATCTTTTTTTACAAAATTTTATAATATTTAAAAATGGAATATTTTTTTGTAAAGGCATATGCTAGTTCATTAGCATGTTTGCTTGTAGGTCAGTCCATTTTGAAAAAGGAGATGTATTCTAGAAACTTTGAAAAAGAGATAGTTGTCTTTACTTTTGTATATTAATTGTCAACATGACTAACCGTTATGTTGTCTTGTCCTTCTATAAAAGATAGTATTTTGGTTTCATATAAAGAGGGGGAGTTTTAGAGCTAAAATTGCTTTGTAAACTTAGAGTAAGTAATACAAGCAAATAATTTTATAAGGATTATCCAAGTTTTGTCTATGTGTTTGTTATCATGGCTTCTCTCTCATTTGTTTGTTTTGATTTCTAGATTTGAAAGGTTTGTATATATTCTTGGTGTGCACCCTTAATTGTAGAGCTATTAACTTATGTCAATGCTAGATTGACTGAAAGTATTTAGTTTCATTTCATTTCCTTTGCCCTTCTTACATTTGGGCCAATGTTATTTTCTTGCAGGGGTATAATCTTTAAAGTGAAACTAATTCTTATTTTCATTATTTCTACCTTCCTTAAAAGTTTGTCTGATGTGTGATATGATTTGGGATAAGTTGTCTCACTACACATGTTGGTTTTTATGTACATGCTAGGATGATATTCAAACTTTATCATGATGTTTGAAATGAAGATCAACAATATTTCTTTCTACCCTACCTTTTGTTTGTTCTTTTTTGACCTAGATCACCTTATTTTAGTTTATCATTATAAATATCCATTCTAAGTTAATTATTAATTTATTTTTTGATTATAACTCACTGTTCTTTTCATAATTACTACATACCTTATATAGATATTTTATTTGGCCATCATGGCTCCCAACCACCAATTAATACAAATATTATGAAATAGTCACTTATTCTATCTCTATTCTACCAACAGATAATAGGATTATCATAACCTATAACTCATACATTGAATTTTTTGAATTCTAAAATGATAAGTGTTTATAAACACTTTGGGCATATGTGGTACATATTTTGGCACCAACATAACCATTAAAACATGACCCATCAACATTTAATTCACACCTAAAACTGATGCTTTATCGATAGTTATTCACCACCTGTGTGCTATACTTGACATGTGCTCAACACTTGGTACCTTTTCTTGCACTTTAGCCTCTTATTTTAAATATTAGACTATTCAGGTGGAGTGAATGATACTCTACCAAGTATCATCTTCTGATTGGATCGCTCTTATCTAACTATTATTTTGTTTAACCCCTTTCATATTTAGGTTGATATGGCCTTGGGACCTCTACTAGTTTTCCAAATAGCAAGCTCTCATTAGCTCATGTTGTCATGTAGATTTGTTATATGAAACTTTTAATGGACCCAAACACTATGAAACTTTATCACATCACCTTTTAATTCGATCACTCTTCATTGGGTTTCATAATTTCCTTTGATATTATTATTACCATGAGATAAGGGGTCCATGTATCCTCATCCCATTGGTCCCAATTGCCAGGTCACTTCCATGTAGCATCTAGCTATCCAATATTTAGTGACTAACTACCTAATGTCATCTTATCATAGTATTATTGAGACTAAACATTACACCTTAGCTATGGGAGGGGGGCATGACTAGCATGATCAAGTTCTAAGTTGTACAATGTAATTGGATCACTTTATTTTGGAACTTTAAAAATCAATCAAGGTCTTGGAAGGCCATGACTGAGCATCACATGACATGCTCTAATTAAGTGGTGACTCATTTGTAAGATTAAATGTAGTGATTGAATGACAAATAACACATTACCATTAGGTCATGGGGTCAAAAACCTTGTAATTCCTCCTTGAACTTGAAACACCATGAATTAGTGCCAAGTGGAAATTATGATAGGGTTATGGGGTTATGAGACCTTTTAAAAAATAATATGATCCTTGGAGGGCCATGACAGGATGCCATATGTCATGTTCCAATTGATATATTACTTGTTTTTAAGTTATGACATTATGATAAAATGACAAATGGTAGATTCCTATTGGATTTTGGGTTTTTAGGCCTTTTTAAAGGCTAAAGCGATGTGACAAAGATTAAAAATTTATGTGGCCAAGTTACCAATGCATGAAACACTACCATGTGTTAATTGAGGCTGAGCTTGTGTCAGGTTCCTACCAAATTGAAAGGTTCAAAAGTTAGAAAATCACATGATAAAAGAAAAAGGACAAGTCTAAATTCATAAACTTTGAGTATATAATCTGACTTGGACCCTAGTCTAAAACTTAAAATAAATGTATGTAATAGTATCAAATATGAATTTTGACATAGCTAAAGTAATACCATGATTCAAAAACCTTGGGTCTTTGAACACAATCCCTTGTGAGAGCACTTTAAAAAAAATTAGATCATTAGAAAACTCAATGAACTAGACATTAATGAAACATTTTAAAAATTACCTCATTAATATTTTCATGGACTAACATGACTCTTAAAAAATTTAAATCATAAAAGGTGGTTTTAATCATGTGAATCTGATGGTGGGGTATTTCTTTGGTGAATGACCCAAATTTTTCATAGGGTCCCCATTTTTATGGAAATGGGGCATGTTTATCTCAACAACTGTTAGCATGAAATTGTGTATCCTAGGATCATTATCTCATCTCCTAAAATTTGATGCAACATGGAGTTATTTCTCAAGCTTGTGGGAGCTTGTGGGAGAGATGAATCTCTAGTATTATAAGGGCTAGCTCCCTAGATTTTCCTTGTACTTATTCCAAACTACTCTAACAACTTGATAATGAAAAGATTTTAAGGAAAACAAATAAAACAACTAAGAGGTGATACACCAATTTAAATTTGTCCTCACACTTGACTAAAAAATACTACTTGAAGATGAATGATTTGTTATTTACACAAGACACAACTTTAGAGCTGACATTGCATTAATGTTTCACAAACTAGATTCAATAAGGTGAATGATTCTTATGAAGGACATGAATGACACTAAATTAATACATTAAATTATCACTTATAATATTTATACACTTTGAATGAATACTAGTAAGGACCTATAACAACCATCTATTTGTAACTTGGTAGACTATCAAGAGTGCAAAGCTAGCAAAGACAATTTCACTAAACTAAACCAACATGATTCAAGTCATGACATAAGATTAAAATGTATGAGTGGCATAAACACTTTTATTATTTACTTAATATTTTTTTCATGTACAAATTTTTCTAGAGTTTCCCCATCAACTAATGGAGGCTGCTCAAACAAGCCAAAACAATGCATATTTATATCCCAAAGAGGGAGAACAAGCAAGAAGAAGTCTAATGGTCACTTGGGCATGTGTCCATCTGAAAAGTCGAGTTAAATTTTAATTTTAAATATTTTTTAGGTGATCCATTCCAATTTAGGAGGTACACTTATCCAAACAAATCATAAATAAGGTAAAAAGTGGCACAAAACTGCCAATTTTGCACAAAAAATTGCCTACTAAAGTAGCCTTCCAAAACTCCTCTTTCCCATAAAAAACCTAAAGTTTGATAGCTATCAAGGATATTAAGGGTTTTCAATAACATCATCCATGCATTTTTTTGGTCTATGATCACTCTTACTATTGTGGGCATGCACAATCATTTAAGGTAGTTTCAAAAGTATGCATTATATGCACCCTTACCACTTGGCACTCAAAACCTTCCAAACCTACAAAAACAATCATAAAAGGGGTGGTATGACACATTTCAAGGCCTTTAAAATCACAAATTTTAATAAAAATCCTTTAAAATTACCTCTTTACCACTTTTCATCACTTTGCCTCAAAGTTCACTACTTGGCTTACTAGAGTGGCCAAAAGTGGAAGCCTATTTAGGATAATTAGCACAATTTTCATGAGTTATAATTAATTTTTTTAGGTATCTAAAGTGTATATATTCCTTTAAAAACTTATATTATTTTTCAACTCTCTCTCTCTACAACTCACACACCATAAAAAATGGTGGAAATAAGCATTTTTATCCCCTATTTTGTATGGATCCATACAAGAAATTTATATGTGTGGAACCCTATATTAATCCTATATAACTTTCCTATTATGACATTGGTAAAATTCCTCCATTAAATTTCACTTTTATCTTGATCTCTACCATCAAGTCTGTCTAAGTGTTTGAGTAATGTTTAAGGGGTTTTTTGGTCGTAAGGATTGTTCATAAAGTTGTGACATTGAAAACTCCTCAAAATTTAAATTTTTTAACTTAAAGTACTCCATTAAACTATCCTAAAATCCTTCATGTCCCATGAAAATGTTTGGAGAAGTTACAAATACAAGAAGATGGTCCTTGAATGGGGTTCTTGCATTCCATGAGGGTTATAGCACATCTGGGCCTCAAACAGACCTTTCTTGGTGTTTCATTGTTAAAAAAAGGCACTAAAACCTCTATAATTTACCCATTAACATATCCAATCACCTTGGAAGGCTTTCCAGGAGACTCAATTGGAAGTTGCCCCTACTTTAGGAGAAGAACTATGCCTTGCCAAGCAGCCAGTCTAACCTTTATGCACCAATAAGTGACATTTTTTCTCTCTAATGGAATTATAGAGAATTATAACATCCAATTTTACCCTAAAAACATGAAAAAAATCATTATAAGTCCTATGGAGATGTGTATTTTGAGTTGACACCTTGCTTGGGGTTGGGAAAACATGTTTTCCCACTAGACCTTCATGCAAAGCTCCTTGTGTGGACCAAACCATTGGTGTCCAAACATTATAGTTTTTTTTTTTTATGTTCCAATATTTTTTTTCCAACTATATACCTCACCTCTTGTGCTCATACCAAGAGTAATCATCCTATTAGCAAAATTATCAAAAACTGGTCTTTTTCCTGCATGTATGGACTAAGGTAGGTCTAAGACAAAATAATGGATATTAGGCCTATTAATACATGAAAATTGAATATTTTATTATCTATAGGAGATAATTATGATAATTTTTACCAAATTTTTTTAATATATTCCAAGTCTAGCTACCCAAACCAACTCAATCTTCCCCAAAAAGGTCATAAAACCCCTATTTTTGCATGATTTTACCAATACTAGCCTATAAAATCTATTTTCATGTAAATATCCATGTTTAAATATATTTTAACATTATTATCATGTCTTAAACAATATTTTTTATCTTTAAAAACATCTATAATACCTATTTTCACATGAAAGCCTTCTTTGGCCCTTCGAACAATACCTTGACATGCTAACTATATGGATTGTGGCCAGTATGCATATGTGAAAGGTATTTTGGTATTGAAATTGTTTATTTCGAATGGTAAAAATATTTTTAAATTTTTTTTAATCATTCCCAACTTATTTATCACTATAATCTCACCTCTCATGCTTGGTGTTAGACCTTTTGTTGCCTTTCACTTCTTCCCTGCCTGCTAAGACTAAGACATGCCTTGTAAGCTTGTAATTTACTTTTGATAATCATGAAAATGGGATTAAAATATGTTATTTATCCCAATTTATAATATTAACACCCAAATTACATTGTTTCAAGTATCTCATTTCTATTCATAATCTCACATCTTGATTGTATCCCTCCTCCAACGTCACTGTCATGGTCTAACTGATACAGTCTGGGAACAGGGGATTTCTCTTTGTGATTTGGTGAATCAAGATAAAATACTATCATTATTGTGATATTTTTTAATGAATCACTTAAACATTTATCAACTAAAAACTTGGTCTATGTGTATTCATATCCTCTCTTCTTCAAGGCTAAGAAATTTTAATGCTAGGACTAAGATAACTTTTAAGCATGTAGGTTAGCCTTGTGGGTTTTGACCTCAATCATATGAAATATATTGTTTTATCTTATATAATCATACCATATTAAAATTTTCATTTTTAAATACATGAAAAGGATTCCAAACACTAACTTGTTCTTGACTGCTCATACCCCTACCCTTTTGCTTGGTTGTAGGTGGTCAT
Organism: Torreya grandis; assembly: GCA_037957365.1. NCBI lineage: Eukaryota > Viridiplantae > Streptophyta > Pinopsida > Cupressales > Taxaceae > Torreya > Torreya grandis. The sequence continues at coordinate 3,326,562 of JARHVA010000611.1, read as the reverse complement.
TTTCTCGTGGTTGTAGGTCATTTTAGAGTCTTTGAGGCATGTTTGAAAATTTTTTGAGATTTTTTATCTTTAATATAGTTTTTTTTATCTAAAACCTAGGCTGTAGTCCTTCATTTTATGGTACAAACATAATTTCCCTCTTATAGTCCTATAGACATCACTGTTTAGTTTTAATGACTTTTTGCCATCTTTGAAGCTTTCAAAAACTATCTCCCACTTTTCCTTTTTATATAAAAATTAGCATGGTAATAATAGGTGCATAGAGGTAAAATCATAAATAAATAAAATTTATAAAAAATTATTTCATCATGACCCATCTTAATTCATAAAAGCATCATGACCACTATTTGTAGTCTTCAGGGACTAAGAGCCCAAAATGGAATAACTTTCTTTGAAGTGAAAACTTGATTACATACCACCTTAAACCTTAATAACATGATAAGTATGGATCTTGGGAAGTTTTAAGTAAAAAAATGGATACAACATTCACTCCCAACATTTCCTCATCCATGCAACCTCCATTAAACCAAGACAACTTGACTGGAAGAGGCAAGGCAACAAACGATGCAAACAATGAGCAATTTGGCTTTGGAAAGATGCCAACTGGACCTTCCAAAATATTATTTATGAATTATCCTTTTATGTATGAAACTTATACAAAATATTACCACCATTAAGCTTCTTAGACATTGAAAACTCAAGCCCTACACTTAACTTTGAAAATTCTCATGAAATAGGCATTATAAGAGAACTCCTTCACAAGAAATGAAAAGGTGAAGTGTTAGATATGAAAAAATCATGTAGAGAGAGTTATTTAATCCTAGAAAAACCTCATAAATATCACACAGATCCAAGGACCTCAGATACTCGAAAATAGATTGATAAGTATACCCTCTTCAATACAATTCTATAATAGGCTGCTTGGAGTGTTAATTATTGTTCATAATGAATAATGAACCAATATGAGACTTCTTTCCCTAAAAGTGGAGTGGAATAAGACTAATATCCACCCTCAAAACCATCCTCTTGATTCCACCTGTATGGCCCATGGTGAGCACTTAAAGTTGAGCCTTCTTTGCATGTTAATGAAGAAAAATGAGGAAAAGAGTTTTAGAAGCCAATTTTTAAACTCTCCTTGAAGTTTGGGTGTGTAAATGAGTGTGGGGAGGTGAAGAAACATCCCACCCACGTGTTTAGATACACACCTAATCATGGGAGCCATATAAGTGCCTAAAACTCTTTCAAAATAAGGAAAAACTCACTTTTCTTGGTTGTAACTAACTTTAGCCTACAAACTAGCGCTGATCCTGACCATATTTGACCTCTACCACATTGATTCTCTACTTGTAATTGACTTGATGCCACCTTCCATCTGTACAAGCCCTTGAATCTAACTCAAAGTGGGCCTATAAGCTCTTTTTGCACATTGAGAGTGAAATATGCAAATGAATTGCATAAAATGACATTAAAACATGTTGGATACCAAAGTGGGACCCAAAACACATATTTTCACTCTTTGACCAAGTTTTACTCTGTTTGACTAGAGTTAACCTTCTTTGACTTAACTAGTTCTAGGCCTAGACTTTGGACCAAGGATAGACTATGGATAAGTATATGTTTTAGACTACAAATATACCCCTATAATACATGGATGAACTTCTAAAAAGTTAAGAAAATATAAGGGTTGACCAATTTTGACCAAGGATCAAAATTGATCAACATTTTTGGCAACTCTTAGGGTAAACATGTTTGACTATGCTTTGAGACTAGTAGCCTTATCCAACTAATGGAAAATGGAGTTCATGTAACCTTGAAAATGACTACAAGGATATGCCAAAATATAAACATAAAGCAAACACTCTACTCAACACAATAAGACTAAGCAAAAAAACATAAGACAAGACAAGATAACACACACTTGTGCACAAGCACTTAGGGAACACACAAGGAAAGCATGAAACTATGTACAAGGGGAGAAGAGAACACTTAGTAACAATGCTTGATGTGTATACCATTTGACTAGGATATGAAGCTCTTCTCCATCCAAATTTGAAAGTTGGAAAGCATTATGTGGCTTGCATTGAGTGATCACATATGGGCCACTCCACAAATTATCAAACTTTGTTTGTTTTTCAGGTTTGGCCCTGTCCTCATCCCATTTTAAGTACAATGTAACCTTCCTTGAAACTTCTTGGACTTGGATATTTTATCAAATTACTTATTTATTTTCTCTTGATGAGTGGTCATAGTTTACATAGCTTGATCTCTTATCTCCTCAAGCTTTATCAACTCACACAACCTGGCTTCCATGCTCTCATTTTCCATCAATTGTAGCTGATAGGTGAGGTCTAAGGCTGGTAACTCAAGTGAGATAGTAAGTCTAGATTCCTTTCCATATATAAGTGTGTATGGTGAGTTCCCAATTACTCTCTTTGGGGTAATTCTATTAGCCCAAAAAGGTATTTAACTTTGAATGCCAAGTCCTTTGATTCTCCTCCATTATTCTCTTAATGATCTTGATTAGATTCTTATTCATGGACTCAGATAGTCAATTCCATTATGGATATTATTTGGAGGAGGTGCTAAGGTAGATGTCATGGTTTAAATCCCATTCACTAGTCTTTGCTCCTAGGAAAGCCAATCCATTATTTGAAATAATTATGGAAGGAGCTCCAAACCTTGTTACTATACCTTCATAGAAGTCAAGTACTAAAATTTCATTTGCCTCCTTAAGAGATACAAGCCTCCACCAACTGTTGTAAAGTAATCAGTGGTAGTCAACACCCACTTATGACCAGTACTAGAAGGAGGGTTGATTGGGCCTATGAAATCCAAATCCCATTTCATAAAAGGCTACTCAACTTGAATGGTATGGAGAGGTAGGGCAGCAAGTTTTTGTTTGCCATCAAAAAGGGCACACTTTTGACATTTTATTACCCAATTGTGATTGTCCTTGAACAAGCTAGGCCAAAAGTATCTAGCCCTCATGATCTTGGTAGCAATGATTTTAGGAGCAAAGTGACCACCAGCTGGTCCATCATGGAATTCAAATAGTACCTTATCAACCTGATTGGATTAAATACACCTCAAGAGAAAACTTGAAATGTCCTTCCTAAATAGACACACCATTAACAAGTACATATGGAATAGATTTCAATCTATAATACCTTCTTCTAGCTCTATCAAGACTTTGTGGACACTCACTGGTTTGGAGAAAGTGAATCATATCTTGCATCCAACTTCCAATGGATGATGTTGCAGTTATATTAGGATCATCATGGAGTGCTAAGACAACCTCTCTTTGTTATTTCAAATCTGAAGCAAGGTGTTCACATGGCCCTTTAACTCTTACTAGTTTGGTTGTCTTGATATCAACTTCATATTCCATCACTTTGGTGATCCAACCTGCCCTTTTCTAATTCAATTCCCTATGCTCAAAATAAATTCCTTTAAACTAGGATTGAGGCACAAATATGTGAATCTTGTTATTTGATATCATATGTCTAAATTTCTCCAAGCTCCTAATAACTTAAAGTACTTGTTTCTCTACATATGTATACTTCACCTCATACCTGTCTAAACCTTGGCTAAAGAAAGCAATAGGTTGCTCCAAATTATCATAATTGGCTTGAGAAAGCATGGTAGAAATCACTTCCTCACTCCCAAAAGTGTAAAAATTGAAATATTTAGAGAAGTTTGGGCTTGCAAGAGTAGGAGCTTGGGCAATAGCTTGTTTGACTTCTTCAAAACTTTCCTTTCTCCTTCCTATCAAAGTGAATGTTTTATCCTTCCTTAACATAGATGTTAGAGGTTTAACCAAACTATAAAAGTTAGGAATGAATCTACTAATGAAATTGATCTTACCAAATAAGCTTTGTAAACCCTTGTTATGTTGAGGAAAAGACAATGCCAAGGTGGCATTCACTCTATTCTTGATCAATGGATAAGCCCTTTTTGGAGACAATATGCCCTAGTAATTTGCCTTCATGGATAGGAAACACACACTTATTTGGGTTTAGAGAGATTTCATATTCTCTACACCTCTCAAATACTTGCCTAAAGTGTTTCAAATGATCATTTGCTTCCTTGGAGAAAACTGTCACATCATCAAGATATACCAATACAATCTCATTGATTAGTCCTTGAAAAGCCATATCCATAGCATGATGGAAGGCAGACCTTGACATTAGAAAACATAAATGGCATTTTAATATAGGCATAGGTACCCCATTTAGTGGTGAAGGCTATTTTGTATTGGTCACTTTCCTTCACTAAAATCTGATTATAACCAGAATACCCATCTAGAAGAGAAAACCTCTCACTACTAACCATAATTTGTAGGATTTATTCCATAGATGGAAGGGGATAATGATCTCTCAAAGACACCCTATTCAAGTCCCTAAAATCCATACATAACCTGATCTCCCCATTCTTTTTCCTAACAGGGACTAAATTGGCCAACCAAGAGGAATGTTTGATAGGGAAGATGATTCTAGACTAAATTAGCTTGGTAATCTCTTTCTTCATAAGGGGCTCAATTTTGGGATTGATTGGTCTTTGTCTTTTATTTATGGGTTTTTCATTCTCATCTAGCTCTATGGTGTGTTGAGCTAGGCTAGGATTGAAACCCTTCAAGTCACTATACTCCCATGCAAAAATGTCACTAAACTCTTTACATAATTTAATGAAGTCATGCCTCTCTTGGTTAGTGCATACCTTCCCAAGTGGAAGTATCTTATTTTTGAAGATATATACCCTTTCATAGTTTTGTTTATTAGTAGACATACCTACTTTTTCCTTCTTGATTTTATCATCCTCACTAAAAATGGTTTCAAGGATCACTAGGCTTTTAGGGAGCTTATTAGACTTCAATTAGACAATTTGACCCCCATATTGTTATTGTAGCTTAGACTAATTTTTTATGGATAACTTAGCCTCTTATTTTATGAATAGTTCTATTTTTTGGTCACTTTAAAATAATTTCCAATTGGTGATATTATCTAGTATTGAAGGTCTCATAATCACCTTTAGATGAGGTTGATTCTTCTCTTCCTTTATGCTCTTTGGAACATCAAACTAAGCACCAATAGATGCAAAATTATCAACATGATTGTTTTCTTCTATTATAATATATTTAATGTTAAAATCCATGAAGTCTTATACAAGATCCCAAACTCTATTCTTACATCACTTAAGCAAAAATTTCTTGGTCAAAATTTATCCTCCTAACTTGATTCACAACAAGTTCACTATCTCCATACACTTGAAACTCTTTAATTCCTATTTTTCTTTACAATTAAAGACCATGGATAAGTTCCTCATACTCTAATACATTACAATTTCATGATAACTGAAATATAAAAGTTGTGTACTACCTTTCATTTGAAGGTGAAATCAACATAGCTCCACCACCTACCCCAATTTTGCTTCTAGATCCATACAAGAATAGCTGCCATAAGCCATTCACATCTTCATGTGACTTCATCAAATTTGGAATGAAATAATGTTTATCATGCATATAATAGATCCCAAGACCAGATTCATCAATGAACTTGTATGGATCATGTTCATAGCACTCATTTCCCCATTCATCTAGGAACAAATCTAAAACTCCCTCAAGAGAAGATGATGGAGATTAGTCAATGTGAAGATCCTCCTCATCAATTATGGCATAATTTAAATTTTAAACCTTGGGTGAGTATGGATCCAAGTGATCTTTGTGGATAGTATCTTAATTAATTTTCATTTTAGTGCCATATTTTTTCCTAAATACCATATAGGACGAATTAGCTTCCAAGTATCCTCCAATCTTGGATGTGAAATCCTTTGACAAGCAAATAGAAAAATAGGGAGGTAAATATAACACCACTACATCATGAGGAATTAGATAATTAAGAAAATCATGAAGGATAAAAATCAAACCTTTGCCTACCCCCAAGGTCTTGGCTGGTGATCCATCCAATTACAAAACTCCTCTGGTTGTAGGCTCATACTTGAGGCCTAACTTGTTTGATATACACTTGGGCATAACTGATGTACTTGCTCCAATATCTATTATGAAATTTTGGACTAAGAAATAACAAATAATAAAATATAAATATAAATGTGGAGTTCTCATCCTTCTTTACTTGTCCATCCATAGCTTGAGTTCTATTGACCAGGACCACATTATCATTTCTAGGTAGGATAACTTGTTTACACAAACCATGCAACTCCTTTTGTAATATATCTTTCTACCCTATTATTTTTAGAGAATCCCATAATGATATGTTCATATTTATCTTCTTCATCTGATCTAAACATTGATATAAGTATTACTTACTTTAAGAAGCTCTTTAGGAGCACAAGCACCTTGTGATGTAGCTTGTGAAGGTGGAGGCATTGGAGCTATCTTCATGTTTTGTAATCTCTAACTTTATTGAGCCTTAGGATTTTAAATATGCCCACTTCCCATTTTATTTGATGAAGGATTAAAAATATTCCCTTGATTGGTCCCTTGAGTCTCCTCAATTGCCCTCCTTTTAGACCTAGTGTTGGAAGCAACAATAGTATTTTGATTGTTTGTATTTCCCACATAGTTAATAGCACAAAACCCACCCTCTACATTATTTATTGGGGTGGAATCAATTTGAGTTTTTTCATTAATCATCCCAAATTGTATATATACTTCAAAATTTGGAGTATGAAGAGATTGATCACCTTATATTTCCATGCTTTGATTTTGCATTTCACTTGCATAAGTCACTTGTTCTTGACCATGTTCAAAGGATGGATAAATGGGTTGCTCTTGGACCAAATTATTTTTAGTGGGAAAAAGAGATTTTAAGGTTAAAGGATCATTTGTATTTTATCTTTGTTAGGGCTTGACATGTGTGATTTGACCTTGTCCTTGTGCATTGTTTTGGAAAGGAGGTCTTGCTTGTTTGTCCAAATTGATTGTATGTTTGATATGGCCTATAACCTTAAGATTTTTTTCTTTTAATGAAAACCAAATAATTTGTTACACTTTGAAAGCAAGATATTCACCTCATGTATTTCATTTGAAGGAGTAATGTTAGGCCTTTCTTGGTTTGGCAAAGGGGCTAAAGTAAGCAATGCACCTTGACTAAGAGGATACAAATCAGGGAATAGTGGCATTGGAGGTCTAGGGGCTATATTTCCCACTTGAACAAGGAAATTATTAGCATTTATGGATATCTCATAAGTAGTAGGTAATTTATTCCCACCCATGGATTGACTCATCATGGCAATATCACTATTCAATGCCTTCAAATAGTATAGAAATGCATAGTTTAGGGTGGGTCTCATAAGAGCTAGGATTCTATCCCAAGTTTATTAGAATCTAGTATTAAAGTCTTTCATAAATTCATGATTTTCCCTTTTAATGGTGGTCAATTTATTATCCAAGGACAAATTATCATTTTTCTCTCCAAACCTACTAGTCAAAAGGTCTCCTAATGCATCCCATGAGTCAATGGAGTTCACCGATAAGGTCCCATACCAATCCAATAATTTTCCATTGAAAGAAAAGGCCAAAAATCTAATGTATAAATTTTATTGGGTGATGTTATGATTGTTACAAAATTTTCCTATTTTCCCTAATATGCTCAATGGCAGTAATAGGACCATCACCACTAAAAGATGGGACACTTTGAAGAGATACTCCTGGAATTTGGTCATATCGGGCAAGTTGTAAGGGAGATGCCCCATTGTAAGGCAAAAAAGGTTAAATTTTATCCATCTTAGAAATCTCACTATGAATATAAGTAAATTAATGAAATTCAAACTTATAAGGTTTAAATACTAACTCTCTTTGATAAGGACGACTAGTCATAAACCTAAACCTTTTGATGGAGTATGGGGGTAGTTGCACAAACTCAAAAGGTATTAACTTATCAGAGATATTATAGTCACTTTTGGAATGAAATTTTAGGATTTATCATCAAAAAAATACTTGGAATATTCAATCGAGTCACCAAGTACTGAATGTGGATGTTGCTTTTATCTTCAACTATGCCAAGACCAACACCAATCTTGAACAATCTTCTAGGACTTCTTATCCCACCAGGTGTGCCAAAATTATTAGCATGAAATTATACACCCTAGGCTCATTAGCTCATATCATTAAAATTTTATGAAACATGGATTCATCTCTCAATCTTGTGGGATATTTTGGGAGAGATGAATCTCTAGTATTATAAGGGCTAGCTCCCTAGATTTTCCTTGTACTTCTTCCAAACTACTCTAAAAACTTGATAATGAAAAGAGTTTAATGAAAACAAATAAAAAAACTAAGAGGTGATACACCAACTTAAATTTTTCCTCACACTTGACTGAAAAATACTACTTAAAGATGAACAATGTGCTATTTACACAAAAGTCATAACTTTAGAGTTGACATTGCATTAATATTTCACAGACTAGATTCAATAAGATGAATGATTCTTATGAAGGAAATAAATGACACCAAAGGAATACATTTAAGGATAAATTATAATATTTATACACTTATAAGTAATACTATTAAGGACTTGCAACAACCATCTATCTACAACTTGGTAGACCATTAAGAATTCAAAGCTAGCAAAGATAACTTCACTAAACTAGACTAGCATGATTCAAGTCATGAAACAGTATTACAATTTATGAGTGGAATAAAGACTTTTATTATTTATTAAATATTTTTTCATGTAAATTTTTTTCCATTTTTCCCCCATCAACCAATAGACGCTGCTCAAACAAGCCAAAATAATGCATAATTATAGCCCAAAGAGGGAGAACAAGCAAGAGGAAGTCCAAGGGTCACTTGGACATGTGTCCATCTGAAAAGGGGAGTTAAATTTAAATTTTAAATAGGGTTGAGGTTATACATTCCAATTCATGAGGTACACTTGTCCAAACAAGTCATAAATAAGGTGAAAAGTGTTATAAAATTGCCAATTTTGCACAAAAAACTACCTACTGGAGTAGCCTTCCAAAACTCATCTTTGCCCTAAAAAAACTAAATTATGATGGATTTAAAGGATATTATGGGTTATAAAAAACATCATACATGAATTTTATTTGTCTTTTATCACTCCTACTACTGTGGTCAAGCACAATCATCTAAGGTAGTTTCAAAATTACTCATTTCATACACCCTTACCACTTGGAACTTGAAACATTACAAAACTAAAAAACAATAAATAAAATGGGTGGTATGAAACCTATAAATGCCTTATCATAAATTTCAATAAAAGTCCTTTAAAAATACCTCTTTACCACTTTTCATCACTTTGCCTCAAAGTTCACTACTTGGCTTACTAGAGTGGCCAAAAGTGAAATCCTCTTTGGGACACTTATCAAAATTTTCATGATTTGAAATGAATTTTTTGAGTTATCTCAATTTTATATTATCCTATAAAAACTTATTTCATCTTTAAACTCTCTCTACAACCCACACACCATAAAAATGGTGTAAATAATCCTTTTTATCCCCTATTTTGTGTAGATCCATATAAGAAATTTATATGTGTGAAACCCACTAGGAATCCTATATAAATTTCTTGTTATGACCCTGGTTAAATTTCTCCATTTGAGTTAACTTTTTGCTTTATCTCTACCATCAAGTCTGTCTAAGGGTTTTAGGAGGGTTTAAGGGTTTTTTTGGTCTTAAGGATTGTTCATAAATTTGTGACATTGAAAACTCCTAAAAATTGAAATTTTTTCACCTCAAGGATCCCCTTAAACTTTACTAAAATCCTTAAAGTCCCATGTAAATTTTTGGAGAAGTTACAAGTACAAGAAGATGGTCTTTGAATGGGGTTCTTGCATTCAATAAGGGCTCTGGTACATTTGGGCCTCAAATATACCTTTCATAGTGTTTACTTGTCAAAAAAAAAGAACTCACACCTCTATAATTAACCCATAAACATAGAAAATAACCTTTTAAGGCTTACCAAGATACCAAATTAGAAGTTGCCCCTGCTTTGGGAGAAGAACTATGCCTTGCCAAGCAGCCAGTCTGCCCTTTCTGCACTAATAGGTGAAATGTTTTCTCTCCAATGGACTTATAGAGCATGATAACATCATTTTTGACCCTAAAAACATGAAATAAAACATTATAAGTCCTTGGGAGATGTGTATTTTGACTTGACACCTTGCTTTGGGTTGGGAAAGCATATTTTTCCCACTAGACCTTCATGTAAAGCTCCTTGTGTGGACCAAAACATTGGTGTCCAGACCTTATATTTTGGTTTTTTATGTTCCCATAGGTTTCTTATAGATTTATAACTCACCTCTTGTTCTCAGACCAAGATTAATCCTCCTATTATCAAAATTCCCCAAAATTGGTCTTTTTACTGCATGTATGGACAGAGGTAGGTCTGAGACAAAACAATGGGTATTAATCCTATTCCTACATTAAAAGTGAATATTTTAAGAGATATATGAGTTAATTATTATAATTTATAGCAAAATTTTTTACTATATGAAAATTATAGCTACCCAAACCAACTCAATCTTCCCCAAAAAGGACACAAAAACCCTATTTATGCATGATTTCACCCATACTAAACTATAAACTCTATTTTAATGAAACTCTCCATGTTTAGGGATATTTAAAAATTATTATCATGTCTTAAAAAATATTTTTTAGCTTTAAAAACATATAGAATACCTATTTTCACATGAAAACCTTATTTGGCCCTTTGGAACAAGACCTTGACATGCTAACCATACAAACTGTGGCAAGTATGCATATGTGAAAGGTGTTTGGGTATTGAAATAGTTTTTTGGGCATGGTAAAACCATTTTTAAATTTTTTTTAATCATTACCAACTAATTTAACACTATAATCTCACCTCTCATGCTTGGTGTTAGACCTTTTGTTGCCTTTCACTTCTTCCCTGCCTACTAGGACTGGGACAGGGCTTGTAAGCTTGTAAGTTGCTTTTGAGAATCATGAAAATGGGATTCAAAGATGTTATTTATCCCAAATGATAATATTAACACCCACTTCCTTTGTGATGATTATCTCATTTCTATTCATAATCTCACATCTTGATTATATCCCTCCTCTACGGTAATTGTCATGGTCTGACTGATACAGTCTAGAAACAAGGGATTTCTCTTTATGATTTGGTGAATAAATCTAACATCCCATGGTTATTGTGATATTTTATAAGGAATAACTTAAAAATTTATCTATTCAAAACTTGGTCTATGTGTATTCATATCCTCTCTTCTTCAAGGCTAGGTAATTTCAATGCTAGGACTAAGACAACTTTCAAGCCTATAGGTTGCCCTTGTGGGTTTTGACCTCAATTCTATGAAATCTATTTTTGTCTCTTATATAATCATACCATATTAAAAATTACATTTTTTTAATGCATTAAAATGCTTCCAAACACTAAATTGTTCTTGACTAGTCATACCCCTACCCTTTTACTTGGCTATAGGTGGCCATTTTGTCATGGTTATAGGTCATTTTAGAGTCGTTGAGGCATATTTTAACTTGTTTAGAGATTTTTTAGCTTGAATATAGCCATATTTAGATTAAAAAATAGGATATAGACCTTTATTTTATGGTATAAACACAATTTCCCTCTCATATTCTTGTAGACATCATTGTTTAGTTTTAGTGACTTTTTGCCATCTTTGAAGCTTGCAAAAACTATCTCCCACTTTTCCATTTGCTCTCAAAATTGGAATGGTCATACTAGGTGCATAGGGGTATAATACTAAAGAAATAAAAGTTATAAAACCTTATTTCATAATGAACAATCTTAATTCACAAAAGCATCAAGATCACTATTTGCAGTTTTCAAGGACTGAGAGCCCAGAATGGAGATAACTTTCTTTGAAGTGAAAACTTGTTTACATACCACCTTAAACCTTCATAACATGATAATTATGTATCTTGGGGAGTGTTAAGGCATAAAATGGATATAACATGCACTCCCAACCTTTCCTCATCTATACAACCTCCATTAAATGAAGATAACTTAATTGGAAGTGGCAAGGTAGCAAATGAGGAAAATAATGAGTAATTTAGCTTTGGAAAGATGCCAATTGAACCTTCCACAAGATTATTTAATGATCTTTTTATTTATGAACCTTGGATAAAATATGAACAACATTAATCTTCTTAGACATTGAAAACTCAGGCCTTGCACTCAACTTTACAAATTTTCATGAAATAGGCATTATAAGAGAACTCCTTCACAAGAAATGAAAAGGTGAAGTGTTAAATATTAAAAAATAATGGAGAGACATTAATTTAACATAAAAACACCTTAAAAATATCACACATCTTTGAGGACCTTTGAAACTAAGAAATAGATTGATAAGTATACCCCTCTTCAATGCAATTCTATAATAGGCTGCCTAGAGTGTTAATGATTGTTTATAAATAATAATGAATGAATATAAGAATTATTTCCATTAAAGTGTAGTGTAATAATATTAATATCCACCCCCAAGACCATTCCTCCTGATTTCACCTATACGGCCCATGGTGAGCACTCAAAGTTGAGCCTTCTTTGTATGCCAATGAATAAAAATGAGGAAAAGAGTTAAAAAATCCAATTTTTGAACTCTCCTCGAATTTTTGGAATTTAAATTATTGTGGTTATATTAATAAATACCTCACCCACTTTTTTATTTGCACACCTTATCATGGGAGCTGTATAAGTGCCCAAAATTCCCTCAAAACAAGGAGAAACTCACTTTTCTTGGTTGTAACTGAATTTGGAATACAAAATAACTGATACTAACCATATTATGACCTATAATACATTTATTATCTACTTTTAACTTACCTTATTCCACTTTCCATCCATACAAACCCTTGAATCTAGCTAAAAGTGAGCCCATAAGCTCTTTTTTCACATTGAGAGTGAAATATGCAAATGAATTGCATAAAATGAAATTAAAACATGTTATATACCAAATTATTACCCAAAACACATATTTTAATTCTTTGACCAAGTTTGACTCAATTTGATCAGAGCTGACCTTCTTTGACTTAACTAGTTCTAAACCTAAACTTTGGACCAAGGATGGACTATGGATAAGTATATGTTTTAGACTAAAAATATACCCATATAGGACATGGATTAACTTATAAAAATTTAAAAATATAGGGGTTGACCAATTTTTACCAAGGGTCAAAATTGATCAACAATAACTTCCTTAGAAAAAATACATTTCAAACATCTAGGTATTGTAAAATGCACTATATAAAGTTGAACCAAAGGACATCCCAAAACTCTTGCACTAGGTACTAATATAAATTTTTTGGCCATATGCATTAGACTAACATGGGTGGTAATGTGATCTCACCATTAAAACTCTAAACATGACCATTTATCCCTTTATTACTATTATTATATGATTTATATCCTTATATGTGTATCCAAGATGAGAGAGAAGTGTGACAGTTCATAGATTCACAATTGAACCATTATCAACCATGACACTCTATATATGTTGATAATCAATGTAAGCTTGAATGAACAAAGAGTGTAAATCAAAATCGTCATTGACTATCTCATGCTCTATAAATGTAATGAGTGGTCTAGATGGAACTAAAAAATGATGTGTACCAATGATGCCTTAAAAAGGATGTTGTGACTATATATGAGGTTGATAATAAGTTAGCAAAGGATGTTCATTATATGTGTAATTTACTTCTTATTTATCTAATGTTTCTTGATTTGTGTACTTAGGGAAAGGATAATTTAATATCTTCATTTTTTTACTATCATTTTGTTATGCCTTTGTATTGTTGATGGATGTACCTACATCAATTATGTTCTCATATATCAAATATTGTATTTTATGTCTCAAGTTCATGCATTTGTTTATAGTATACCCTGATGTTCTATCAAAAATATATATATATATATATATTAACAAATCATTTTGGAAGAGATTTACTCACATCAACCTCTTTAATGGGAAAGAGTGTTATGAGGTTACATTACAATAACTATTGTAACAAATTTTAGGGAGATTTTGGTAAGTTAGTAAATTATCTCCTTAGATCAATTGATAATAAAATGCATGAAGTAGGATAAAAAATTGTAGTCATTATTTTCCTTTGATCATTATTATTTTTGGCTAATCTCACCTTGTATGGTGGCTTACTCGGATTCTTTATATGAGAAGTATAAATTGGGTTGGTTGCATACTTTAGCTTATTCATTTCCAATAACTTGAAATCTATTTCTTTAACTTTGTGACATAAATTTATGAATGATAGAAACTTCTTAAACATAATATATTCATGTAGAGGTGGGTTCAAGCTCTGTTTGAATATGTCTTGTAATTCCTTATCTATCATATGATTTGTCAAATTAGATAACTAGGTTTTATACAATAAGATATATTTTATGATAGGCTCAATGGATTATTGTTTGAGATAAACAATCAAGCCACATGAAATATTTTCACTAATGTTGATTGAGAAATGTGCATGGAACAAATATTCCAAATGATTGAACATGTGAATTGACTGAGTGGTAAATTATAGAACCATATTATAGCATACTCTTTCAACATTATGGGAGATAAATTAGTCAATAACCTATCATTGTATGCATATAAAAATCATGTTGAATGAAATTCTCTGAATGTTTGATCAAGGTCACCTTTTCCATCATACAATGTAAAGTTAGGTTCCACAAAACTAGTTGTTAAAGGATATGCAAAAATATGTTGAGCCAATGGAATTTGTAGTAAAGTCTGAATTAATTTCCTAATTGGGTTTTGAATCACTTTATTCCATTTGAAACACCTTATATTTTATATCTAAAACAATATGCATAATGGATTATGCATCAGGAATAGATGTGTATAATAAGGTTGGTACATATATGTGCAAGATTAAGCAAATACCTTTTTAGAATAATAGATCTGAACATAGACTATTTAAAATTATATCACTCTCTGATAATATTTTTGCACACTCCCTATTCTCAATAATAAACAATATGTGAGGTTACATATTTATAGGAACCTTATTCCTATATTCTCTACATTGATTTATCTCACCTAAAATCCTAAGATTAAAAAAACTCCTAAATATGAAATATTATTATAACTCTTTAACAATATATTTCAACAATATATATTCTAACCTATATCATAATATTATTTATACACCAATATTCTGATTAACAAACTAACTAATTATATTTACCACATCACCCTATAAATACTCAAACATTCTATTTACCTCTTTGTAAATACCCAAACTCACACAATGTGAAAACTAATCCTAATATTCCCCCCCCCATAGTTTTTACATGGTAAAATATATCTCTTTTTATGATTTTAGCATGCGACCTCCATGTGTTCATGATCTTCTTTGCATACATGTGCCATCACACATCTCTTCCTTCACACTCATCTACAATTGGTTTTTGAGGTTCACAAATAACCTTACAAAATGGTTTTCACAGGTTTACCAATAAACTTACAAAATGGTTTTCATAGGTTCACCAAAAACCTTACAAAATGGTTTGCATAGGTTCACCACTAACCTTACAACATAGTTTTCTTAGGTTCACCACTAACCTTATAAAATGGTTTTCTCAGGTTTACCACTAACCTTTCATCAAGATTTCTATAATGCTTTTTAGATCAACATTCTCTAATGTAAATATACAAAAAGGGATTGCATGGGAATATCATTCAAAAGTGAACAAGTACAACTATTCTTATTTGTCACACATGTTGTGTGTGTGTGTGTGTGTGTGTGTGTGTGTGTGTGTGTGTGTGTGTGTGTGTGTGTGTGTGTGTGTGTGTGTGTGTGTGTGTGTGTGTGTGTGTGTGTGTGTGTGTGTGTGTGTGTAACTACCATACCATACTAAAAAAGCTAAAATCCACACAAATGAAAATAACACACCACACAAAATGTCACCAAAACATTGGTGTAGCCCCATCATTGGTGACTGATGAGAGGTTGTTGAAAGACCTCCATCTTTTGTGTATCCTCCATCCTCTAGTTAGTTGTTGCTCACTCAACACATTTATATTTGAGATGTTCTAATGACTTTCACAGGTTATTTATTTGTATTGATTTCTTGTATGATAAATGGAACCCCCCCCCCCCACAATATGGATGTCTCTTACATGCCATAATGCATCCATTACAAAATGTGTAAAATTTTGACAATAGATGACATATTTGACTTGGACTGACATGATTGAAGACATTAACTTGATGTTCTCTAAATGATGGACCCTTAATGACTTTATACAAGATGCCCCTTTTTATTTTTATTTTTATTTTTAATTTTTTGACAATACATTAAAAAAACTTTGACTCTTTGGATAATTATTTAACCTAGAACCTATTTTAAATATCAACATACAAAACTAAAACATTGACATGACTACAAGACTAAAGTCTATAATGACAAAATGGCATACAAATTTTATACCATCCATGACTAGAATGATATAATAAAACATATAATAAGTATTGTGACCCCAAACTATAAAACAAATTGATATTGATTTAACAACATTGATCTTCAAAAAATTATAAATTGATAAATTATTAAACTAAACCCAAGGCTATAGCTAGGAGATGAAAATGAAGCTTAGAAAACTATTTGAGTATCTTGGATCTAATGGATACTTATTAGGTCATTGTAGAAGAGTGTGCACAAACTGTATGAAGAACGATCTACAAAAAAATTGTATATACTCAGAATCTAGTAGATGTCAATATGCCAAGGTACATTCACCAATCATGGAAGAAGGATTTGTGAATTCATGGAGATGGAATAAAATATTAAATGACACTAAACTTTATCAACATAATGTAAAAGGAAGTAATACATTGATACTCACACTGATAGACATGAACTATGATTTTATGGTAGAATATTCAAAGCTCGACATGTTACAAGATAAAAAATGTTTTATGCATTCATCTCCATCAAACTGTAGTCTTATATGTAATACATTTGAATGATCTGCACATGATTACATATTAGACAAAACATAAACAATTTATTCCAATCAAACAACACAAGAATGTGTTCACTTTTGGTTGATAGTGATATCCTGAACTACCAGTGTCATGAATATAAGCTATCAATAATATCTTTGAGCTCAAATAGAACAAGATCCAAAAAACATGAATAATCTATGTATATAAATTATTCAAAATATTCCCTTTTCATTGTAAAGGGTGAAGCACAAATTGACTAAATAGCTTACTCACAAATCAAGACATAGCTAAATTGCTAGCAAGACTCTCATGTCAATTAGCTAATAATTTATATGTCTTTGATACCAAATGATAAGTTTGGTACAAATCTATGATATATTAATCAAATACCATTTTATAATAATAGATCCGAACACAGACTATTCAAAATTATTTCAAACACTCTCTGATAATATTTATGTACACTTTATATTATTAATAATAAACAATACATGAGATTACATATTTATAGGAACCTTATTCCTATATTCTCTCCATTGATTTATCTCACTTTAAATCTTAAGATTAAATAAACTCTTAAATACGATATATTTTTCTAACTCTTTAATAATATATCTCAACAATATATATTGTAACCTATATCGTAATATTGTTTATATAACAATATTTTGATTAAAAATATAACTAATTATATTTACCTCTTGGTAAATATCACCCTATAAATACTCAAACTTACTATTTACCTCTCTGTAAATACCCAAATTCACACAATGTGAAAACTAATCCCAATAGTGTGTTAAACAATGGCAATGTCTCAAATGACTAATTAATAATTGGCATATTGATCTATTTAAACCCTTGGGTTTCCCCCATAGTATATTTTGGTATTAAAAAATTATTAAATGATGTAGATAAAGGTAAGTAACCCATAGAATTATAAGTTTCATAGGATTAGCCTTCATATGCTTTCTTTATTTCTTCTCTTACACTTTTGAAAAACATGTCTTGCATATTTAGATTCTTTGAAAGAAACAAATTTAATTGTATTCCATTTATCTCATCAAATCTATTAATTATTTTTTCCATTATGGTGTTATCAACTAAAATATGTAAATCTTCAACTTGAGTACCACTTAGTCTAGAACTTATTCTATGATAGGTAGAAGCAACTTTGTTATATTGCCTAAAATATGACATATAAACTTGGAATATTATTGTTAACAAAGAACTTACAAAATCTAAAAACCCTAATAAAACAATTTGAAATAATAAAATTAAGGAAATAAACCATATAAACATCTATAGTTAGGGTTTGAAATATTAAATAAATAAATAGGTTCACCAATATATTTTTATCACAATTGGAAATTTATACAAAGTGTTAATCCAATTATGACAACTAGTTAAGTAAATTTAGAATGTATAAGAATTGTAATAAATCACACAAGACTAATTTTTAACCTAATATTTATGAAAATATGCTAAAATAGGAAAATAATAAATGAAAATTAATTAGATATCACTCCAATATGATGGACTACAAGATATTTTATGATCAACTTTGGGAATATGTGATGATGTTGTGAATTAGGAATAATTATCTGTTTGAATATGGGACAAAGCCATGATATTCAAATAAGGCCAAACCATGTTATCATTTTTAACTTGTATAGATGTTTACTAGGGTTTTTTTCTTCTAAGTGAATTTATATCCATGTGTCTTCACTTGTAGGTCCTATATGTGTGATTAGAGTCATTTGATTCATTTTGGAAGTCATTGTGTGCTTCTTTATTCACTTAGAACCCTATATCAATAGATAATAATGAACAAATGTGATAGATGGTGGAAATGGGTTTAGTGGTTTAATTTTGTTTTAAATAAACACCCCATGTGTTGACTACTACCTACATATCAATGCTCTGAAGAGGGATCAAACTTTATCTAGTTATCCCATGCTACAGTGGTATGTGTGAAATATTTATGTAATGATATATGTTGGTGAAATCCTAGTGTAATTATATGCTTCAACAATTACTTGTTACCTTTAAGGTGTATTTAGACTTAGCTTATGGATACTTAGGTTGTGTGGACTCAGAATTGGGAAGAATATATTATTTCCTCTTAATGTGAATCTAGAATAAATATGGTGTTTACAATATAGAAACCTATTTCAAACTAGTGAACAATTGAATGGAAAATGTGCTTGTATAGTGGTATATTTGGAATTTTTATGGGAATTATAAAATATGTAGGATGACCTATTAGGTGAATTTTAATATGATAAATTGGATATTATTTGGTAGGAAGATGAAACTGATGGCTCTAGACACTATTGGTGAATGGGATTGTCCTGAAGGAGTGGCCTTGTTTTATAAGTAGAGACATCTAAGCTAGAAGTGTTAATCAATTAAATGATGATCTTTGGATATTTATAATGAGGAATAAGAATATAGAGTCTCAGTGTTACTAAAGGATAATGATTATCCACATATAAGTATAATAATATCAATTTAAAACTATATAATTGAGCATAACTTAAGTATACATAAAATGATGGTCAAAAGTGCATTTTTTAGCATTAAATGATAATTTTAGTGACTACACTAAGATAAGTGGGGTTTTTTTAATTAAAAATATACCTATCTCCAACCCATTAAAAGTAGTGTACCTAATCTTACCATCAATGGAAGACTCAACACTTAAATGAACCTATCTAGAGTACCATTATTCCTAGACATTAGATGCTTACTATGATTCATTCCATAAATCAAGTGAATATGCAAAATTTAATTACTTAAAAAATATTCTTCAAACACAACCATTAAACCCAAATTGATTTCTTAAAAATTCACATCAGATATTAATGAGCCTCACACTTATTTCCATCCAAGGGTAAATGAATTGATTTTTTAACACTAAAAAAATAGTTAAAAGAACTAAACCCTTTAATAAATAATGATAATTATGATCTTATATCAATCACAAACCAAAAAACTTATTCCAATTATGAAAAATAATGTGAATTTTGTCTAATGACCCAGACAAAATTTGACAAGAATTAAATATACACTTGTATAACCAAATAAATAACTACAACAATATATGTTCATCATGGTAATAAAAGCCATATAAATACCAGCCTAGTTCCCTCATTAAAGCACTAACCATCCAATTTATTTTCTAACTATATAAGAACTATTTGACAAATTTAAGATAATATGCATCCTTTTTTCAATAAAAAATCCATTCCTAATAAAAATCTAGTGTTGTTGGGCATTATTTTTCAGCTTGTTTCTTCAAGTAATTTATAAGCCCATAGAGCATGTGTCATGATCATAAAGGTCACAAATAGGGATCAAGGTGATGTTAAATGCCTATGATTGATTCTCAAATCAAGATGGTTAAACCACCATAGCCTACAACTCTTTCCACATGGCTTCAACACCATTTTCATGGACTTCACTAGATGGCTATCATTTACCCATATGGATGTAGAGACATTGTTGAATGGCAACACCGACCAGTCAATTTCCCTACCTAATTGCCTTCCAATCAAAAATGGCATTTTTTGATATGAAGATGAATATATACAATGATCATACAATAGTGATGGTGTTAAATGGTAGTACCGACCAACCAATTCCACTACCCAACTATCACCCACTCAAAAATGACATCTTTTGATACCAAGATGAATCTAAGTAATGCCTATGACAATATAATGCCTCCAACATAATTAAAATTTTATTCAAATATGTTGATTTAAAAAAATGGAATGAGCCAAATAGATGTCAACTTTTATTTTAAAAATAATAATAATAATAATAATAATAACAACAACAATAACAATAACAATAACAATAACAATAATAAATGTTAAGTGAACCAACTGACTATAAGCTAGAAGCCATTATATATTTAGAATAAATAAACTTTTTATATTTTTGAAATGACTTGATGCTTACAATAAACATTGATAACCAAGAATAATTTTATTCAAGAGGATCATTAAAATTTATAAATTTTGAGGTATCCACCAGATCATTGAAAGATAAACATTTATAGATAAGTTTTGGAAGATTCTTCTAGATAGCTACTATAACATACCTTTACACTTGTCCCAATAAATGGCTTGAATACATAATTGGGAAAATGTGACTCTTATCTAAATAGTTTCATTTAGTGAGTTGTAGATAATTCTTATTCATACTAATTGCTTCACAAGGGTTGTTATGACTATTAATAAGCTCCAACTGTCTACAAGCCTTATTTGGCTAACAATACATCTTCTTTTGGTATGTGTGAAATTTCATATCTATTTTTAAATACCTATTTTTGTTTCTATGATAAAACAAATGGATTATCAAATAAAAGTGCTAGGGATACATCTAATCCATAAATAGTTAAAGTTTTCATAAAATCTAAACTTAGCAATAAGGTACTTCATATTTTACCCTTCACTTCTGGTTATCTTGTAATACCTTCAACAACTTTTCCTATAGTTGTACCTTGAAAAATGTTAGGTCCAGTAGAAGTGATTCCTATGGGTAATCTAAAATCAATAACAAAAGTAGCAAAAATCAAGGGATTCATGGTAATCTCTTCCTACTAAGGTTTCTAAATGGTTGATAATATGAGAGTTTTATCTATTGATTTTACTATTCACATCCAACTAGAGAACAATTTATTTGGAATAACTAAATCCTAATGAAATTATATTTAAAATAATTATATGACCAAATAGAAAAAATTTATAGCCTTAAAATGGATATTTATTCTATTTTATATATATTAAAATAGGCAAAGTTTTATTCTTTTACATCTTGCTAGCCTATTTTGAACTGATTTTTCTTCAATTTCTTATTCAATTTATCCAATTCCATAATTGTATAGCCTTGCATATAAATCAAATTCTCTTGTTTGAATTTATTTTTCTTCAATTTATTGTTCAATTTCTCTAAATTTTTAATCATCTAGTCTTGAAGATAAATTAAATTTTCTTGTTTGAACTAATTCTTCTTCTAATTCCTTTGTTCTATTTTTATTAATATATTTATTTATTGTAATCCATTCACAAATTTTCTATGTTCCCAAAATTCATTTTTAGTCAAATTGAAAGTTGAATCAATCCACCATTCGATATTATTTGAATCCTTATATGAATGACTTTCCCAACTTATTGATCCTAGGTTATCTAAGATTATATCATTGAGATTTGTATCTAAACTTGAGAAAACCCAAACATGCTCTTTTATATTGAGCAAGCAACATTAATATCTCCTTTTATTTTTTCAAAATGAAATTTTCTAAGTGAAACATGTAGAAGACCTAATACACTTGTGAGATCTAGTTGATTCAATGTCAAACCTCTAGTTTCTTCAACTGAGAACTAAAATTTTAAAAAGTGTCATGAATTCAAATTTTGGGTAGAATAGGCCCAATCATGCTTCTTGAGACTTAGCACATGTTATGGAACTCCATCATCCTACTTGACCTAGTTAAAGACCTAACAAATATATTTCATGCCAAACAAGGTTGACCTAATCAACCTTGTCAGCTAAATTAATGGGAGGTTTTAGGGTTAATTCTCATCTATAAATACTCCTTTCACTTCATTTCTAAATAAAGGATCATATAAATACACATCATTAAGATATAAATTTTATTTATATTATCATTTGGAGGTTTCATTGCTTAGGTTTTTATCTTGGAGTAGTAACACTCATTTTATGGAGGTTTTGGATGCATAAAATAAATCTTTAAGCCTATAGTTGATCTATCATTTTAATCCTTACAAGCCACAACAACCTCTTGAAAAGCACCTTTAGCCAAAGGAGATATTGAGGCATGATAAGTTTACTTTAACAAAGTAATTATGTTCCTATCCCTTCATATTTTGATAAGTAGATGTTATATAACTAAAGGATTTAATTATATCTCTCCTTACTTAGATTACTTATATATTATTTTAAATATAAGTATATTTGCTTATTTATTATCTTCCCCATTTGTGCCACAAGATTTGGTGAACAGTAGATTAGTTTGTATGTTTATTTACTAGATTAGCTTATATGATTATTTAGTAAATTAGTTAATTTCCATTTATCACATTATAAGACCTACCTATGGTTATTACATGATGGCATTTGACTAGAGGCTTTGGAAACCTCTCCTTTACTATTAATATTAAGATATCCCTTAGTTAGGGTTAGCATATCTATAATAAGTCATGACCTTGATATAAAAAAGAATTAACAAGTAGATTGTTAGTTGATTACCTTATCTAAGCTCATATATTACTGAGTAGGATAAGTTGTAGATCTATCTTATTTCACTTGCATACACTTATTACCATCTCTTGGATGGTTCATTTCTTTATTTTCACTACACCATTTTATTTTAGTGTATACCTCGATGTAAATTATTTCTTGGTGGCATTATCCTTACAAATTTCATAAATTGATTTGCAATGTATTCTCCCCCTCTATCACTTCTCAAAATCTTTATGTATTGGAAACTATTTTTCATAATTATGGCCTTGAACTGCTTGAACATTTCCAATGCCTATGATTTTATCTTTAAAAAATGTACCCATGCCTATATACTAAATTCATATATGAATGTCATGAAATACATATTGTTGGATAAGGAGGGAGTCTTCATAGGACCATGTAAATCCGAATGTATCATCTCAAGATAGGTTTTTTCTCTCCATGACTTTCCCATGAGAAAGGAACTCATATGTTTCTTCCCTAATATTCATCCTTCACACACATTATGTGGTTGTTATATAAAAGGAAACCCTCTCACCATTGTTTTCTTATGAAGAAGGTTCAGTGTACCAAAAATCAAATGGCCATACCTTATATGTCAAAGGGTAGACTCATCCACCATAATTGTTTTAAAAAAATTTGTGAGCTCACTTTGTATCCTTAAAGGAAACATCCTATTGATTTTCATATTGAATAATGTAGTATGCCTATTGCAGTCACTTATATCATAAATTGTGCATTTTTCATCTTCAAATCTCACTTTATACCCCTTTTGGAGAAGTTATCCAATGTTGATTAGGTTGTACTTCAACCTAGACACATAATAAACATCTTGAACTTGTCTCTTGTCACCTTGCTTGGTGTGGATATAAATGTTGGCTTTTTCCCATAATGAGATCCTTCTCATTATTTCTCATCTTCACTTTTTATTTTATTGATTCATTAGTTCTATTGAGCATATCTTTGTTCCCACTCATGTGGTTACTACAACCACTATCAAGATACCATATTTATTTTCTATTTTACTCAAATATATTGCATTTTATAAACAAATTTCATCTTTATCATTCCTATTAAGTTCAATCCCTTGTGCCATAGAGAAATATGAGATTTGCTTATTTAAATCATACTCTTTATTTCTACACTCAGTAGCATAGTGTCCATACTTCTTGAAATAATAATATTATATATTAGAGTTATCATACATTTATGTAGAAATACTTGTTGAAGTGTTATTTTTCCTTCCTCTTCCTCTTCCTCTTCCTCTTCCATGCAATTCATGATGATTATGTCTTCCACCTTCTTGGCTACTACAAATTCTTCATCTACCTATGTTTTTTTCCTCTCCCCATACTCTTGAATTCACATTTGTCTTGAAAAATTATTCATGTGAAGAGGTGGTTGACCTATTCAAATTTTTTTCATGAGTTTTCAAGGAACCTATCATCTCATCACATTTGTCTCAAATCATGACACTCCTCAATTACAACAATTATAAGATCAAATCTAATTGAAGGATCTTCAACACCTTCTCTACGAGTATATGATCTTCAAGAGTGTCTTCATTTTTCTTAATTTGATTGAAAATAATCATTATACTTTTAAATAATTCATTGATTGTTTTCTCTCATCTGTAGGGTCTCAAAGTCCCTTCTCAATAGCTATAAATTTACTAGCTTCACCTTGTCTCTACATTAATAGGCATTTTACAAAATATCCCAATCTTGCTTGGAATGGGTAGTTGTTTATATCTTTGGAAAGACTAAATTGGCCTATGGCATCTAAACATAGCTTAGATTCTTGGTATTATTCTTTCTGTTCTCTTTCAACAAATTTCTTTGAGCTTAAATGAGGGTATTGAAAGCTAACAGGTCTACAAATTTTGTATATCCACCTTCTAAAAACTCTCATAACTCTTGTGAGTAAAAAATTATCTCCATCTTGATACACCATACATCATAGTGCTTTCATTAAAATATTGGAGGTTGCTACCATGAACTACTACTATTGGCTACCATTTTCAATAGGCCCTAAAGACCTAAGGCTCTGATACTAGTTATTGGAAAAATAAATCCAATTATGGATATCACTAAAAACTAGCCATGAAGATCTTATAGAGGTGGGCTCCTAAAAAATTATAGAGCTAGCAAATATGATAGTCTAGACACAAGACAACAAGCTTAAAATGCTAAAAACATGGGAGGGAAAGTTTTAAATTCAAAACATACACACATGCATATATTATATTGATCTAAAAAACTAATACAAACTAATTACAAGACATTAAATACAACTACAATTGTTATAAAAAAAACTCTCTTACAAATAGCTTCAAAACATCTATTGTTGACTACACACTCCCTTTATCTATTACTTTTATGCTTTCTTCTTTGTTGTATTATTTTTTACTCACATGACTTGTTGCTATATAAACAATCTATCTTCTACCTCCATTATTATGAATATGCTCTTTATCATACAGATGTCATTCAAAACATTCTTGTTGCTTTATCCTTATTTTCTACCTTCTCTATTTTTTACAAGTTGTTGTTACATATATTTTTGCACTTACTTTTTTTCTTCACCTACAATAAATTTTGTCTCTTAATATTTGTCTACATGTTGTCTAAACTAGTTCTCCACCTACCACAAACATTTCCACTTATTTCAATACCTTCAAAATTCAAATTTTAAATTATGTCCATTAAAATTCTACCTGCAGGGAATCTCTAAATTTATCAAGCAATAGGTGGAAGAAGTTAATATTAAATATTTTAAACATGAATGGGGTGATACATGAGTGGTTCTTTACAATTATAACCATCCATGTTATTACAATTTAGTTTTCACTGGTATAAATATGATAATACACAATTCTATAAATCCATTCTAAAGACAAATCTAGTGCTGTTGTGCACTCTTTTTTAGCTTATTTCTTCAAGTAATTTCTAAGTCTACAGAGCTTGTGTCATTATCACATAGGGCATAGATAGGGATCAGGGTGATTCTAAATGCCTATAATTGATTCTTAGATCAAGCTTTTTAAACCACCATAGCTTATAACTCTTTCCACATGTATTTAACACCATTGTCATGACCATCACTAGATAGATGTCATTTACCCAAGTGGAGGTAGATACATTGTTGAATGGCAACATCGACTAGTCAATTCCTCTACCCAATTGTCACCAACTCATGATTGACATCTTTTGATACTAAGACAAATCTAGACAATGTTCATGCGACAAAAATAGTGTTGAATGGTAGTATTAACTAGCCAGTTTCACTACCCATCTATCAACCACTCACAAATGGCATAATTTAATACTGAGACAAATATAGATAATGCTCATGCAAATATAATGCCTATATCCTAATTAAAATTTTATTCACACATGTTGATTTTTAAAAAGCAAATGGAATGGGGAAAATAAATGTCAACTTTTAAAAAAATAATAATAAAAATAAATAATAATAATAATAATAATAATAATAATAATAATAATAATAATAATAAATGTCAAGTGACCCAATTGACTATAAGTTAGAAACCATCTTAAATTAAGAATAAACAAACTTATTATATTTTTGGAATGAATGGATGCTTATAATAGATGTTGATAACCAAGAATAATTTTTCTTCAAGAGAACCATTATAATTTTTAAAATTGGAAGCATCAACTAGACCAATGAAAGATAAGCATTTATAGATAAGTTTTGGAAGATTCTTATGGCTAGCTAATATTGCATACCTATAAACTTGTCCCAATAAATGGCATGAATACATAATTGGGTGAAGGTGACTTCTTATTTAAAGAGTTTCATTCAGTGAGTTATATATAAATATTATTTAGATTAGGTGCTTCCCAAGGGCTGTTATGACTATAAACAAGCTCCACCTATTTACAAGCCTTTTTTGGCTAACAATAAATCTTCTTCTAGTATGTATGGAATTGCATATCTATTTGAAAATACCTATGAGTTTAAAATTTCATGTGAGAAGATGGTATTATATTTATTAATTTTTTTCTTATTGTCATGGAAATAGATTATAGGCTAGAAATATATGGGATGAGCTTATATATCACATACATTGTCTATCAATATTATAATGTTTCGTTGTTGGTTCAAAATCTCATTGTTTTAGTCTCCTTAATTATTTTAACCTATTCTCTTATGGGATTATTTTGTAACTATTTACTTCTTTTCCTTGTAATATTTTGATATCTTATAATTATTTACCCCTCCATTTTTATTTCTATATTATTTCTTTGATTAATAAATAGCAGCATTTTCAATTTTAAAAGAAACACATTGTAATAGTAACAAGGTAGTAGGTTAACCCAGGTGATAGTTAAAACCAACTAAATATATGTATATCTATTATTGTAGCCCAAAAATATTACCATTTTATGATAGGTATACAAATATCTTTAGTATCTTCTAAAACATAGACAAATGGTTAACTTATCATATCTTAAGTTATCATATCTTCTAAATTTAGTTGCACATTTATCTTCTAAACCCCTTCATAATTCTTAATCAAAATATCATCAGAAGAGGGATATTAAAGGCTACTTAAAAGTATTTTTAAAATATCCTATCTTCAAGGCACAAGATTTAGGATTTTAGTTTTAAGTTTGGTTTTTTAAACACTATAACAATGTATAATATATATTTTTTATAATCCCATGTTTAAATGTTTTCATCTAACATGTAGTGGGATCCATATTCAAAAGAATAAGGAATGAAGTCAATGCATGTTTTTATATAGCATGATGTATTAATGAGTATTACTAAAAACATTATTGATAATTTGAATCATAGCATAGAAATTTTGAAGAGGGTTTTAGAAGATAAAACCCATAAAAACATTGATTTTAGAAAAAAAATAGAAGGAAAAACTAAAAAATGTCCTCATCTGAATATTTGAAAATTTTAATTCCATTTATTAAATTTTAAATACATTTTTACAAGCATTTGGTAGGGATGGTAAATTAACATTGTC
This sequence comes from Torreya grandis, assembly GCA_037957365.1. Lineage (NCBI taxonomy): Eukaryota > Viridiplantae > Streptophyta > Pinopsida > Cupressales > Taxaceae > Torreya > Torreya grandis. Next base: position 3,298,333 of record JARHVA010000611.1, on the reverse strand, counting down.
AACTTGGGCAATTAAGCAATCGAGGCTAAGCATGCTTGGCCTATTGGCTCAACAAGTATCTCCCATAAACCATGAAGAAGCTTCACTACTTACATATGATCTTTAAAAAAAAGGATTAAAGGATATTATGGAGAAGGAAACTTATTTGTGTAAAATAATAAGGCTTTTATGTGACAAATATAATATCTTAAAGCTCAATCCATGCTCTATTAAAAAATGGCCTTCTAATAAAAGAAGGTTACTAGAACATGTAAAATAATATGTAATCTTAGGTTTTTATGCATAGATAATAGCATTTCCAAATGATCTTGAGGTAAAAAATTTACTCATTACTTTCTTTAAGTGTAAAGAGATTATCATTTTCAGATAAAAGTTACTCTTTCCTAACTTGCATGAGAATACTATTTCTAAGAATGTATCCTTTCTCCCATATAAGATTTCCCAAAACACCCCTTTCAATAGCCAACACTTGTTCAACTTACTTGAGGCCTTCAACATTTCATTCTCTGTGTCTAAGAATCTAATATTAGGAATATCTCATACTTTCAAGGCATGTGAATCCTATCCCCCAAGCATAGAGACCAAAACATGTGCCACTTCCATAGAGTCCATGGTAGATTTTATTTCCACCATCATGGGTGGCTCCAAGATTGAGGTTTTTGAGAGAATTGCTTCAACTAAAAATCTTATAAGTCATGTAGTTACAATAATGGGTGAAAATATCCTAGCTCCTTCCACCAAGAAACATGTTGCTTGTCATAATAAGTCATTTCTTTATATAGTTTATTGTTGTCACTATGTGAAGGACACTGATATATATGCAGTAACATTGAAGGAGGAAAAAAGTGGGATTGTGCAAGATGTGGTGGCTGAATGTCATATGGATACCAATCATTATCCTTCTAATAACATGGCATTAGTTGAGTTGAAAATGAAGCCAGGAGATGGAGACTTTTGCCACTAGTTGCCTAGTGACACCCTTATTTTTATAGAGAAGGCTTGAATTCTTAGTGGTGTATATCTTGTTTGGGTTTGATTTTATGAATAAAGATTTCAAACCAAGTAATGAAGGGAATCATAAAAAAAGATGAATTTTGGCTTGAATTCTACATTGTAGGTTGAGTGAGTGAATATTATGTTTATGTTAGTGTGAAGATGTGTTTTGTTAATGTGTGAGTGAATGAAGCTTGTGTTCTAAAAATTTATAGTCATGGCCATATATTTATATCTACTAACAATCTTATGTTATGATGTCTATATATTTATATCCTATGTGTTTTGGAAAAAAAACATGGCTATATATTTGTATCTAGTAACAAGCTTATTTGATAATGGTTTTATATTTGCATTCATTGTGTTATGATAATTTAGTCATGTCTATATATTTATATCTAATTATGAGATTTTGTGATGATGTATCTATGGAAAATATGTTATGTTATTTAACCCTTAGGGCATGTTAGCCAATGTTATACTCATTGGTATTGATATGTTGATAAGTGTTGATCTTGTTCATATCAAAAAAAATTGTAAAGCATATTTCCAAAGTTAAAATCACCTTAATTAAAAAATAAAACACAAATTTACAACCAACTTGGCAGTAATAGACATATAATTCATATCTTATCTATCAATATTTTAAATCTTAGTGGGACCATATGAATTAGAAGCAAACATATGACATGGTAATTTATGTTCTAATTGTGAACTGATGTGGTGGTTAATTGGAAAAGTGAAAAAATAAATGTCATAGTAATTATAGGGACATTATCCCCACATATAAATATACATATACATATATTTTCTAAACCTTACCTGCCTTGTCAACATTCCCCTATTTATTTTCATTATTTTTCATGTTCAAATTTCATATACTTCAATTTAATTATTTTTTAATCCTAAATTCTTATTTAATTTCATATAATTGGGATGGTCATAACTCTCAAATGTTCTATTTCAATAAAATCTAAGTTGTGCCCAATCAAAAAATGAAAAATAATGCCAACATAACTCAATACTTTGTTATCAAATGGCTACACAAAACAATAACCACCATAAACTAGTCACAACTATGAATCACTTTGCTACTTAAAGTATCACAAATATGCAAGAAGAAATCATTGTTCAAATGGTTTTTAGATTTCTACACTCATGGTATAATTGTGAGATCAATGTATTATTTCTAAATGTTTATTATTTCAATTATATATATTTTAATTCCTCCTTTTTGGTTCAATCACTTGTAACTATTCACAAACTTTGACCTCCTCCCTCAGATATCATTTTCTACAAACATTTTCTAAACATCTCATGATTCACATGAACACACTCAATAATACACAATGGACATTTTTAGTGATGTTTAATTTAAAATTAGTTAATACATAATTTAAAATATCTATCTAAGTTTCATATGTATACATTTATGTTAATAAAGAATTTTAAAAGTGATCACATAATTCATTCTAATAATTGATCCAAAAAAAAATCATTTTTTTTGGAAATCTATATTTGAACAAATGTTACAACATATAAGTAGAATATACAGTATACAACACACAAAAAAATTTGTAACTTATAATTACCAAGATATCAAAATCATCTTAAAGATTCAAAGGAATGACTACAATTGTTATGCAAAAAAAAATAATGATTGCATAATTATAGAGTGCAGTATCTTAGGAGAACTAATTATAAGTTAAAAATAGTTTGACTCATCTTGAATAAATTGCCTCCTCTAAAATTAATTTGAAAAATGAATAATCTAAATATAGATTAATAATAGAATATTTGGAATATGGGATTATCCACTTTTCAATATTTATGAATATGGAATATAAATGGACTGATAAATGTTTCTGTAAAAATTATCCCTCACTAGGTTTTACAATTAGACAAATACATCCTCTACATTTTAAAATGAAAACTATCCATTTTTTAATATGATTTTGTCCTTAGACAAAAGTCCATTAAAATCAAATATTGTTTCCCCTTTTTGTTGATGATCCTATATAACATAATGAACTATAAGGTTTAAGAAGCATAGAGACTCAATGATGCAACATTTCATTGGCCTCAAATACTCATGACACCACTTCATGATACATCTTATAATCTATATGTGTGGAATTATAAATAAATTTACATAAATGTTAGCTTATAAATCACCCACAAACTTTATTAATAGTTAATGGAAAAGCTTTAGTGAGTGGAAACATTTTTTTGGGTATAACTTAATCAAAGAATCTTTTCATTTGTTTAATATTAAATGTTACCATTGTAATCAAAATATCTAATCTCTTTGGAAAATATCACCATTTAATTATGAAAAAAAGAGAAAAACACAACAATTTTGTTGACAACTAACCCATAAACATTTTTTTATTGAAAAGTTTACCTTTATTGATATACCAAACTATAGTATAGAAAACTCACACCCCAAAATCCAAGCCACACCAAGAAAAATAGGCCAATATAATAAAATGCCAGAGAGAGAGAGAGAGAGAGAGAGAGAGAGAGAGAGAGAGAGAGAGAGAGAGAGAGAGAGAGAGAGAGAGAGAGAGAGAGAGAGAGAGAGAGAGAGAGAGAGCCACATCTTGTATCCATAAAATGTTTCTTTTTCTTTTGAACCTCAATAAAACCCTTTGGATGACCAATATCCATTGGACTAGAAATAGCCACATGGAGTGCATGATTATGCTAGGGTTAAAATAAGGGTTGATCATTATAAGATCCATAAGTTTTGTATTCATGTGATCTCTTGATACTTCCCCCTGTAGCATTATTTGTAGATGTTGTTTGATAAGAAGAATATGTCATCATCAATTCTCTAAAAATCTCTAAACCTTTTTCTTCCCTATGCCATATTTAGTTTTTTCTATGACCTCAACTAGATTAAAGTGTTCATATGGTTTTCATCCTTTAGGGTGAGAATATAGATCCTTTTTCTTTTTTGGCTTACTTGCATGAGGACAAACCCCCTAGAGATGGCCAATTTGGCGGCATAAACAACATCTAAAGTGAGTGTTTTCATAATCTTGGAACCAAATGGAATTATCATTTTTCATTTGGATTTTATCTAGGAGACCATTGAAAAAGTCCACCTCCACATAATTATGGGCATTGGTATATAGCCTTTGTTTAACTTGTTTGAAATCCATATTGATGAATCTCACAAGTGTGCTACCAATGGCTTCACATACTAAGGGGTGTCAGAAGGGAAGAGAGATTTAGGAGTTGAACCCAAACCAACATTTTATACACCACCATAGTTGAAGGATAAAAATAGAATGACTAAGGGGAACAAAGAAGCCAATTCTTAACAAAAACCAAGGTCTCTCCTTAAAACTCTCTTATAATCCTTAGGTTCAATAAATTGGACTATGAAAAAACCATTAGAGCAAAGATTTATTACATAATATTTGGTCTAGTTAGTCTCAACCCATTGAGTCAAATCTTCTAACCAAGGCTAAAACCCATTAAACTTATAAATAACTACTTAATTTTTAAATTTAGAAATTAATCTAGTTGCCTCAAAAATAGAAATACCCATTGCATCCACTTCATTTAGTTTCTACATAATGTATGGAGTGGGAGAAGATGAAGGTGAAGATGATGGGATATTAGGGTAAGTAGTATCCCTATAATAAAAATTAGGGCCTTGATTCATCAAACCATCGGCTACAAACTTTTTTGGTGCCATACCATAGGCAAGGGAGTGGAATAAAACTATAGGTCTACTATAGACCCAACTACCACTATAGACACCTACACATGGTCATCACTTAGGGTTTCCTTGGCCGTTCATTCTTCCCTAACCAATAAAATTCTCTTCATGGTGTAAACAAAGTACAATTTTTATATCTATGTGATTTTTTCCTCTTTTATGAAAGGATAGTTGAGATTACATGGCCTCATCTGAATTTCAAGATTTCTTTCCCATGAATTTTCTAATGACATCACTAGTATTATTCCCATTCATTTGGAATTACAATGTTCATCCCTAAATGAAAATATTAGGGACATGATAACACATAAATGGAAGAAAAATAATAAAAATTAACTTCAAATATTTTTTTTTCATAAACCTCTAGGACCTAGTGCCTCATGTGGACTCTCAAGTGTGACTCCATGCTACCCACTTTTTTATTGAACATATATGTATATTTTAATTTCTTAATGAATATAATTTCATGATTTCAATAAAAACAAAATACCTAGCTTATCAAAAGACTAAAAGTGATAAACCTCACATTTTTCTAGTTTTTTTAATAAAATTAAAATAAAATAATCCTTTCAAAATCCAAAATTTCCATGCTAAATCCCATGTTTCTTTAACTAGGTCACTCAACATTATTCAATTAGAAAAAATAAAGGTTATTTTATGTAGTTTCAATTTTAGTTACATCTAATCCAAAGTTTCAATGCTAAACCCCAATTTTTTTTAACCTAGTCATTGAATATGATTAGAATAATAATGGATATTCTATATAGTTCAATTACATCCAATCCATATTTTCAACACTAAACTCTAAATTTATCCACGTGGGTCATTAAATATGCTTAAAAATAAAAATAATAAGGTACTCTATGTAATTCAATTACATCCAATCCAATTTTCCAAAGCTAATCCCCATATTTCCATAACTGGGTTTTTCTAAATACATATAGATATTAATGTGTATTTCTATACACTTCAACTGCATTCAATCTAGCATTTCAATGTTAAACTAGATGTTTATCTAACTGGGTCATTGAATATACCTTATAAATAATAATGGATATTTTATCTAGTTTAATTACATTTAATCCAACTTTTCAATGGTAATCCCCATGCTTCTTTGATTGGGTCTTTTGAAATAACTAGAAATAATCATGGGTATTATATATAGTTCAATTACAAAATGACAATGCCATCCAAACATTATACAAATCCTACCTCTGAAGCATTGTACGCCTTTTCAAATTTATTGAATGTCGATTTGGGTTACATTGAAATTTTGAACCCATCTGAACCCACAGTATCAACATGTTTTCATTGACATTTGACTTAACATTTAGTGGTATTTGGATGTAAACCCTAGATTTTCTCATTCAAATGCCATAAAATATATTTTTGCATCAAAACAAATCATTTTATAAATTCATGTTATCATGTTATTTATATTTTCAATGCATTTCCATTTCTCTACCTCCAATTTCCTATGGATTCTTCAAGCACCCAGTAAACATTTCCACACATAAATGCTTATTTGGATGGAAAGGGGTTAAAACTTGGGATGAAAGAATGAATATTTACTATTATGTGAAAAGAATCCATAAAATTTTTCATTCACATACTAGTAAATTATATTATCTTTGTATCAAAACTAAGGTTTCTATTCAGATACAAATAAATGTTATTATTTTTGTATCAAACCAAAAAAATTGTGTATTCATGTTGTTATGTTATTTATATTTGCAATGTAATTTTATTTCCCTACCTCCAAATTTTCATTGAAATTTTCATAGTGAGGAGAATTTATGTCTTATTTTATTCATATAAAATGTCCAAATTGGTAGTTTGAGTGTAACTTGTGACACCCTATCCATATGACTTTTGTGCATGCTCTTGTGACCCTTATAAACACCTTTTTCTCATAACCAGTCATCTATAGACTTCTAGATGATCATTCTAGTTCAACTAGGCTCTATTCCCTAAACCAATTCTATCCCCCTAGGTCTTGAGCTTATAGGATAAGAGAACTATACCTAGACTATAGCACCAGACCCTAGGGTGTCACATTTTTGGTGTTCTTGTCTAATTGCATTTTGAGCCCAAATGACCATTTTCATCTGATTCCTATCCTTTATCATGTTAGCCTAGCATGAATACATCTAACTTTTGATTAATAGTTGCCTATAAAATTCCATCCAAAGTTCATTTACAAAGGGAGGTGGCAAATCTTATAAATCAAACAAGAATACAAACAAACCACTAAGGCAAATTTTCCTATTATCTACATACAGTCACCCAACACAAATGCAAACATATTCAAACTCTCACACCAGTTATTAGCCACCTCAAGCACTCTTAATTTGTCATTTTTTCATCTACATTATACTATTGCATAAATCACATCAAGTGGGAGAACTACATATGGCTTGATCCCTCTTCAGAGTATTGGTATGTAGGCAATGTGCCTATACAAGGGGTGTGGATCACACATTTAGTGCATCTTACACACACTAACCCCCCTATTTTCAAGCGATTCAAATTTTGTTTATCAATCATGATGGATGGTTAGGGTTTGAATATTAAAATAGTTTTATAGGGAGCTTCGTTGGCATTCAAAATCTAAAATTTCACAGGCAGGATCACATAAGAACAATGTAAATAACCTAGAAAAAGTAGGTCTTTGTGAGTAGTTTAGATAAAAATAGTAGAAGAGGATAATAGCACCTAACCCCAAGGTGTTACATTTTTAGTACTCCTATCCTTTCACTGAATAAAATCTAGATCTAGGTTCCTTACATCCTCCTAGTCTTGCACAATAGTTTTCAAGCTTTGAAACGGTCATCCCAGTCTATTTTTCTAGATAAGTTACTTCTTTCCCTAAGTAATTAATTTAATCAAATTGATATAAATCTATATTTTACTATATTTTATTATATTTTATCCCTTAATCTAGACCCTTAACTAAAATAGAAATAAAACTCCATTATTCCCAAAAATTTAAATCTTTTGGTGACCTCGACTTATTTTGTTTGTGCATAAAAACCCTAGAAACCCTAAGGAAAATTCCTTCATGATTTTTACAATATTTTTTTAATTTTTCTTACATATTTAAATCATAAATTCACATGTAATTTTTAAATTTACCTTAGTAATTTTTTAAAAATAATTTCAATCAAACCCTAGTTGCCTATACTAGGTCCCGATATTTTTCTCAATTTTTTTTTTTTTTTTGCATATTTAAATCAGAATTTACATTTAAATTTTTAAATTTAACTTAGTAATTTTAAAAATAATTTCCTTCCAACCCTAGTTGCCTATACTAGGTCCTAGTTTTTTACAGTATTTTTCTAATTTTTCGTGCATATTTATATCAAAATTTTCATTTAATTTTGAAAATTTTCCATAATAATTTTTTAAATTGTTTATTTCAAACCCTAGTTGAATTTAATATATCCCTTTGCTTCTTGAAGTATCACCTTACATGTTTGTGAGATTCGTATACTTTTTATGCATATTCTAGTTTTCTATTTTTAGGACTTTACATTTTATTGATTTAGTACTTTCCTTTCACCGAATTTAATTATTACAACTTATTGTAAAAAATTCAATCTATTTTCAATTTGTTTTCCTACTTCAACAATAGCCCAAAATACTAGTTTTGACAAAATTTATAAGAGGGAACTTCAAGACCTTTTAACTAAATATCCTGATATGAAAGATTATATGCTTAAAATATTACAAGAAGAACAAAAAAAACAAAAAATGGTTAATCTTCTCAAACCATAAAGTAACCAGTTACAAATAACACTACAGGGGCAACTATGTCTCAACAACCCCCTATAGTAACTCAACCTTCTTATGAGGCACCACTAGTTATATCTAGTACATCTTTGTCTCCTAATGTGGTTTCCCTTATGCAAGAGATAAAATATCTTCAATCTAAAGTGATACACCTTGAGCAAGGTTCCTCTAGACCTATATAGCCCTTGGATTCTTTTGTTCTACTACATACACCATTAGCACATCATATTGCTTTTACACCCTTGCCACCAAGTTTTATTCAACCCAAGCTTAGTCTATATGATGAAAAGGATGATCTAGAGACACACTTGAGAGATTTTCATGTAGCATGCTTGGACAATGTGCCAAATGACTAGCTACTAACCAAGTTATTTCCATGAAGTCTAAAGGATTATGCTTTGCAATGGCTCTATAGTGTACCAAATCAGTCAGTAAATCTATTTGATCTTTTAGATAACATGCTCCTATCTCATTTCAACATTAAAATCAGTGATAAGGTTTATTATGTCCAAGTTGCACAATAAAAACAAAATTCAAATGAGCATCTCATAGATTATGTTCTTTGATACAAGACTATTTTAGCTAAAATGACTAGCCCCATGGCTGATCAATAATTATAGGATCTCTTCAAATAGAGTCTTCTACTAGCTTTGAATGAGTTAATAATGTTCAAAATATTCTCTTTCTTCACTGAGTTATGTCATACACTAAAGGAAAGGGAAGTCAAACTAATTTCAATGGGAAAATTCAAGTATATGAGCATATCAAAAACAATAAACAAGACTAACAACAAAGTTTCATACAAAGTAAAGGTCATTGATAGAAAAATTCAAAATAAACCTATAGTTAATGTAGCTTCAGATCCCCCTTAGTGAGTGGTTTTATTAGCACCTCCTCAGTGAACTTTTACCAATCTACCAGTATCTCCAGCTAGAGTCTTACATTAGTTATTGGAATGTAACATCATATCTCTCCCTCTTATTTAGGAAGTTGATCCAACAAAGCCTCTTCCATGTGGATATGATCAAAATACATTTTTTTATTTTCATAGGGCACTAGGCCACACAACAAATAGATGCATCAGTTTGAAACACAAGATATAGGACTTGATAGATGGTAACTTTACTAATGTTATAATTCTATTTGAGCCTCCTCATGCAAAGAAAACATAAGATAAGGATTTAAAAAATTTATCAGATCCCTTCCCACAACATTCTAAATAAGAGATAGGGGACACATCAGGTGTTCATCATGCATATCATGCACACCCTCCACTAGATATATATCAAGCACCTTCAGTTGAGACATATCCTTTGAGAAACATGATTAGTGTGTATAATTCTAGAGTTTTAGTTAGACCTTAGATCTCTTTCTCAGAGTAGGAAATAGTTGAGGATGATTTGGATTACCATGAACTTTTTATCATAGCTTACATTAATCATCATCCCATTCATAGTGTTCTCATAGATAATGGATCTAATGTGAACATGTGCCTATGACATTACTACAACATTTGGAATATTTAGAGAAAGATATTACCCCAATGGACATAATTATTAGTGGATTCAGTGGACACATACAAAGTTCATTAGGTGAGAATATACTTCCTCTATAGACTGGTCCAACACATGTGGCCACACCATTTACTATTTTTCCTAGTGCAGGAGTCTTTGATATATTACTTGGTCGACTATGGATTCAAAAAATTTGTGGAGTACCTTCTATAGTTCACAGATGCATGAAATTCATTCATGCTAATTAGGTTGTTATAGTTGGTGAAGTTCTATATGAGTTACCACTCCACACTTTAGAGCCATCTACTACTCTATAGTCACCATTTTTAGCTTCTCCACCAATTATATTTCTTCCTCTAATTTAAATTTAGACATAGTTTAGGCCTCCTTCGCTAGCATAAAGAGTTCATACACTTCCACAAAGGCCTCTTTTAGAGAAACCATAGTTTATGGACTCTAGATAGTTTCCATCTATAATATTCACACCCAGGGTAGTATCATTAAGGTTTCATGCCTCTACACATAGAATACACTTTCAAATAGATTACTCTACTACCAAATGGGTCCCTAAGAGCCCTTAAATTTCATCCACTTATTAGAGCTACAAGGGGACCCCATATTTTTTTTCAAACTATAGATATATCATAGCATTTACAACATATACAACATTTAGAGTCATAGTCTCAGCCCTTCCATCATGTTTCATGATCACACATGATCCCTCTACTTGATATAGGACACCATGATAGGGAGTATCTCATGATACTCATCAATTAGTATCATTTATTCTCAATATTTCCTGTAAATAATTTATCAAATTACTTGTACATGTCTTATTTTCACTTGTGTGTACATAACTTCTTTTCACTTGCTTGTATATAACTTATTTTTAAATTTCTTGTACATAGTCTTATTATGATTGATTACATAGCTTATTTAAAATTACAAAAACATTCAAATAAATCAAAAATGTTCAAAACATGTCAATTATATGCATTATCCATGCTTTACATTTCTACTACCATGCTAGACTTACATTTTATTGTTCTATGCTATTGTTTGTCAATTTATCTACATTACCATGCTTCACTTGATATTCTTTGAGTGTGTATAGTGACATTTAGATCCTTGATCACTTCACTCTACCCATTAATGTGGCATCCTACTTCTACATTTGAGACATATATCTACATATCTACCCACTGGGGCAATCTTCTACATGACTACACCATCTAGGTTATGTCATTCCTACACCACACACTCTAGTTATATTGTTGATGTACATTATTTACTATATTACATAGATTACTCTATTAACACTCACTAATATATAGCACTTGTATATTTATTAGCATCTACCTATTCTTTTACTACATGTTTTACATACTTTCACTTCTTACTTTGATTAGTTAAATGCAATTATATTTTCTATCATTTACATGCCTTCCTTTCTTAATTTGAGTAGTTAGATGTGATTAAATTTCTCAGTTCTTATTTTGTCTATTGTGTGTGCCTTAATACATTTGATAATTTCCTTCGTTTTTATTCTTGTGTGTACCTTAGGACATTTTCTAATGTCCTTTGCTTATACTCTTCTATGTGCCTATGGCCCTTATGCCAACCTTGTTTGTTTTCAATTATATGTGTATTTAGAATTTGAAGATGCCTTCTATGCTTGTTTTCCTAGTTTGAGTGACATGTACCCATGTACCTTGTTTTCTTGGCCTCTTGGCCACTCTTGTATGCTTCTTGCTTCTTGCCTTATGTACATGTTCCTTGTTTTCTTCTCACTTTTTACAATGTCATGATCCACACCATGCATTATCTTGCTTTCTTGGATGCCATGATGGACATCATGTTCCATCCCTCCTTGATAGATAAAAACTAACCAAAATTTTTAGTTTCAATTTCAATACATTTCACATATTATTACATTTTTACATCTATCTAGGCATACCCTTGTTAATATAACAATTTTTAATGCAAACTATGTTATATCATGAGACATATTTTTTATTATCATTGCTATATCATGTATTTTTTAGCATTACACACTTGTAGGGTTATTTCTTTTGAGGGAAATCATTGCAAGGTATTTATTCCTACCCTCAAAATAGGGGGCAACAAATAGGGGTTTTGTCATAGAGATCAGAGCCCTCTATCTATCAAAAATTAGTTTTCATAGCACTCAAAATAATAATTAGAGATCAAACCAGGAAAAAAAGGCCAAAAAAATAGTGATGATTATAGAAAAATGATCAAAATTAACAAGATAATATCACCAAACCTGGAAAATAATGTCAAACACCAAGGTGTCCTATTTTTGACACTCCTATCCAAATAGCAAAAACCCTAGGTTTTCAAGAAATAGATAGAAAGGTAAGTTTAGTTACACTTTTGTCACTTATAGTTCAGATCAGATTCAATAGTTTCATTATAATTTTTCTTAGAGAATCTAGATATAAAGGGCATCATGCATGACATGATGGATCTTTCTTCCAGTTTTAGATAGGAAAGTTGGTATAAATTCTAAATCAAAATCCATGCTAGAAATATGAGTGATTGGGGGTAATGTGCATGAAACATTTAACTTATTTTATTTTTGAGTTTAGTATATTACCCAAGTATTTTTAGTAGTTGCATGCCTTACTCCATTTGTAGGTGGTTGGCATCTTTCTTGAGTGGCTTCCTCATAAGCCTAGTTCCTAGTTTTGGAGTGGATTTCATATAATCTTAATCTCCTCCTTTTACAATGGCCAAGATTGTCCTAGTTTTTGGTACACATTCAACTATCCATGCCACATTGTTAGATTGAATAGGATTCATGGACCTTATAATCCATCTCATATGATGCACATTCATACCAATATCAGTTCATAGTTTCACTTAGTGGGCAATAATGGAGCCAAAGTTACAACTAGCCTTTGTATTCTTGAGCCACCTACTTAGAGGGATTAGACACATAGTCTAAACATCAATTAACACACACATGGTCATATATCTTCACTTAATGGGTGATGATGGAGCCTAAAGGCCAACCTTTAAATTATTGAGCCACTTTTAGGGAATTGAGTACTCAACTCCATTCATGATATTAATTTTAGTTTATCACATACCCAACATTATCTAAAATCACTCAATATCACTCAATAACACAACAAGTTTTATATTGGTTTTCACATCCGATGAGGTGTATTTGTTATTTTCTCTTCCTCTCTCTCTTACCTAGATTTTGTACATTCTTGTATTAAATATAGTGTATCTAATAAGAACTGATCTACTCTTTATTTTTCTCTTGTATATTTACACTTCATGATGTGTTCTCTCTATGCACACTCAACATCACACAGCTTCATGGACTTCACCCTTACAGGTAAGTTTAGGTATGCTTTCTACTTCTCTACATCACTAGAATAAAATGGGGGAAATTTAATCATATAAAATATCCAAATTGGTAGTTTGAGTGTGGCTTGTGACACCCTATCCATAGGATCTTCTTGCATGTTCTTGTGACCCTTTTAGACACTTTTTTCTTATAACTAGTCATCCATAAACTTTCAGATGATCATTATAGCTTAGATAGGCTCTATTCCCTAGGCTAATTCTATCCCCTTAGGTCTTGATCCTATAGGATGGGAGTGCCATACCTAAACTATAGTTATAAACCCTAGGGTGTCCCATTTTTTGTGCTCTTGTCCAATTGCATTTTGAGCCCAAATGATCATTTTCATCTAATTCCTATCCTTCATCATGTCAACCTAGTACAAATACATCTAATCCATGATCAATATTTCCCTATAAAATTCCATTCAAAGTTCATTTATAGATGGAGGTGACAAATCTTATAAATCAATCAATAATACAAACAAGCCACTAAGGCAAACTTTCCTATTCTCTACATACAATCACCCAACATAGCTATAAACATATTCAAACTCTCACACTAGTCCCTAGACACCTTAATAACTCTCAATTTAGAATTTATGCATCTACATTACAAAATTTCACAAATCACATCAAGTGGGAGAACTACATATGACTTTATCCCTCTTCAGAGTATTGGTATGTAGGCAGCATGCTCACACAAGGGTTATGGATCACACGTTCATTATATCTTACACACACTAATCCATCTCCTTTTAAGTGATTCAAATATTTTTTATAAAGTATGATGGAGGGTTAGGGTTTTAATATTAAAACATATCTATAATGAGCTCTATCAACATTCAACATCCAAATTTTCATATGTAGGATCACACAAGAACAATGTAAAGAACCCAAAAAAATTAGGTCTCTATGAGTAGTTTGGATAACAACAATAGAAGAGGAAAATAAAAATAGACCCCAAGGTGTCCTATTTTTGGTGGTCTTATCCTTTCATTGAAAAAAAGCCAAATCCAAGTTCCTAACATCCTCCCAGTCCTGCATAGTAGTTTTCAAGCTTTGAAATAGTTATCTGTCTTATTTTGTAGATAAGTTACTTCCTTCCCTTTGTAATTAATTTAATAAAATTAATATAAATCTATATTTTATTATATTTTATTCTTTAATATAGACCCTTAACTAAAATAATAATAAAACTCCATTATTCCTAAAAAATTTAAATCACTTATTAAGTCTCTTTAATAAGTAATAAAAGGCTATGTTGGTGTCATAACCCCTAAAATATAAGTTATCAAAATAATGAGTTCCATGAGTTAAGATCTTTAATTCCAACACCAAATCAATTATGTATCATGGAATAATTAACATAGCTAACTTAATCTCGCACATTCTTAATAGGGATTTACATAACCTATGAATAACAAGTAATGTGTAGATATAATCTTGACACTAAAGGCCAATGTATGATAGGAATGATAAAACATTCCAATAATATATGATTTGAAGAGTTAATCAATTAAAAATATCACATGAAGTTACAAACAAATTCAATTCAAAACAAGGCAAATTGAATTATATTTAGAAAAGAGGTGCTGGTATAATAGGAAGCCTTTGCATAAATAGGCAAGGTAAAACTAGAAACTAGCCTAACTAAGTAATGTGGGATAAATCCTCACATAATACAAACTAGTAAAAATATATAATATCTAGCTATAGCCTATCAAACATTATAAATACATACTCTAAGCCCCCCCAACTCAAGTGAAGCTAGGGGCTAACAATAGCCAAAAAATATATAGTGGCATATCTAAAGTATGAGTCCTAATAACTAGGCCTGATAAGGTACTCATGTACAATATATATCCATGAAATAAAAAAGGAAAATTTTCTCATGAACACCCCCAAGGAAAGCTTATGAAACCCTAAGCATGCAACGTAACTCAAGGAGATGAGGTAATGCAAAAGGCTTCATGAAGATGTTTTCAACCTATTGCTAAGTTAGAATGTACTCCAAGTTAAGAAATCCATCCTAAATGTGCTGACAAATGAAATGCATATGTACCTTAATGTGATTGGTCCACCGGTGCTCAAGTGGTTTATGCAATATATGAATTACACTTTGGTTGTCACACCAAAGTATAGTAAGTGAATCTTATGTGAAGTTAATCTCTATTAGTAACTAATGAAGCCAAAGAACCTATTGACTCTCTATAACTATTGCCCTGTACTTATCCTCTATAGTTGAAATTGTAATAACATGCTACTTCTTACACAATCAAGAAATAGGTGAATAACTAAGAAAAAATATGTAGTTATAAGTGGAATACATATCATCAAGAGAAATTTCTCAATCTGAATCAATGTACCCAACCAACTAAGTAGAACCATGAGTGTAGTGTAATCCAAAATGGTTAGTGCCTCACAGATATCATAAAATCCTTTTGACAGCCTACCAATAACTATCATGAGGAGAATGTGAAAACCTAGATACAATCCCAATTATATATGAAATGTTGGGGTGAGTATGGGTCAAATACATAAGACTTCCATTCATTTACCTATACAATGTAGGATCACAAAGAGGATTAGTACAAGTGGCAGTGAGAGTTGATCTAAATTAAAAAGGAAAAGGACTTGGCTTGTAATCAACCATGTTAAAATGTTGAATAAGATCAAGGGCATATTTTTGTTAACTCAAATGAATCTTTGTATCTAAGTATGAAATTTATAAACTAAGGAATAAGTTTAAAATACCAAGATCTATCATATCGAATTATGCTAAAAATGCTTGTTGAATAGCTTGAATCTAAGAAGAGAAGCTACCTATGAGAAGTAGATCATAAATATACTAGACTAGTATAATAATGTCCTCCCTATTACACTTGATATACAGTATGTGATTAGATTGGTAGTGAACAAAACTAGTAGAGAGAATAAATGAACCCATCTTATCATACCAAGCCTAAGGGGCTTGTTTGATATCATAAAGAGGCATCCTAAGTTGACAAACAAGAGAAGAATCATTAATAAACCCAACATGATATTTCATATAGATTTCCTCTTATAATTCTCCATGAAAGATGGCACTTTTATCATATATCTGATATACTAGCCAACCTTGTGATGCATTGAGAGATAGTACAAGCTAAACAAAATCCATCTTGGCAATGAGCACAAAATTCTTAGAGTAATCAATACCTTTAACCTGTGAGAACCCCTTTATAACAAGATGTGACTTATAATTATCAATGGACCCATCAGCTGCATACTTGGTATAGTATACCCACCTAAACCTAACCAACTTTCTTCCCTTAAGAAGAGTGACCAGATCCCAAGTATGATTTTTCATCAAAGAATAATACTCATCTATTATCACATCATCCCACTCATATATCCCATGGTCTTGTGAAAAAGACTATGGATCCCTTTAGAATGCCTGACACAAAAGTCTAATACTTTTAACATGTGTATGATGATTTTTAGTGGGTGAAAGATCTAGTATGAAAGATGTTACCTCAAAAACTATAGTATGAGCCCATAACAACATAGTGGAAACATTAGTGGGAATATTATCCTTAACATTTATAACCTCCTTTGGGGTTTCCTAAACTAGATCCTTAAAAAATGAATCCTTAAGAGGAGGTGATGAGTCATCAAAAGAAGAAGAATAAGACATGGAAGAATATGAAGAGTCATGAGATGTGAAGTGCTCATCAAATTGTACATGTGTTCAAAAATGAACATCATGAGTATTAAGATCTAAAAGATGATAAGATCTCATGTCCTCATAATACCCTACAAAAATCAAATGTTTACTCTTATTATCCAATGCTTTCCTTTTATTATTTTAGATAAAAATCTAAGCACTGATCTCAAAAACTCTAAAAAATGAGACATCATGCTTAGTTCCAGACCAAGCCTTCTATAGAGTCAAATGCTCAAGTGCTCTATATGGTGTGTGGTTCTGAATATAGTTTACATAATTAACTACCTCTAACTAATAGATAAGAGGTAAATCCCATGAATGAATCATGAAATTAGCCATCTCCTTCAAATTTTGGTTCTTTCATTATGATAATCCATTCTATTATGGAGTAGGTGCAATAGAATGCCGGTGAACAATATCATGAGCTACCAAAAAAATAGAGAAAATATCAACTAAGGTACTCCCCCCATTATCTATGTAAAGCTTCTTGATGCAACTAGAAGATTGTTTCTCAACCAAAGCCTAAGATAATTTGAAGTGAGAAAATACATCACTCTTATACTTGAGAAAATAAACCCAAGCATGCCTTGAGAAATTATCAATGAAAGTAAGTGCATACTTAACTCCATTAAAATAGGGAGTAGGAAAGACCATCAAATCACTATGCACAAGCTCAAATGGTAAATAATATCTCATGGACATACCCTTAGGAAATGTATCTTGGTGTTTTTTCCCTAATGCAAAAATAAGCTATGCACAAGCTCAAGTGGTGAAGAAGATCTCAGAGACATACCCTTAATAAATATATCTTGATGTTGCTTCCCTAATGCACAACTAGGGAAAACTCCATCCAGACATGAAACTAAAAGAAGACAATCTACCATATTATAATTTCTCAACTCCTTTAAATATCTATAATTGAGATGTATAAATATCTCATACTAAAGCCTACTATCAAAATTTGCATGAGAAACCAAACATGTCCCTAGAGGACGAGTATCATCAAAACCCTCAAAGTAATAGAGTCAATAAATATGATGAAAAATACCCTATGAAATAAGTGTGTGTGGCTCTAATAAAACCTAAACTTCAGTACCTTGTGGTGCGAAATTCACTATCTTACCCTGACCAGAATGGTAAATCTAATAAATTAAAAGCAAATTAGTGGTGATGTCTAGAAATATAATGCATCATTGATGCGACCACCATCAATTTGTATGTCACCCTTTCCCTTAAAATAAATAAAGGAATAATCTCCAATATTAATGTTGGACATATAAATTAAACCAAGAGATACAAAAGACTCTTTGGAAGAAGTTACATGGTGTGAAGCACCAAAATTTAAAACCCAACTAACTGAAATAGGTGACTATGATCTCCTAAAAACATTAAGTAATTTCTCATGCTCATGAGATGGTGAAGGATTGGAGATAGAAATCTTGTATTTATTTATGGCATCCTTTAGGTCTTGCATTATCTTAAAATACCTATACTCTTCATGACCAGTCCCCCAATAATAGGAGCATGATAGGTTATACTTATTCTTGGATTTGGAAGATTATTTGGGTTTATATGTGTTGGTGTTGGGATTAGGTGCACTTTGATATGGAAGAGGAGTGTTCTTATTCTTACTCTTTATTTTTCCCTTACTCTTAGGATGTGATGCTACTAATTATTTTTGAGAGGTGGAAGACTTAAGATTAAATAGTTTGGATTCATCTGTAGTAAGTATCTCATAAAATAACTCTAAATCAGGAATTTTGAATGTGGCCCCTAAGGCATCCATGCTAGAGAAAAAGGTAGAAGTAAATATTTTGAATGGACCACTCAACTTTGATATAATTAGGTACACACACTCTTCATTTTTCATATCTTGTCTACTCCCCTTTAAATATGTCAAGAAATGATTAAACATAGTGAGATAGTCTATAATAGAGGCAAAGTCATCAGGATTGAGTGAAGTAAACTCCACTTAAATCTGCATGGCTCTCACATGATCTACTTTCCTAAATAAACCCTTTATCTTAGCCCACATTTTGAATGGAGTATCACACCCATCCAAATGAAACAAAAAACTATCACTAAAATAAGTATCTATCATTCCATACACTCATCAAACTTACATTGGTGCTAAATTTTTTCATACTCTCTTGTGAACTGTGGTTGAGTTTCATTCATTAGAGACCATAATCCTTTGTTTTTTATGATTGTATCCAATCTTGGTCTCTATGTATGGTAATTGTGTGTAGTCAAAAGATCATGATGATCAATAGTAGAAGTATAATCCATGATATTGAATCATCAAAGAGTAGAAACAATGTAAAAAGGTGCACAAATTAGCACTGAGACAACCCCAAAAAGATTGTATTAAGGACCCCCCAAATTTTTTATAAAAGTAGTGTATTTTTAAAAAGTGATGACACCAATTTATAGAGAATTAAAAACCATAAACTTTTGAAAAAATGGAAATCAAATTCAATTTATAGTTTAAAATAAATAGGCTTTATGAAATCCCATAAATGCATCAAAAACATTGAAAAATAAACTATAAGTTGATTTCAGTGACCAAAATGGAAATGAAGGTAGGCTTTCAACCACTCATTGGAAAAAAAAATTAGTATATGTTATCAAACCCACCAAAGTGAAAAATATCCTTCTTCATATTTGTGGGCTCTAAACCACTTTTGAAATTCAAAACAACTCAGTTTATATCAAAACCACATTTTTAAGGCAAAATGCTTAGAATAATAGATTAAAACAACTATAACTTTATTAATACTCATCAAAATTTAAAATCATAAAATGTTATTGAAATTTGTGAGAAATGAGCTCATAACAAAAAAAAAAAATCTCATAAAATTCCTTACGATTAAAGAGTAGTTGATCAAAACATATCACATTTTGGTAAAAAACTTATTTTGTCCAAAAAATGGATTTACAATAAATCACCACAAAACAACCTTCCAATTCCACCTCAACATTATTCCAATGCCACTTACCAAGGAAGGATATAACTTAGATCTAAAATGAAAGGAAAAATCCAATGCCAAGTTGTTCTCTAATGTAGGCTAGAGAGAAAGAATGCAATTGGTTGAGTTTTAGTACCACATTTCCCCTAGAAAATCCAATGATTAGTGATATATAGACATCCTCTTACACCATGCTCCAACCTCCACTACCAATAAGTATGCAGATGTCTCCTTGGTATAACATAGATATAGTTTTTATATAGAAAAAAAACAAAGTTTTATTTAAAAAATACTCAACTTCCAACACTGAGTGTGGAGACTTTTAATGCCTCCTCTCTTTCCTTGCTCCAACCCCCTCTATAGATCCCAATGCCTATATAAAATGCTCTAGCACACTTAGACTTGTCTGAAACTCAATGTAGCCTCCAATATCACTCTAAAATAAGACACCATTTTGATCTTCCATGCAAAAATCCTCCACTCAATCCATAAACTCTTCTATACAAAAATGCCTTATTTTGTATAGTCCACACACAATCCTTAGAAGCATTTTATAATAAAGATAAAAAAAATCTAAATCTTTTTATAGCTTGCAATTCTCCACCTCTAATTTTCCAATGCTAATTTCCCATCTCCTATGTAATTACAAATCCTCTCCACCAATCTGCTAGATAGATAAAAAGCAATCCAATCTTCTCTTCTTACAGAAGAAAATAAGGGTGTTGATCCATCTATATAAGGAATAAAATGTTGAGGATGAACAACAAGGGAAGTAGAAGCTTTGGTAAGGGGAAGTATCTAAAAAATTATAGTAGCAAGGATGGTTCAAACCCTTCAAGGATTTTGTACCATGTTAGGAATGGTAAAAACATTATAATAATCCAAGATATAAAGATTTATTCAACAATAAACATCACATGAAGTTCAAACAAATGAGATGTAAAATAAGATGAATCAAATGATATTCAAAAAAAGAGATGTTGGTACAGTAGGAAGCCCTTACATAAATAAGCAAGGCAAAACTATAAACTATCCTAAATAAGTAATATGGGATAAATCTTCACATAAGATAACCTAGGAAAAATATGAAATACTTAGTTATATCCTAGCAAATATAATAAATACATACTCTAACAAGGTAAACATGATCGGTTTACTTATTCACAACAATTTCATGTGAATTTGTTAACTGTAAAATTAAATGTATTACTTGGATGTATTTTCTTATTTTAGTTTAAAAGCCATAGAACAATCAAATTACAATAAGGGCAAAGTCAATTATAAATTTTGAACTCCATGTTAGTGTTTCCAATGAGAAATTGCATTAACTTCTTTGAGTTCATTAGTGGCAGTCTTGACAGCAGTTGTATCCTAAGCCACCTTACTCATGCATGATTAAATAATTGATCAATACATTCTGATTACTTATAGAAGGTATAGAACTACCATACCACCAAAGTAATTTCCATTATCAAACTGATAATGTTTACTTATCTAGTGTATTTCCATAACTCTATCACCCTTTTATTTCATTAGTTTGTTACTTTAAGACATTTTTACATGCCACATTTAAAATAGGGAAACACAACAAAGCTTTTATATAGCTTCTTTCCAAATAGCATACTAGTAGTTACCCAAATAACATTTCTTATTGAGAAATCCCTTAAATTTTTGAAATGTACTTCCAACAATTTAAATCATCTTATCATTTTTAATTAAATATTTAAATTACATTAAATCATATATCAATAACTCGATAATATTTGGGATGCGTATTGACATACTCATCTCAAATATTATCTTCAATATAATATGCAAAGTCTACTTATTTATTGAATGATAGAATTAAATTATTCCACAACATAAGATTCCTTTATCAATATCCCAAATATATGTTAAAGCATATTGATGTAGATTTAACTTAGTTTTAGGTTTAAATCCAATACATTGATACAATAACCAATCAATTAAAATCCCTTAAATAAAAAAGGGTTATTATAATCAAATCACTATTTTACTCATTTATACATGAAATACAATGTGAGGTTTACAGATTATTACTTCTCAATATTAACCCAAGTAATAGGATCATCAAGACTTAAATAAGTCTAAAATAAAGACTTATTTATCCTACAAAAATAACCCCATACTAAAAAATTAAACTAGATTTAAGATGTCCAATATCCTTTTCTAATATTGATTTTAGAATCAAATGGATGGAATCTTGTAAATAAAACCAATTTTATTCAGCACTTAGGCTGCCAAAAAATATAATCATTCCACTTCAATAAAAACACACCAATATATTATGTATTTGTTACTACAATTTGAGACTAAACAACTTTGAATTTAAAATAGAATAATGATTATTTTTAGGATTCCTTTTTAATTTATCCCTTCAAATATATTTAACAATAGAAATGGAGTGATAATGTAATATCATGGTCTAGCTATAGGTGAACTAGATATGACTAATTGTAATGTAATCAATTATAAGCATATATATACAATTATTTTTTGATTGATAGCAAATTTACAACATAGAATACCTATATAAAACATACACTAATCTCAATTGAATACCAATTAAAAATAGAGATTGCAATTGCTACAATAAAGAATGAAATGACTAAGACTAGTTATCAAGCCAACCATTCTATATACCAAGTGAACACAAATCAAGACAATCGATCCATTTAGAAGCAATAATATTAATTCTATGTCAAATTTTAAAAATAAAAAGGGAAATTTTGTACTTCATTAAAAAAAAAATAGGATTATCCACATTTGGTGTTTGATTTCTAGGCCTTAGCATAAATCAAGTGAATATGTATAATTTAATTACTTCAACAATCTTCTTCATGCACAACCATTATACCCAAATTGATTTCTCAAAACTTCACATTAGATATTAATAAACATAGCACTTGTTTCCATATAACCAAGGGTAAATGAATCAATTTTATAACACTCAAAAACAAACCCTTTAATAAATAATGACAATTATGATTTGCTATCAATCATAAACCAAACAACTTCTTCCAATTATGAAAGGTAATGTAAAGTTGGCCTAATGACCCAAAAAAATTTTGACAAGAATTAAATATACACTTATATATCCAAATAAACAACTATAAAAATAGATGTTCATAATAGAAATAAAAGCCATACAAATGCCAACTTAGTTCACTCATTAAAGTACTAAACATCAATTCATTTTATTTATAACTATATAAGAATCATTCAACAAAGTTAAGATAATATACATCTTTTTTGTAATTACAAAAATGTATTTACATGAGTTCATTATCAAATATAATCTTTAAAATAATATAACATATCCAAATCAAAATTACTTTAAACATTCCATTTTATCTTTAATAAACATAATGGATTTCTATGAATGGGGATATAAAAAAAATAGAAATCTTCTTCAAAACTATGTTATAGAATACACTTATTGTTAATGATCCATTTATGTTTACATTATTTAGACCCTATTTAAGTTATGATGACCCTATTTATTTTTCAATTTTTATTGCCTTCTCAAATCATGATAAAGATAAATAGATCTTCAAAACACAATAACATCAAATTAGTTCAATCCATGCATGCACAATTTTTTCTACTCTTCTTGTAATGAAGCTACTCCATGCCAATCATGTCCATGAGCACAATGAACCCATCCATCAGTGGGTTTTTCCATACCCACCCCAACCATATGTTGTGAAGGAAGAAAACACCTAATGATGAAAGTAAAACATACAATTATTTTTTATTAGCATGACTCAAATAGGATCACAACAGAAAAAAAACACATAAGTCACTAACTCTAGTGGCTCCAAAAAAACAAGAACAATCTAAAATAAAATAATAAAACTAAGTTGTAAGAGATAATTCATTATCCTCTTTAATCAGGATTCAAAGTCCAAAACCAATAGTAATAAAATTAGACCTTAAAAATATGCAAAATACAAATAAGAAGAAACCAATCAAGCTTAGCATTTTTCTAGTTTACCTATACGCCATCTAGGGTGAGGTGTAACCATTCAATCTCTCCCACAAGGGATTTTATTGACTATTATATTCCTAGTTTAGGTCTATCTAATAGCCAAATTGTGCTTCCAAACCATAAACATGTCTTGTTTATAATTTACAAGCACCCAATAAAACATTCATGCCCTAAACAAAGGGTTTAAAAACTTACTTGTTTAGCTGTAAAATATTGTACCAAAAAAAAAGCTTAACCACCAACTGCTAGTTCCTTTCTTTCTTTTCCCCATATTTCACATCTTTTTTATTTTTCCAAAAACCTATGTTTTTTAACCATTCTCTATTCACTTTTAAAAATAGTTCTATCTATTAGAACCATTTATTCTACCAAGTGGAACTCCACTAAACATAGCTTTGAATAAATAATAACCTCTTGGATTAAATCTTCATGCATGTTGATGAGTTCCAAACCCTTGTCAACCTACATGCTCCCTGTAATCCTTATGCACAGTCTCTCCAAAACCATAAAGTAGTTTCCATAAAAATGAAACCTTATTCAAGTGTTGAGACATAATCTAACTCCCACATTAATACTATGATTGAGTTCATTAACTCACATAGTATGCCATAAACCTAAGTCCCTTATGACTTATGGTTTGAATATCATATATTGTTAACAATATTATTAACAAAACCATGGTCCTTGTTACTATTCCTTCAACACATAGTGTAATTAATGAATGTAACTATGTACTTAGACCTCCAAACGGTCTCTAGATCAATGCACATAAGATTGTCACAAGTTTTAAGACCTCCAATATCCATATTGAATGAACTTAGATGTTAAATTGCATCTAATATTAAACAAGATTAATTTATTAATATTAGAATAATGTAATTCATAACTCAATAATGGTTGGTTGATAAAAAATAATAACAATCAACAATCAAATTAATTAAAAAAAACATTAATTGATTGGATATCACAATATCATGGCATAAAAATTAAGACCTAAATCAAAAAGTCTTTGGCTCAAGGTGGTGATTTTGTTTGCATCATGATTTTTTTGTTTTACCTACATTTTATACCTTTGCCACTACTTGAAAGCTTTGTAATCCAACCTAACTCATCAAAGACAACACCTATAACCATGCCAATTAAAAGCTTTAGTAGTACCTAATTTTTTATAATCAGATCAATGATAAATTAATGTAATTCTAAAGTGAATATATAATAATTAGTCTTAAATACAATAATGTGTTGAAAATCATCAAATATTCATAATAAAGTGTCTACAACAAAATGTAAAAATAACATAATAGTATAATAAATATTCATAAATATAAATCTAAGTAGGTGTGGTCATGACATCTACCCTTCCTTAATAATAACACCATATTTAGGGCCTAAAATGAGTGAGTATAGTGCTTTCAAAAAATATTTTCATCTTTACAAGTAGCACTTATTTCACCTATTTAATCGAATTGGATCAATACTTGTTGAAATTTTTTATTAAATGAATTAATTTTTCACTAAGATTGAATCTTGATGGTTCCATATATATATATTTTTTATCTTCCACCTAAAAGTTATTCCAAATCATAATATAAGACAAATCTAAGACATATTTTCTTAACAAACCTACATGAAAAACATCATATAGTCTAGATAAAAGAGGAATAGCTAGGTAGTAAGCCACCAAACTAATATTTTACACTATGTCAAAAGGATTGACATAACATGGTGATAATTTAAAAAGATTTTCCAAATTTTATTGAGATTTTACGAGGTCTTAACTTTAGAAATACTTTGTTAAAGACTTCAAACTCTCTATGTGATATTTTCATATCAGCATAGATTTTTTGTCGATCAAATGCAGCTTTTAATCTCTGATGTATGATAGTCATTTATTCATAAAGCTCTTACAAAGCTTTAGAAATTGAAAAAAATCAATTTTATAGACTATCCCAACCTAAGGGAGTTCTTCATTTCCATCTATATAAGGATTCAAAAGATTCCATATTTATTATAGAATGATAGGTATTATTATAAGTAAACTCTACCAAGTGAAGAAAATCTTCTCATTATATTGTTGATCCATAACATACATTTTTAGCATGTCCTCAACAATCATGTTCAGCCTTTCAATTTGGCCATCTATTTCTGAGTGATAGGCTGAATTGAAATGTAACTTGGTACCAAAGGCAACCATCATACTTTACCAAAACTGTGAAGTGAATAACTTATCTCTATCCAATATGATCACTTTAGGTACACCATGAACATGAACCACTTATTTTACAAACTTTTTACAAGAATAAAAACATCATTCATAATGTTGTCTACTATAAAATGAACAACTTTAATGAGTTTATCAATCACATTTAGGATTATATCATGTTTATTTTTATATTTAGGCAATCCTATGATAAAATCCATTTATATCACTTCCTATTTACTTTTTGGAATCAAATTTGAATAAATCAATCCTCCAAGATGAGCATGCTCAACCTTAGCATGTCAGCATTCCAAACATTTAGATACAAATACCACCACATCTTTTTTTAAATCGGGTCAAAAGTACAATATTTTTAGCTCTTATGTCATTTTAGTGACACTAGGGTGAGAATAATGTGTTAGAATTACATTTTATTTAGGATAATTTAATTTATCCTAAATTTATTTTTCATTTGTAATGAATTTGTATTTATGTGAATTATTAGTTCACAACAATTTGAATTCAATGAGGTGTCACTCACCTCTTTGTGCTCCCTTAGAATTTTAGAGTTACTTGCATGAGTAAATCCTTTCCCCACATGGAATACACCTCCATTATATTTATAAGGGACTAGGACACAAGTGGCACACATTTAGGGGGATTGTAAGGTCATAATGGGATTCTATGTAACTCTCATTTTCCTCCTCTAGCTCTATAAAAGAGCCTTTACTCTCCTCTTTTCCTCACTAAGAATATTATAGCTCTCTTTATTCTTCTCTTGTGACTTTGATTCAATCTTATACTTGTAGATATTTTAGTTTCAATCCTTCTAATAAGATCACATGGATTTTTCTTTGATACATTCAATTTCCCATTTTAAAACTCTTATAACTATGGTTTGCTCTTGAGAGTAACTTAGTATTGTGTATTTTTTTCTCACTTTTTTGATATGCTATTGATGATAATTACTTTATTAAAATTCTTCATGGTATTAAATCTATGGTCATATTAATGATATTTGTTTGAAAAGTGTGCAAGATTTTTTAAGGAAATTTCTCATATTTTTTTTGCAAGGGCTCTAACCCTTTCTAATTATTTTAAATCCACCTCTTTCTCCTTGATTAACTTTAATGGTTTTTAACTCTTTTTTTAAATGTTTCTAGTCAGTTTAATTTATTTATATTTAAATCTAACCTTTTTTTTTTTTTTAAAAAAAACCTATTTTTTTATCATTACATACTACTTTAGTTAGTTTTGTGATGATTCCACATTATGAATCATCATTGCCATAGTTCATAGCCTTAAACATGCCATTTGATTGAGAATTGCATGTAGCCTTTAGGTTTAGAACTAGCCTAAGGTAGAAAGTATATGAGTTTATCTCTATAAGCTCGTGTGAGTCTAAGTTAACTTTCTTTACATGATGTTCTAACTATTTACATGTTTAGTCTTCATATTTTGATATGTATAGGCGTAATAACATCTATTAATATTTTTGACAAGATCACATGAAGATAAGGATGTTCCAAGACATAGAACTGATCATTTGAAGCATAGCTACAGATGTTGTTAGCTAGATATAGATTCTATTAGTCAACTATAGATTTTATCAGCCAACTACAAATTACATTAATCAACTATGGATTTTTCCAGTTAGCTATGAGTTATAATAGTCAACTATGGATTACCACAGTTGTGCTATAGATTTTCATAGTTCACTCTAGATTTGGTCATAGCATGTTCCAAAGTATTCAAGAAGATTTTCCACCTTCTCCATGATGATATGAAGAATCCTTTTGATACATCCCATTTCTATACATACATACATACATACATACATACATACATACATACATTATATATATATATATATATATATATATATATATATATATATATATATATATATATATATATATATATATATATATATATTCTTATTTCTATATGGTCTTCCATTTATGGAAGTTGTTTTAGGCTACAACTCTAAGTTAGAAGATATGGATATGTTATATGTACAGATTTAGTAGTTAGATATAGCTAAGCATAAAAGTTGTAATCTCATGTGGATATTTTTGATTCTATGTAGATCTTATTGTAACATTTTATTTATTTTGATTATAGTTCCCAATCTCTTTAAATATCTTCTTTTCCTAATTTAGCTGAGTTGTTGCCTATTCTAGGATAGTCAATTTTTTTATATAGAATAAAAAGACATGCACGCTTGATCTAGAGACATATAGATATACAAAAATGTTGTAATTTTGGTTTTTTTTTAATACAATAAGACTCACATTAGTTTACTCTTTCAACCCATGTGTTGAGAAAACATTTTAAGACTAAATTGATTCAAACATGAATCCAAGGGTGAGCAAGGGCCCACTCCCTAAAGAGATAGGAGACTTTATTTTTGTATTTATAAATTTTATTTCTTGATTATTTTAATTGGATTCTGTGTGTGTGTGTGTGTGTGTGTGTGTGTGTGTGTGTGTGTGTGTGTGTGTGTGTGTGTGTGTGTGTGTGTGTGTGTGTGTGTGTGTGTGTGTGTGTGTGTGTGTGTGTTTTGTATGATTAGATTTATAACCTATAGGATAAAGTAAATATTAATATGTTTGATTTCAGATTATCATAAGCATTTACCTTTCCCATAATTCCTATAACTTTCATTTTTCAAGTGTGGATTTGATATTTGGTTTTAGTGAGTTTAATTTATAGCATTGTGTGATTACTTTCAGATTATTCAATTCAGCATAGTTTGGTTTGTTTACATTTCTTATAAGAGTATATCTTTTCAAAATTAGTTTAGATTCTTAGTAATAAACATTAAGTTAGAAAAACAACAAAAACCCCTCAAAATAGTATTTTTATCTAAAACCAATAAGTTCCTTATCATAGATAGCCTTGGACACTAGCCCTAATAAGAATTGACACCATCATAAGTTGGTTAAATTAAGGGGTAATAATGACACCCATCCTTTTATTTTTGATGAGCATTACAACTTGTAATATACCTATTTTATATATAAACATATTACATTTTGTTCTCATTCATTTACTTAATCTCTGACTATTATTATTTTTTGTAGATATTAGTGCTCAACCATTTCTTTTTTTCTTTTAATCTTTATGTAAGTAGATTTTTTTATGGGAATCTCTTTGTAGATTTGATCCTTCCAATTTTCTTTATACTTACCTCTATTCTCCCTAGTGCCAACCTTATCAATTTTTTTCTTTGGCATCCTCAAACATCCTTTTTTAGCTAAGCTTTATTTTTTTATCTTCTTCCTACCAGTGTCACCCCTCTAGCTCTTTGCATCCTCTTGTTGGGACTAACATACCCCCATTATTTTAAGATTGGGACCCTTTAGAAACCCTTATTATAAAACATGGATATTTCATCATGTCAAGGTCTTTTATAGAATTTAAAGATCATCCACTTTGTTAAGGGATAAGCTAGTGTGGTTTTGATTTGTCTTAATCTAGACTAACATTGCTAATGAAGTTCATTTTGACTATTAATTGTAGGTTCCATGGCATGTATCCATAAGAATTTTTTATTCCAAAACCTTTACAAACCTTTGGTTCAAATTTTAATAAAGGTAGGAACCAAATTGGCAGGAACCATTTTATAACTCATTTATAGACTTAAATATAAAATTCATATTCTAGGTTTAGTCATATTTTTTAACACAACTTGACTAATAAACTTGACCCCCTCATTATTTCCCCCTTTTATAATTTCCTTATGGCCTAACTAATGTTGTCATATAGGGTCCCTTTCAATATTTCCTAACTTAGCCCAAGGTTACAGTACTAATGCCCTAACATATTCATTAATACAATCATGACCTTAGTCTTAACATTTTAATCCTAAGTATTTTATATCACCA
The DNA here is from genome assembly GCA_037957365.1 of Torreya grandis. Classification (NCBI taxonomy): domain Eukaryota; kingdom Viridiplantae; phylum Streptophyta; class Pinopsida; order Cupressales; family Taxaceae; genus Torreya; species Torreya grandis. Next base: position 3,268,140 of record JARHVA010000611.1, on the reverse strand, counting down.
AAGTCCTAACTTAAATTCTTTACATCTCACAAGATCCTACAATTATTACTTTATCATGACATTTGATAAAATAAAATGAAGATAACTTGAAACTTTAGCTTAAATAGCATACATCTTGTATAATCTAATGATCCCCACTTATTCACAAGGACTCGATCAGATGGAGAGAAGTGTAACTAAAAATTCAAAAGGATACAAAGAGCCCAAAAGGTGGACATGAAACACTATTAAATTTGAGGACTAAAGGAAATGGGACCCACTTGACATGATAGCCAATTGAAATAAATTCTCTAGATCAAGATCCCATAGTTGTCACTTTATCATAACATTTGATCCAATAGAGTGAATTAACACTAAGACCTTGGGAAGCTGCACAAAAATGCCAAGTGGCATCCTCATATTTGACCCTAAAGATTTTATTGAAGTTAAAATTAGCATTTATATGACCATCATTTAAATGTCTGAAAAGACTAACTTGATGCTCACATGACCATCTAATTTAAGTCCATTAAAATTAAATTTTTACTAGTTTAAACTTGACGTCTATGCAACCATCAACTAATGCTGTGAAGGTGTATTTGATGCCCATAAGACCATAAATTTTAAATTGATAAAAATTTCTTACTTATTATTCAAATAACATCTCAAAACCCTATTTTTTACTCTAAAGTAGCTCACCAAGCTGAGGAAAATGCTCAAAATATACCCAAAATGGAAGGCATCAATATTTTAAACATAAATATATGCAAGAAATATAAGTAGACTAAGTCTATGCTTTAAAGGATCCATATTACATTTTGCATAATGGACCTTAAATCACAAACTTACACTATGTAAAATCTAGATTATCATTTCATGTTGAACCTATTTTGAACATGGTTTATGACACATGACATAAATATTTTAGCCTAATGTTTTCATTGTGTTTGCTAAATACTATACATACATTAACCTAGAGTGCTTATACCTTGACCCCTTTTAAAATCATAACTTAAGATTAAATTCCTTAGCTTAAGGTTTGTCCCATGTTTTATAAACATGAAATAAGCCTTAGCCTAAGGGACATAAGCCTAAGTCATGACTTTTAAAAGTATACTAACTTAAAGTTTGGGCATTTTTATAGATCAATAGTTCGTGCTTTGTCATTGGGTTTGATACAATGGTGTGAAGGTCCCTAGAGACTTTTCAATAAAACCTTGAGAACCTATAGACAGACCATGTGGCCAATGATTATTCAACAAAGGATTAACATAATATTTAGAACATGGGGAAGATACGTGAGCATGTAAGGTATCACAAACATAAGGCTTAAGACCCAAGAACTAGTTAAAAGATAGGGGCCTATATTATGATCAATGACTTGTACTAATCCAAGATTTTGATCCTATGATGTGAAATAAATAAATTATTTTAAATACCAATGGCTAGTGTTCAAATGGTATTTATGAAAATTGTTATAAAAGATCCAAACTAGTGCCACATAAGCTCCATGCAAGTAGAAAAGGACAAATTTAAAGATCTTGTGGGATAAAAAACACAAAGCTATAAATTTAGGGGTCCAAATCAAATATAGAACATGTATAAGCCAAATTCTAGATAGATTCCACCATTAAATCTCCAAAAACCTAAACCCTACATAAAAGGTAACCCAATCGAGCTCAATTTGATATCAAAGTAAGCTTAATTATGTTCCTAAGTGTAAGAGAGCTTCCATAGGAATCATATATAGTTCAACATGATAAATTGATAGATACAAGGATCATGATAGCTACTAGATAATAATTAAAGGAAGAGGTTGAACTCTATTTGATGATAGATAGTGAGGGCTAGGTATTCAAAGATATAAAATTAGACCTCACCACATTCAACATCTATGGCATTAGGAATTAGTCTAAACTCTTCTTCATGGTAGAATAATTACAACCCATCTCAAATGAAGATCAAAGAAATTCCATCACCAATAGATCACACTATGACTTGGTTGTAATCCATATGGCTGGCCTCTATCATGCCATGGAAAAACTAGAGCTATTACACTAGATTGATGTTCTTTCCCCCATTTTTTGATTTTAGGATAGATGGTGAATGGATCATTAGGGAAGGTAATTCAAAAGGGGTATCATATATTTGCCCCATTGATTTTGAAAATTACTATAAGCTCCCTCTTCCCCATGTGGACCTTCCCAAGATGAAGGAATAGACTAATAACCATGACCTAGACTCTATCCTTAGACCCTAGCTAAACCAAAAAACTCACATATTTAGAACCCTTGATGGAAAAACTAGTTCAGATAAGGTATTAGGGTGATGATGATCTTTTTGAATAGATATTTTGATGCCCCTTCAACCATTTACATAAATAAGGTTTGGGTATCATATATATAATTTCTAGTGGAATAAAAACTTACCCCTTTAATAATAGATTTGATCAGCATCTTCATTTCTAAGCAATTCATCACCATCAAGAGAAAGACCTCAAAGAAATTCTACATGATGTCATACCTACTTGATGCCCTTCTTACTTCAGTCACCTTCCCTAACATTAGGAATTGGTCCCCAGAGGGTAGGATAACCATCTCATACCACTATTCCAAGATACACATCTTCAAATATAGGAATCACATGTACTTTATTTATGATTAACTTAACCATACTATAGTGGAGGCCATCATAGGTGCCCCATGCCTAGACTCTACCCCCTCATCAAAATATATGTTGAAATGGTAGGGGATGTATGGTATTATCCTAATTGCATAGTCATTAGGATAAAATGAATCATGTCCCAACCTTATAGACTACTAGTGCATGTTTAGAATAAATTTTTTTGAGCAAAAATTTACCTCCCAACTCATCCTTGGTATTGACAAGGCTTGCAAGGAAAAAAGGATGGGTTTGCTTCACCCCTTCCCCTTGGATATTTGGAAAATCATAATTAAAGATTAGAAAAAGGTGGAAGTTATGGTCACACATAGGAATTCATTTGGTTTTTAACTAGATGAACTCAAAATGTGGGATCTAAGGAACAATGTGGGAGAACATTTAAAGGACAAAAATATCAAGCTTGAGTATGTATACCAACTAGGTGTCCATGACACCATATACATTAGAGTTAGGAATTATGAGGAAGTGTTGGCAAGGATCCAAGACCATAACATCAAGCTAGAGCACATATTGACCAAATATGACAAGCCATCTAGGGAAACTTGGTAGCTACATCTTTTGCAATACCACCTACTACCTGGCCCATTTGGGATAGCTCATGAGCAACCTCAAGTAGAGTAACCATAGTAGTCCCAATAGTAGGTTGATAAAATTCAAGATGATCAAGGCAAAGGAAAGGAGAAGGTTCGAGAGATAAGATTAGAAGAAAGACCTAGAGAAGGACCCTTACCTTCAACCATGCAATAGAATCCACATTCCCTAGTCAAGTACATTTCCATGATAGATTTGGAGCCAGAAGAGAAACTTGAGGGTACCCTCAAGGAACTTAAAGAGTATTATGGCTTAGGTGGAGAGGAGGAGACCTTAGAAGAAATAATAGGAAAAGAGTTGATTCCCATGGAAACTCAAGAGAAGAGGAAGACAAAATTGGCCTTGGTCTTAGTAGAACCAAGGAAGAAACTTAGATTTACCTTCATTCATCCCACTAGTGAAGTCAATCTCTTTAGTGATGAATTTCTAATTCATGGACCAATCATTCATAACTACTTCATCTATGGAAAATTGTAGAAGATCCCATCTCTCTCCCACTCATGGGCCATGACAAGGATTGGTGTGGATGTGCATGATGAAATTAATCCTAGATAAGGGATATGATGAAGGACCAAGAAGAGAAAAGGATTCTAGTTCCCCAAGGACTAGAAGGCTAAAATATGGATGCTTTAAGATCATATACTAACTCAAGTGTGGAGGTCCTAAAACCACCTAAATTTAAATAACTAGTTACTATTTGCCATTTCAACTCTAAAATAGCTAGGTTTGAAAGAATAAAAACTAGGGTAGTTGTGGTTGGGATAGAAGAATTCACATTTCATAAGGTGGAATCATTTGTGGGACTACACCCAATGGGTGGCCAGTAGTTTGGTGAGGCTGTAATTCATGAGGAAGATGTGGAAATTCTGATAGAATCATAATCATAACAAACCAATGCTAGAGTCCCAAGGTCTAAAATAAAGGATCCAAAATTTAGAAAGAGAAAGGGAGAATTTACAAACATAGGCTATCGTATTAGTCCCAGATGCCATAATCAAGATGTTTTAAGAGTAATTATATGAAATGTTTGAGGCATTAAAGCTAATTAAGATGAGACATAGTGCATTAGAGAACTAAGATACATTAGCCAAAGACATGGTCACCTAATGATAGGCCTCAGAGGATAGGATTGCTTAGCTCCTCAAAATTCAAGTAAAGAAGAAGAACCTAAACTTTACAACTATAATTATGGGACACCTAGGCAAAATATTGGGGATTGCCATTGATAAGGTTCAAATCTTGATTACTTGGCATATAAAGGTTAAAAGGCTTATAAAAGATGACAAAGGGATCATTAGAAGAATTGAGTAACTTCTTGGGACCATTCTTGTCAATCCTAAACAACCTATTTCCCTTGGCCTCATCAGTGATGAAGAGTTCAAGCATAGGGCCACTTTGGTGTCTCAAAAAATCCAAGGGAAATCAAAGGCTAGTTTGGACAAAATAACAACAATATCTAGGATATGATATTCAATGTATGTGAGAGGATCAATGAAGCTAGAAGCATCAATGAGGCCTTGGCCAAAAATGACAAAAGAAATTTAGTATGAATTGGGAAAGAACATGTATTATAAAGCTTGTAAGGATAGTTGTCCTTATCTTTATACACCTATATTTTGTAATTGACTGGTATATTGCCTATTCTTCTTATAAAGGCATGTATCACCATTGTAAAAAGGGAGAGATTTTTGAGAAACTTTGTATACTTGAATAAATTAATAGAATAAAGGAATTCTACAAGGATTGTCTATTTTGATGTGTTAATTGCTAATGTAGCTTTTCTCTCAATTGTTAGAGAGGTCTTGAACTTAAATAGTGTCTTTGAATTCTAAATAACATTCTTTAATCACAAGGTTTTTGATTTGTGTCTAAGCTAAATTAGTTGAAATATCTTAGATTCTACTTCATTTCATTTTGCTCTATATTCAAATGTGCAATGGTTATTTGACTATAGTGGTAAACCCCTAAAGTAGACCTATTTCTTACTTGTGATTCTTAAACATTTTCCTCTAAACTTTTCCTTATATATATTGATATTTGAGCTTAGGATATGTTGCATTATATATTTTTTAAATGCATATTCAGTTTACATTAATAATTTGTCATAATGTTTAGGACTAAAATTGGCAATCACTTATTTCTTTTCTTCCCTACCCTTCTCTTTGCTCTTTTGTTACACCATGTTCACTTTAGTTTTAGCCATATTATAAATACCCATTTAGATTAGTCTATATTTTAAATTAAGAATGTAATTCACTAAATATCAACAAGCATTTACAAATAATAGGCCAAGGTGGATCCCAACCACCAAAATGATATAAATATTATGGAATAGTTATCTTACTCTGCTGCTATTTCACCACAAGCAACTAGATTTTCAAAACCTATAACTCATGCTATGAATTTTCTAGATTCTAAAATGAGAAGTGTTATTTAAACACTAAGGGCACCTATGGTACATTTCGAAGCATCAATAGGATATATCTCACTGGTGCTATAAGGAGGGCCATTCTTTGAATCCTCACTGATCTTAACCTTGTTTCACCTAAAGATTAGTATATCTTTGTGTTTCAAGTGAATTCTTTGCTTTAAAATATAAAGATCATTAACCTTTGGTGTTTTTAGCACATCTTTATTCTTCCATTGAAGTTTCTTGTAAATTTGTCTTTAACTTTGAAAAATCCATAGTATCTGAGGTTAAAACAGTTTGTTTTAATCAAAGGTGGGCATATATTTCATAGATCTGAGTTCCTTTAGTCTTAGAATTTCAAAGATAGACTATATTTACATAGTTGGATGCATGTTTTATTTAATTCAATCAAAGATAATCATCTTTTACAAATTTTCATACCACCTATGTAAAATAAGTTTAACGTGCATGTCTAACTCTTGTTCTTCATAAAATTTAACTTAACACATCAATTTTAGGTAGGATCTTTGAATTTCAAGCTAGAATTGCTTAAAATTAGAACAAGATCACATTCAAAATCCAAAGAACCTTTACTTGAACTTGACGTTCATAGAAAGGCCAGACATGATAAAGATACATGTAGGAGATCTAAGTCTCTTCCAACTTCACTGATTCAAGGTATCTATGTCTTCAACTGTCATCTAGGTATGGCATGGTTAGGGGATTCCTCGATTAATGTGTTAGGGGTGGTTCATGATCTTCCAAGAAACCTTGAGAAATATCTAACTACATTTAGTCCAATGGGTATAGTGACTATTGAGGAACATATAAAATCTTTCAAGGCTACTTTAAGATTTCTTAAGGTTGTTCATGAAGATGTGGCATGTAGGTTATTTTTGTTTACTTTTAAAGATGTCACTTATGAATGGTTCTTGAATTTCCCTGATAATTATGTCATAAGTTAGAATGATTTCAATAACAATTTTATTGATCAATTTGGTAATATTATCAGTCCTTATGTTATTTATCATCAATTCACTATTATTAGAAGGGATGCTAGTGAGCCCATTATGTCCTTCAATGTTAGATTTCAAAAGATGTATAGCAGGACCCTAAAAACCTACAAGCCTAATGATGTCCTAGCCCTAGAGATCTATAAATATGTAGTATATCCTATGACTTTTATGTTCCTAAAGAGGTCTATCCCAGTATAGCTTCATTAGCCCAAACCTATTCTAGTTTGATAATCATTAATGATCAAATGTAGCCCCAGGGGAAATGGCTTATTTAGTCCTAAATGTGAACCCACATATGCCTATGATGAACTTTTTCTCTAATAATAACCAAAATCTCCCAACCTTAAACCAAAATTTGAATTTAACCCAATTTCCATTAAGTCATATAGCTCCAAATCAACATCTAAGATTCTTGAATCATCCTACTAATGGCTTTAATGTAGGTGATTAATGAGCTTTAGTACCATTTGTAGGTGCTAACAATAATAAAGTGTATAATTTTGAAACTCCAAAAAATGAGAATGAATCTATCTTGATGTAGTCACCTGAAAACATCTCCTTGAACATTTCTAGTATCGTATCCCTTTGGACCTATTCTTGACCATTAGTTAACTATCTAGCTAGTTAGCTCACCCTTTACACCTAGCCACCAAACATTTTAACATGTTCTCCTTGAATCTTTTTAACCCTTTTTACACCAAAGGGTCTACCATCAATGTTCACCCTAACCATTGAAAATTACCCTAACCATTGATAGTTAGGTCTCTACCCCTAAAATACAAAAAATCATCTAGCTGTGGATGAGCTTACATAGGAAAAATATTAACTTTCCAATGCACATCTCATAAGATTTCTTTCTTCTAAAATGGGCATCTTTATCCTCCAAACTTAAAAAATTTCCCTCAAAGCTTCCCTCCTCACTTAGCAAGTGTTTGTTATAAATGTAGGGCTTTTGGGAGATTTATGGATCAATTTTTTTAGATATCTAGGCTCTCTTATTTTCCTTATGTAGGCATCTGACATCCTAAAACCCTATCTATGTGATTCTCAAAATTCAAAGTATTGTTATACTTCTCAAATCCCTTCAACACTTAGCTATCAAAACTTTAAAATAATAAAGGTACTTTGTTTTATTTTTAGTATTTTCTACTCTTCATTTGTTCTCTTAATCAGTCAGTTTAAACCCTCTTCCCCATTCCTAATACCCTTTTATCCATAAATACCCCCTTTCATCCACTAAATACCCTTTATAACTCATTCTTTAAATTCCTTGATAGGTAACTATAGCTAGTTACTATAATCATTAATGGTTATAACAACCATCAACGGTCACCCAACCATCACTAATCAGTATAACCACTGATGGTCACTGTCATTCAAAGATAATAGTTTTTTATTTTGATTCCACTTGCACCCTACTAGATCTCCTTTAGCCTTTTGACCAGTGCATAACCCCTCTTCTAACCTCTCTATACATATCCATAATTTATCTCTTTCATGTAGATGACCTTACCTAGATTGGCATAGGAAGTTGATAGCATATTTAACTTGTCCATTGTCCCACAACCCTTCTTCACTGACCAAAGTAACATTGCATTTGATTTAGCTCTATGTGATATGGTTTTCACATCTAATTACAAAGACATCAATGAAAAAATAACTATAATTTCAGAGGATATTGATAAAGCTATTACATTTTGGAATCATTATTTTGATAATATCAATCCTATTTTAGATTATATCTCTTTTATATTGATCATCATCATCATCTCCATATTACCTTTTGTAATTTCTCTTTTATCAATAAACTTGAATGTTGAACAAGGGTTGACATCCATTCAAGAAAGCACATTCCTTTCTTGGGACTAGTTTCTCACCAGGTAGCCCCTTACCTTTCTATTAACATATTTTTAGTGAGTTCATGTGATTTGTAGGTCATTCTTCCCTAACCAAATAAGGATTTATCACTTCATCTTTTCATCAATGAGTGTAACATTTATGAGGTAAATACCCTTTATCTATTATTTCTCCCCTCTTTTTAAATTTAGAAAAAAACCAAGAAAAAGTAAGGAAACATTTTGGCACACCTGGTGGGACCCCTTAAGGGTTCATAGTTTTGTTTATTTCATATAGTTACATTACTGAATCTCATATTTTTGCATTTCTAAAAATCTTTAAATTTCAAAAAAAAAGTGCAAACTTCATTCTAGGGATAGGTTGCATTGACATCTTGCATTATTGCATTTTCCTTATTTGCATTCAAAAAAACCCAAGATTTCCTTTCAAGTTAAAATTAAGTGCATCCATCATTTACTTATTTAATGATTATCTCACCTAGATTAATTAATTGTATTATGAATATATCTTAGAGCACATATGTTATACTACCAAATTATTACACTAAATAACACATCAAAACATACCTAAGACAAGGCCCATTGGTATTTCATCACCCTTTAGATCACCTTGCCCTACCCAATGATCCCACTTGGATTTCACCACCAAGGGGAAGACCCACTCCATTCTCTGGTGGAGTATAAACTCTAGAAAAATGGTATCTATTAGCTAAGTAGCTTAGCTCAGCTTCAGGTTCATGAAGTATAGGGAGTAAGCCCCTAGCACTAAGCCATGTACTTGGTCTAATACAGATTCTTTAAGCACCAAAACTTAACCTAAAACCATCCTTAGATGAATTTTTTTAGTACCTAAATCATAAGCTAATTTTTCCTTACACACTCTTTAAGGCATAAGCCAAAAGTGATTTAAAATAAATCCTAGGATTAATTGCACTTTTAGTGTGTGTTTTGTTTTCTTTGGGATTTTCTTTCATTTCTCATTTTTTTAAGTGAAAGGTTCATTATCCACTTCCATATTTTTCATATGGTTTTGACTAGATAACAAGTGAAAAATCAAAATAAGCAACCATTGTCTTCATCTTCATCCATGGATTATACTTTGAATGTGGATAAATCTCCCCATGGTTCACCTCATCATTATCCTCCACCACCATCTCCTTCTAGAATCCCAACTGTATCTAAAGGAGATCTAGACTTCACCACCTTTCTCAACAACAATCTAGTTACCTTGTAACATTACTTTAACACTTTGCCTCATCATACCCCCTACTTTGGTTCCTTCTTCTGAACCATCTCTTGGTATGCCATCCCACCTCATGGTAGAAATCACTTCAACCTAACCATTAACTTAAACCTCTGCCAATATCCCATCCACCCAAACCCAAACCAATCTTCCACCTCCCAACCAAACACCACCAGTTACAACCCATGGGAGTTCAACCTTACCATTAGCTACCTAAACCCCATATACTATGGCATTATCTTCCACTTTATCTTCTATCTTCCCTTTAGTTGCAACCAATCCTTTCTTACCTCAAAACCTTCCTCTAATTATCACTATGGTAACCACCCAACCTAAACCTTCCCAACTTTCTCCCACCTCAAGCATACCAATCACATCTTTTCCTCAAAAAGTACTTATGATAACTTATCATTATGTCCCTAACCCATAAGGGTACATATTGACCACCACCTAACATTTTATGCCAAGCAGTTCTTTTGTGCCATCATTTCAACCTCTTGGCACCACCTATCAGTATGTGGCTTCATCGACACCATCTACTGCCTATTCTTACATTACCATGAACCAACCTCAACAAAATGTATCTCTTAATTATGTGGTTTCTCAACCCTAGCTTAACCTAACTAAAATGCTCATGGACAAAATGACTAGTTTGGATTCATCCATCTCTACCTCAACCAATATTTTGTCTTATGACCAAATTTATAATGAGCCTATCCACCCCTCCATACCTATTCATTCTTACCCTTCTCAATGAGAATTTACCAAAAAAATTAAATTCTAAGGTAAAGAGGACCCTTAACAACACTTAAGAGTATTCCAACATGCATGTTATTTGATTGCTTATGATGATGCTCTCCTCCTTTGAACCTTTCCCATGTCATTATCTGGGGCCACCCTTGACTAGTATAGTGCTCTTCCCACTCATTCTAATTTTTATTTCTCTCAATTAGCATAAACCTTTTTGGAATACTTTTCTGTAAACATATCTAAAAAGGTTTCCATTACAGATCTATACTCCATGAAATAGTTTGAATATGAGTTCATTGTTGATTTCATTGTTAGATGGAGAGGTCTCATTAATCAACTCACTTTCCCATTACCCCAACCTAAATTAATTAAATTATTTTCCCAAGGTTTTTCTAAACACATTTCTCCAACTCTCCAAGTCCAAACCTTTAGGATCTTTGATGAAGCTTTTACTATGGCCCATAAACTGGAAAACTATGTTATTGATGAAGGGAAGTTGAGGCTTCGAAATAAAAATTCTAGTTTTAAATCCATTGAGTCATCCTCCACCAAAACCATGAACCCAACCAATTCTAAATCAAAAGCATCAACATATTTGGTTGTTCTTAAAATTAACTCCACCTATCAACCAAAAACATCCAACCAACAACCCTTCCAATCACCAAAACTGTACTCAAAACTAGGTTCTTTGAAAATCTTTTACTTTGATTGGGGAATCTTATGCATTGGTATTGGAGAAACTACTCAAAGCTAATCTAATCCAACTTCTACCCATCAATCCCTTTCAATAATTTGATACTTCTCACCCCCTTCCTAGGTGGTATAATGAGAATGATCATTCTGACTATCATCAGGTTGTTGGACATGATACTGATAGATGTAATACTTTTAAAAGCATTGTCTAGGACCTAATTGATAAAGGGGATCTTATGTTTGAAAACCCAAATGATCCTTCAAACCAATCCCTTTATATTTTTTGAAAACCATTTCCAAACCATCCACCTTCAACCCAACATCATGAAATCCAACATGAATCCTAAAATTTATAGGAGGTACATGTAATCAATGTCATCAATAATGTGCCCATTGTCAAAGAAGTTATTACCTCTATCACCCAAATCAAGGAGAACCACCTACCACCAATTCCTTCAAATACCCAAATAAAGGAAGTAACTATCCCTTCCACTTCCTTAGATGAAACCATGGTTTCACCCACCCCTCCTATGGTAGAAACACCCAAAGAGATGGTCACTCCATTGAACATTTTATTCACTCCTCCAATCCAACTTGAAAAACCACTTACCCTTTTGGACAACTGAATTGAGGAGGAAACTAAACCAACCCTTCCACCTGAAACTATTACCCTTACCACACCAATTGCATAATCATCCATATCTTCCTTAAAATCCATTTCTTAAGAGACAATACCCCTATCTACCCAACCATTTCCTTTGGAACCTTCCACCAAGGATAAAAATACTTAAACCACTCATTCATCCCTAAAGGGTTTAAATTTTGAAATTAATGATTAGGGAATAATTCCTATTTATAAACACTTCTCCTACTTAGTTTAAAGTTTTGAATTCACCTCCCAACCTAACTTTGATAGGGCCACCTTTTGGCATTAGCTTGGACTCCCATATCAAAATAAGATTGAACCTTTTACTTCACTAGAATCCACTCTCAAACCTATTATTACAACTCCACCAACTACTCCTCCTAAAGCTACCAAGGAACCACCTCAATTACCCTTATCTAAAATTGTTAAATCACCCTATGTTTCTTTTACCAAGCCAATCAAGACCTTAGGGATCCCACCCACACCAAATATTACTCACCCTCCTTTGAGACTAGATATAACCACACCAATCCAACCAAAACCTAATCTAATTAAGCCCATTAAGAAGGAGGGATTGCCTAGACCGTAAATTATAAGAAGAACCATACCAAATCCTTCACCTTTACCTTTTATTTTAGGACCACATCCTTCCACCATTCCTATAACCTACTCTTCCTCCAAAAAACCATTTCCCTTTTCGCTACCTATAACAATCCCATCTCCTAGTTCATCATCATTCCTCACCAACCTTTCCCCATCTAACTTCCCATCTATTAAAACGTTATCATCAAGACCTCAAATTCCTAAACTAATTACAACTAAGCTAATTCATTCAAAACCTCTAGCCAAGATTACTCCATCAATCATACCTCTTATTAAAAATCCCTTACCTAATAAGGAACCTAAACCAAAAACCTAAACTCTACCATCTCCAAAATCCTTATCAGAGTCTTATAAAACTATATTACAAAGGCTCCTATAAGCTTCTACCATTAACTTACCCCCCATCAATCCTTTTGTTCCCACTCACCAAAAGCCAACCTTGTTTAATGATAATCTAATTTGTCTTTACTATAGAACCCCAGGGCATGATACAAATAATTTTAAATCTCTCCAATCTATCATTCATGGCCTTTTGGAGTAGGATGATCTATTAGATGGACATTATTTAAGCCATTTTCCTCTTTTACCACCTATCCAATCCTCCTACCAATCATCTCCTTCTCTACTCCCGCTAAGAAGTGAAATAGAGGAACCAAAACAAGTAATCATTCCACTTGTCCATACTATTCATATGGTAACTTAGTTTAGATCCCAATACAAGGATAAGGGTAAAGGAGTCCAAAAAAATTAAAAGGTTAAATCCAAGGCCACCATTCCATGATCTTACCCTTCAACTCCTCAACCAACCAACCAAACCCAAAGGACTACACCTTCACCTTCACAACCATCTAAGCTTAAGGTCTCCATTTTGGGAGCCCCTTTATCTTCCAATGCACCTTCTTTTGTTCAATGCCTAGTGATTAAAAAAAACTTCACCAAACACTCATCAAAATGAGTCTTTATGACTTAATTAACACCTTTTCTCAACATCATCAAACTTTAATCAAGGTAATGCATTCCACAGAGGTTCAACTAGATGATCCCCAACCTCTTGAATCTTTGATTGGAGCTATCCAATATTTTTTCAATGTCACCCTTTAAGAGTCTAAAATCCCACCATATCATAGAAAAGATCCTAATCCCCCTCTTTTTGTCATAGCATCCATCAATCATACACATGTCAAAAGGGTCATGATTTATGGGGAAGTGAGTATCAATATCATCTCCTCCCATGCTTATGATGAACTTCAACTACCTGAGAATATCATGTCATAAAGCTCAGTGGTTCTCTGATCATTAAATGATGCCTTGGCCACTACTCTAGGGACAACTATTTTCCACATTCATTTGGGACCTCAAACCATTCCTAAACTATTTTACATTGTAGAGGGTGGATTTCAATATAATGTGTTACTTGGTCACCCCTAGATATGTGTTATGGCATGCATCCCTTCTACCCTTTACCAATGCTTCATATTTGAACATGAGGGATAAGTCATTACAATAAAAGGTGATCCAAGTCCATTTATTTCTTATAATATGATGTATTGGCCCAATGATTTTCTTATTCCACCTTTACCCTCTTCACAGCCAACCACTAAACAAACCACCATGTCAAACCAACATATAAACACTTATATTTTCAACAATGGTGAAGCATCCACTATTTCAACTATTTCTTCATCACAAATCCCAGTTGAGTACCCCTTGCATTCTACATTATAATTACTTATACTTGGGGAATATCAACTTTTAGATTTGGATGTTTTTTCCACTCTACATGAATTTGGGAACCTTTAGAATGATCCATCTTATGATCCCAATAGTGGTTCCCTTTGGTCTTCCCAACAATAGAACATATTTTGTCTATTGGGGATTTGACAAACTACTTCTTGCTCCCACCATGATGCCTTGTATATAGCCATTCACTTATAATTTTTCTTATCTTAGCAACCTAACCTTTGCCCAAATGTACCTTCATTGATGCACTTGGAAAGGGTTTGCATTTGGCCTCTATGATCAAGGACCCCATGAACTTATAGCTATCAAAACTCAAAAACCTCATGATTTCTTTAGCCTAGGATATGTTCCCCTAGAAGAGTCTAGACCAACCTCACCAATACCATCTCTCCCATTTGGAGAACCACCAACCTCACCAATTCCACCTCTCCCATATGGGGAACCACCAACCTCACCTCTCCCATTTGAAGAACTATTACCCTTATCAACCTCACATTTCCAATTTGAAGAACCTCTACCCTCACTAACTCCATTTGAAGATAGTGACATCATCTCACCTAACATTTTTTATCAAAACCATTAGTTTAGGTCCCGTAGATTATCAATAGGAAGTTTAAACTAAAACCATTCCTCTCATCCACCCCAAAATGATCACACATAATTCTCCCACCATTAACACCATCCAATGTCAATATGATAAATCTATTCTTACTTATCTAGTTGTGGAGGATTCTTCTCTTCAAAAATTCCTCCCTCTTGAAAACCAAACAATGCTAAATGAATAAACCATAGACTTTAATTTGGGTACTCAAGAGAACCCTCATATTGTCAAGATTGGCCAATACTTAATTCCTAAGGAATAAATAAAATATAAAACCTTCCTTCATGATTATATCATAGTATTTATTTGGTATTATCAAGATATATCTAGTATTGACCCATCCACTTCCCTTCATAACATCATCACCCATCATGAGGTTAAGTTAGTCTGACAAAAACTTCACCAAATCCATCCTCATATAGTTCTTCTTATCAAATAAGAACTTCAACACCTTCTATCTATTGATTTCATTCAACCCATTGACTATCCATAATGGGTCTCTAACATTGTTACTATCACCAAACCCACTGGGGGACTCTACCTTTGTGTGGATTTTTAGGATCTTAACCTTGCATGCCCCAAAGACAACTTTCCCTTACCTAACATCAACCAAATTATTGATCTTATCATTTGTCATGAAATTTTATCCCTCATTGACATATTCTTAGGATATAACTAAATCTTGATTTTACCCCAAGATGAACATAGACATCTTTCATCACCCCGTGGGGAACATTATGCTATCGTGTCATGCCTTTTGGCTTAAATAATGTAGGAGCCACATATAAATGAGCCATGACCTACATTTTCCATGACCTCATTCATATAATATTTGAAGACTATGTTGATGATTTTCTCTAAAAATTCAAACATTACCAGGATCACCTCACCACTTTAGCGATCATCTTTGAAAGACTTATCCATTACCATGTCAGGCCCAATTTGAAGAAATGCATCTTCAAGGTCTTATCAAGAAAATTTTTGGGATTCATTGTTTCCCTTTTTGGAATAGAAATAGACCTTATAAGAGTTAGATCCATTCTAGAAATGCCTCCTCCTACTAACTTAAAACAACTTCATAGCTTACAAGATAAAATTTAGTCAATCCACCATTTTATCTCCTAGTTATCTGATCATTGTCAACCCTTTCACCACCTCTTGAAAAAAGATACCTCCTTTCAATTGACCAAGGAGTGTCAATAACTCTTTGATGAAATTAAAGAGTATCTTCTTTCTTGACCTATCCTTACTCCCCCAAAGGAAGATCAACCCTTTTATTTATACATATCTACCATTGATCATTCTTTGGAAGCCATGCTCGCTCATCATAATGACCAACATAAGGAGTAGGATATTTATTACATCAACCACACCCTCATTAACTATTAAAACCAATACACCAATTTAGAAAAACTCTACCTTGCCTTAGTTTTTGTTGCCTCTAAACTTTGTCATTATCTTCTTAACCATAAAATTTATGTCCTTACCAACACTTACCCCCTCAAGTATATGCACTCTAAGTCATATCATAACCAACATATGGCTAAGTGGCCCCTGATTTTATCTAGATTCAATCTTGAGTTTCTTTCCATTAAAGGATAGGTCATTATGAACCAATTAGCTGATGCCCCTCTCCCTAATAATTAAACTTTGTTTCTTTCCTTTCTAGATGATTCCATAGCTACCCTCCCTCTAAAACAACCCATCTATCAAATGACTATGTATTTTGATGGTTCCAAGTGTCAAAATGGTGGGGGTGCTAGCATAGTCCTCATTCCTATTAATGGATACCCTCTCTCACTTTCTTTCAAACTTGATTTCTAATGCACTAATAATATAGCTGAATACAATGCCTTGATCATAGGTCTCCAAACCACCCTAGATTTAGTAGTCAAATTTATACATGTCTTTGGATATTCTCAACTTATTATCAACTAAGTCATAGGATCCTAAAAATTCAAAAATGATGTTCTTCTAAATTATAAAGAGCTTACTGACAAACTATTAGCATCATTTAACCATTATACCATCTAATCAGTCCCTTGCTCTACAAATAAATTTGTGAACATAATGGCTTCCCTTGCATCCCAAATTCCATTCCAACCCATTAATTTTAAACTATTTGTAATTATATACCACTTGTTCCCCCCATCTTACCTCACTCTCAATTTTCTTACCATTTTCTAGGTGGAAACATCACATTTAGACATTTGGTATGACCAAATCTTTAACTACCTTAATGTTTGTGTCCTTCTACTTGATATTTCAAGAAATGCTCATAGAAATTTCATTCAAAGAACATCTTGCTACTTAATACTAGGGAAAATTCTTTGTAAATGAGGCTTTGATGGCCTTCTCCTTTAATTTCTTCATAGTCATAAAATTCCCCATGCTATCAAAGAGACTCATGATAGGATATGTGGAGGACATTTCAATGGTCTAGATATTTCCAAACGTATCCTTCATCTAGGTTATTATTGGCCCACACTCAATCAATATTATTGTGAATATGTCAAGAAGTGTGCCAAACACCAACAACATGCCAATTTGTATCACATACCCACTCATGAACTTCATGTATCTAAGGATTTATGGCCTTTCTCATAATGGGGCATGGATCTCATCAAAGAAATCAACCCTTATTCATTATAATGACACCAATTCATCATTACCACTACCAAATACTTTACTAAATGGGTGGATGCCATCGCCCTTATCTTAATTAAAGCTAAAAATATCATTGACTTCATCAATCATAACATCATTTTCCATTTTAGTGTCCCTCACAAGATTATCACTGATAATGATAAATCTTATAAGAACAAAAAGTTATAAGATCTCTACAAAACCTTTGGTATCAAACTTATTCATTCCTCCCCTTATCAACCATAAGCTAATAGATAGGTAAAATCCCCTCACAAAACTCTCATAAAAATGTTAACTAAGGTCATCAACACTTTGGGAAGGGATTGGCATTTGCACATCCCATTCACTTTGTGGGCCTATCATACTAGTATTCTAACCTCTACAGGAGTTACTCCTTTTTCCCTTGTCTTTAGGGTAGAAGCCATTTTACCACTTCAAGTCTAAATCCCCTCTCTTCATATATCCTTATGAGACATCATTTCTAAGGAATATTTTCATCAAGAATATCTCACACATCTAGAGCTGCTTGATGAGCATCACCTTACTACCCTTAATCATCCTTGCATCTATCACAAGTGTGTCACCTGTGCCTATAATAAATGTCTAATAGTTCATGAATTTAACATTAGAGACCTTGTTATTAAGGAAAACCAACACATAAAAAACTTCGAGAAAGCCAAAAGG